>VZRV01007971.1:129332-243392 GCA_013398115.1 Falcunculus frontatus | reverse complement strand
GCCCCCTCCGCCGCAGCCGGGAGCGGGCGGAGCCTGCGCGGCGCCGCCGGTTTTTTCCCCCCCGCATCCCTCCTGCCGCGCCAGCCGGGGAAGCGACCGCGCTCGTGCCTGGGCAGAGCGGGATCGGGCTGAGGGACCGGAGGCGCCGTCACCGTCACCTGGCGCTGCGGCGGGGGGCGGGGCACGGCGCTGTGTCTGCGGCAGCCCCGGGGCGCTGCTCGGCCGCTTAAAGCAGCGGAGCCGCCGGCCGGGAGGGGCGTTCGGAGCAGTGGCGGCCTCAGAGCGAGGGGAAGGCATGGAGGGCAAGGAGCTGGCGGCGGGGTCCGCCGGGGATGAGGGCTCCAAGGATGCGCTGGGCAAGCCGCTGGGTCCCACGCCGAGCCAGAGCCGCTTCCAGGTGGACCTGGTGGCCGAGGGGCCCCGCAAGTCGTGCGGGGACCTCGGCGCGTCGGGTAAGGGAGGCGAGGAAGCCAAGGGCAGGTTTCGGGTGAACTTTGTGGACCCGTCGGCCGGCGGCGAGAGCCCCGGCGAGCCCGGGGGAGGCAGCTCGGAGAGCGGCAATGTGAGCGGCGTCCAGAACGGCGGCGACACGGTGATGAGCGAGGGTAGCCTGCACTCCGGCGGGCACCACCACTACTACTATGACACCCATACCAACACCTACTACCTGCGCACCTTCGGCCACAACACCATGGACGCCGTGCCCCGCATCGACCACTACCGGCAGACGGCCGCCGACCTGGGCGAGAAGCTGCTCCGGCCCAGCCTGGCCGAGCTGCACGATGAGCTGGACAAGGTGAGAAGCGGCCCCCGGGCTCCCCCGGCGCCGGGGGTGCGGCGGCTCCTCGGAGCGTGTCGGCAGAAAAGCTTAAAAAAAAAAAAAAAAAAAAAAAGCTCGCCGAGCCTCGAGGAGGCGCAAACAGCGCGGGTGCATAGCTTGCCTCTCAGGTCTATTATTTTTTTTGTCTTCGTGACGCAGTGATATCCATTCTCCCCCACACACACGTGCTTTTGGGAGCTGGTCCCTTAGTGCGAGAGGTATTTAGAGCCGTAGGTCTGTTTTCCCCGTCACCGAGCAGTGATCGCTCACAGGTTTTCCGCTTCCAAATCGCCTCTAGCAGATAGGATATTAATTCGGGGGTTTGCCATAGGAATTAATCTGGGAAGGGGAGTGAAAACGTTGGGAAGAGATTCTAGGAAAAGTAAATAAATGAGGATGCGCTTGCTCTGGTAGCGGCCGGAGGTTTGTCTCTGCGGCGCCGAGCCAAAGCCCGCTGGATCCGATGGGATCTGGATCGGATGCTGTTGGATCTGCACAGGCACAGAACCTGAGCGATCCTTTCCAGGGCTGCTCGGTGGCCCCTGCGGCGCGGTCACGGCTTGAAAAATTTGGGAGCTGTGCGTCTCAGGCTTTTTCTATTTTGGACTAAAAGTCCGTGTGTTATTTGACACGAGTTGACAGTGAGAGCCTTCTTTGCAATGCAGGCTGTCTTGGCTAAAAGACCAGCTTTAGCTGAACGTAGAATTAATTTCATGGATTTTTTTTTTTTTTTTTTAGGACTGTCATCACTAAATCAGCGCTAGATAGACTAAGCTTGCAGTGGTTTTTTCTCAGAGTTTCAAAATTGGTGTATGGCTGTGCTCAGAAGCCTGTGTTCTATGTGGGGTCTTTCTGCTGGGTTTAGGGAAATAAACACATGGGCCACGTTCCAATGAAGTGAAGAATGTTTTGTTTCCAGAACTTTTTCATCCCACTTTTCGCTCCTTAGAAGTGGAGTTCCATGAGCAAATGTGTGTTCTTTCCAGATTTACTTGTTACATGCCGTTATTAGGCTGCTCAGTGTATCAGCACTGATCTGTGTGGGTTTTTTTGGGGGGTGGTGGTGATTGTTTAAGTGTAATTTTTTAAACTGACTCTGGAATTGTCCCTATAGAAATAACTGGTTGGTGTATCATAAATATACTTGTTGGTGACATCTGAGATTAGATCTCAAATTTTAATTGCTAACCATAACTGCGAATTACTCCTGCCTTCCAGGTCTCCTTCTGATGGCCCTAGAGGATGATCTGTAGTCTAAGTTAGCGCGAAATTGAAATTGGCAATTACTGCCTTGTGCTTGGATTTAGGTAAACTATAAATAAAACACATACATGTGTGCTCCTAGTATATGTGAAACCACGCTGAATTTTCTGTCCTCCTGCCCCCCAAAATTTCTGACTCCTGGCCCATGATGGGATGACCAGGTGTTGGATACTCAGCTTTGTAAGCAGAACATTGCTCGAATTTCTGAGGCTGGCAAACAGCTTTTTCTGTGTGTTAATGTTGCAGCAGTCTGGAAAGCTCTTTGACACCATTAAGATATTTCAGTGCAGAATATAACATTCTGGAACTGAAATTTCTAAAATTGTAATTTCTTTTTAAGAAATTAATGGCAAGCAATTTCTTTGTAGTCTCTGGCATGGAGGAGTGGTAGACAACCTAATTACAGGATCCTTATCAAAACAGTTTCATTGTGAGCATTAAGTCAAATTATTAATTTCTTAAATGTCATTAATTTGTTCTGCAGTGTGGATAGATGTACATGTGAAGATATTTCTTCTTTTTTAAAGTCATAGCCTGTCTGCTTGGGCCCCTTCTCCTGTAAAATAAATATTGGGGATAGAATGTGGAATTTTGGTTGCAGTTGATATCAAGTAATAATTTTAAAAAAGGTCACGGTATGAACTTAAGAATTTTAAGTTGAAATTCAATGGAGTAATTCAAGCATTCTGTCGCAGGATGTTTAATGTCCAAAGCAGCTGAAGTGTCAGCAACTACTTAGGCTTATATGAAGAAGGGAAGCCATTATTTTTGCTTCCACCTTGGCAAAAACACTTTCCAAGGTAAAGCTGTGAACACAAAGCTTTTAATAAGGGCGTGTCTTGGATGCTAATAGCATCGGATACTTACATTCCTCACAATCTCGAGAGTATGAAATACATCCCATCTGTGATTACGTACTTGGTTTGTGAAGACAGAGTGCTGATAACTTTTAAATCAAGATGGTGCTATACTTTTAGGTGGAAGACGTTCTCAAAGCTGTTGTGCTTTTTTTCACTGTTTTTCATTGTCTCCGTTATCAAAGTGAATTCAATTCCTGCTGACTAGCAGGTCTCTACTGTTGAACAGTGCTGTGCATTTGAGAAGGTATTTTACTGACTTTTGGTAACTTGAAGAATTAACCTTGCTCTTTAGCTGTGGATTTTGTACCAGTTTATCAGGTACACCATGTCTTTGCAAGGCAGCTGGTACGGCCACCTTACTACCCTTACATAAAGTTTGCACTGTGTGAATACCTATTGTTATGCCTCTGCTCTTGACCCGGTGCATCAAGATTGGCAGCTACTTTGTGTAAAGAATGATCCAAAACTGTTTACCAGCAGCATGGTTCACTGCTTTGAATGCAGCTATTTAATCTGGCAGTTGGAGTTCGTGCTATTCTGTTTGCCTTTAATAGATAGATAAATGTGAAGCAATATTGGAGCATTGTTGATGCTAGTGCCAATTATAGAATAGATTTTTTTTTTTCCTTTAGCTTTGTTTAGAAGCTTCATCTGTCTAACACTTCTACTGATTCTGTCCTCACAGAAAAGCAGTGGTGGGAGAAGAGTGGCTGTTTGAGGAAGACACACACATGTACCAGAGGGGTCCCCTTTCACAAGGGTTTATCCTGCGGTCTTGGTGGGATAGGTGTTTGTGTGGTCATTCCAGCAATAGCTTTTCTCGTAGAAAAGGGATTGTTCTTGAAACTGCCTGTGAAAACACAGCTGGGTGATGCTACAGTACTCTGAGGTGCTTGAATTGCATAATACTGGTCTTGGTTGATCATATGAAATTCCAGGTGAGGGGTCTTGTCTTAGTATGTCATTGGCAGCAGATAGCTAAGGTGATCAACCTGTTCCGTACCCAGTTGGTGTGTATTAATTTCTCTCTGCTTTAGAGAGATGAGAGAGAGAATTTGGTGATCCTGTTGCAGTTGCTATCTTGTAGATAAAGGGAATGTGTTGCAGGAGCTCTGGTCTCCAGAGATACTGAGGTGAGAGGATGTTTATCAGAAAAAAAGTGGGAGGGAAGTCAGCATACCATGACACGCAGGTTTTTGTTTTAATGGTGTCCCCTGCCCTCTTGAGGGTATCTGTCTTCAGAAGATGGGAAGATTAAAGGTGGGTTTTTTCTCCTGTTTTAGCTTAGGAATATGTGTTGTGCATAGGTCAGCTACATCTGTACATAAAGATACAGCCTGTAGGAGATACTGCACGTGCCTTTGTGCTCCTCAGTTTATCAATTACCATGTCATAGTATCACAGACCTTATGGTTCTAGAGTGTATACCCTTAAAGTATTCAGACGAGCACAGTGTATTCCACTGGAAATATTTAGGATTATTCTGTATAGCATTGAGTTAATTGGGGGGCTTTTTTTTTCCCTTAAGACTAAATCTCACTCTATACGAGTGGTTCTAATTTGATCTTCGTGCAGTCCTTCGCAGCTGTGGTGAGTGGATGTGGTGCGAACCAAGCCCTCTACTGGCAGCTCTGCTCTGTTGTTTGTTAAATACTCACCGGGAGCACTGACAGGGTAAGGTACTGAACTCAGGGGAAGATCCTTACACCACTTCCACCCCCCCGGATCAAATTATAAATCAAAACAAAAAGAAATCCCAAGGTATTTAAAAACACAAGTGTGCTTTGCTTCCTCCCACACAAAAATCTGTGCACCTGTCATCTGAATTTGGAGACAGGTGTAAGAAAAAAGGCGCTACTGGTAGTCCTGATACAAATTGAGGGGTTTTGTTTGTTTGTTTCTACTCAAGTTGGATGACTATAATTGTTTTAAGTTGTCTTTCTGGCTTTGTTAAGTATTTTTTCAAACATTGCTGTTTTTCCTCTTACTTGATGACTTCAAATGTTTAACATAAGCACAGTGAAAAGGTCTGTGTATGGCACTGTTTTCTAACGAGAATGTATTCTATCTTGAGAATGTTAAACAACTGCTGCACCTCTAATATTTGTTTGTTTTTATTTTCTTTCAGTTCGTGGTTTATGTCTGCTTAGCCTGTAACGAAAGCAGAACTCAGCTAAGGATGCATAAAAGGCTAAAAGATGATTGTAGGGTATCGAGTTAGCTGACCCTGTTACATAAGGTCTGTCTTTAAAAGCTCTTTCCTTCCCTCTCATGGGAGATAAAGACCCTCTTGCAGTTAGTTTTTATTGCACCACCTTCCTGAATCTTGTTTACAGTCTGTAGGTCTCTTCTTTCTTGAGTCCCGGTTATTTTTAATTTAAACTACGTTTCCTTCTCGCTGTCCTTCATATATGTGAGCAGAATTTGAATCTTCCTTCTGAAGTTCAGTGATAAAACAAGAGAAGCTCTCTTAGTCCTGGTCTCAGTGCTGTTGGATGTCCCAGAAGCCTATAATTGGTAACTGTTCTTTCATCACTTTTAAGCAGCAGTGACCTTAAGGCACCTGTACTCAGTGAGGCTTTACTTGCATCATGCAGAGGGATGTTTTTATGCTTTTTCAGCCTGTGTCGAGAATCCTCTTTGCTTACCCTGACACCCCACTTAATCGCAACCATTTTTATCAAGGAAAAAAAAGAGTGTACTGCTCTGTTTGCAGCAATAAGTAATACTAGTGCTCCAGGGCTTACATTTTATAAAGACCTTATATAATTCATGTTTTTATGTTGCTTGATGCTTGTATGTCTTGAATCTTTGTGATAAGTCTTTAGTCTGTGGAATGCTAAAACATGTGAACTGTCTTCAGCAAACTGCTGATGTTCTTAGTACTTTTTTTTCTTGTCGTGTCCCAGAGAAGCTGGAAATAACTGTACCCTTAACAGCTTACATAGCTCACAGCACAAGTGTGGACTGCTGCTGAAAGGGGTGAACTTTTTGCCTTCACAGATCTTAGTTGAATCTGATGATGCCTATCTTTGGTCTTAAAATCAAGAGCCAAACACGGTTAGAGGGGAAAAAGGGCTTTTACCTCGGTATTTATTTTAAGGATCCTTGGTGCACCCAGTCCAGGTGGAGCATGCTGGAATGCACATCAAAAATGCCCACCCAATAGTTTGGGTATAAAATTATAGGCTTTACCAATCAGCATATCTATCAGAGATTCCCCAGTGAGAGGCTGAGCGAACCCCCCTCCCTGAGGAACCTTCTCCCCCTGGACAGGCCTATCTTAGTTTACAAAATGCGTTCCAGAGAAGACCTTGGTGTCTGAGACTCCTAAGATGTTTAGTCTCTGTAGCTTAACAAAATATTAAGTCTAAGAATGTAGGCTAAAAACACTTAAGACTACAAGAGGCTATAAAAAAGGTATATAAAAGGGGTATATAAAAAAGGCAGAAAATCATCATGGCATCACTGGTACACATCTGATCTGCTTTACAGAAAGCCAACACCCCCTCAACTGCAAAATCTTGCACTGTATGTGGTGATTCAGTTCCCTGGGCCAATACTTAAGGGATCTCCACAGTCTTCTCACTGCACACAGGCATCAATAAAAACGTTTGAGTGTGCACTCCTAATATATGTATATTTATTTACTTAAAATTTTTATATGCATGTGCTGCTGTACAAATACTGTATATAGTACAAAGTAAAACTTCAAGAGTGATACAAAGATTAAATTAACATTTTTATTTTTATGAACATTACCAAAAAAATACTGTCACACTCCCAATGGACTGTTTCAGAACTGGTTAAAGGAGAAGGTGCTGCAGAATTCATCTTCAGATTAATTCTTTTCCATTTTGGTACCGCACTTGATTAGACCTCAAATGGTTTTCATTCTTGAAGAACATTCTTGCAGGGGAGGAGCTTGGCAAGATCAGTATCTTGGAGTAATTTAAACCAGTGTACTACATCTTCTGTTGAATTCTTCAGATTTTTTCCTAAAGCCTCTTATAATACTCATTCATAAGCAACCACAAACCCATTTTCCCCATTTCTTGGTATAGGTAATAGCAGTCACACTATGGTCATTTGTCACTACTAAAAATTTTTTTAAATAGTTGACTTCAAATTGTCTGCCTTTCAGTGTTTTGGAAGCTATCCAGTTTTTGCAGTGTAAGAGCATGAACGGTCTTTGATTTATTTCTGCGCTTCACCATACTGATTAGACCTGACAAACTTACTGAAATTTCATTTATGCGTAAAAACTAACTTTGGATGTATTACCTATGCTTATAAACTTAAATGATCTAAGGATAAGGTGATAAAAAGAGTAAAGAAATCCTGAAAAATTTAAATTAAAATTCTATTTTAATAAGAAGGCTTATCTCTTATATCTTCGTTTTGTTAGTTAACTTCCCTTCTTTGAATCAACTGCTCCAGCTTCAGATGATTCAGTTGTTTGGGTTTTTTTTTAAATTCAAAGAAAACAGCTGTGTCTGTTTCAGCTATGAAGGAACTGTGATGCTAGATTAATGTTTCAGCTTGGTCTGACAGTCTACATGGCAGAGACTCCTAAGACTGTCCTGAGTAATACTGCTTTTGAACTGTAAGCAGTTTGGCAACTTCGGCTGAAATGTGGTGCTGTACCAGTGCAAGTGAGTGCTTTGCTGTGTGAATGTACCAGTCCTGCTGGGTGCTGGCTCAGGGACCATGCTGTAGCTGTATTCACCACTTCAGACCATGACATTAAAAATTCAGGCAGTACTTAAATGATTTTTTAGGATTATTTCAATGGGCATTTTAGTCTGTTGTAAGCCAACGGGTTAAATGTAATTTTTCAGGAACTTACTGCATTGGAACTAGACTTTTTGTAGAAATGGGATATTTTATTAAGGTTTTACTATTGCTGCATAGGGTCATTTGCTCCTGTCTCCTGCTCTTTGAATAGAAAGTGCACCATATTTTGCGGAAGTAGATGAAAACCAAAAGCTGTTAAGAGCAAAAATGCCTCAAAGTAACATTTTTATTGGAGGTGGAGAATAGAAGATGACTTGCGTGCTGGTTTTGGCTGGGGTAGAGTTAATTTCCTTCCCAGTAGCTGGTATGGGGCTCTGTTTTGGATTTGTTTGGCAGGGTTGGTAATTGAGAAATGTTTTTGTTTTTGCTGAGCAGGACTTGAACAGAGCCAAGGCCTTTTCCGCTCCTCCTACAGCCATGCCGGTGAGGAGGCTGGGGGTGCCTGAGAGGGTGGGAGCAGACACAGCCAGGAAGGTGACCCAAACTGATCCAAGGGATGTTCCAGGCCATGTGACATCTTGCTCGGTGTATAATGGGGGGAGAAGCAGGGAGGGGACATTAAGAGTGTTACATGCAATGGGACCCTGTTCTCCTGGAGGTGGCTGAACACCCCTGCCTAAGCATGGGAAGCAGGGCATTAATTCCTTGTTTTGCTTTGCTTGCGTGTATGTGTCTTTTGCTTTCCCTGTTGAACTGTCTTCATCTCAATCTGTGAATTTTTACCCTTCCAATTCTCTCCCCAGTCCCGACGGTGGAGGAACGAGCCAGTGGCTGCTTGGGGCTGGGATGCTGGGGTTGAACTATGACTCGGAAATCTGATGTATCCAAAACAACTTTTTGACAAGACTGAAATGGATTCTCTTTTGTACTTAATAGCAGAACAGTGTATTTCTTAGACTGCACTTGAATATGCAAAACTCCTCTGCAGGAGGCTTGCTAATTAGATTTACTTCAGCTCTTACGTAATCAAGTGCTGTATCTGCTTCATTCTGGAGTGTATCAGGCTTATATGTTCCAGATACTCGTGAAAACTACCCATATTCAGAGCCTGGATCCGCTTTCCTGTGAAGTGTGGTCTCTCCTTCCAGGACAATGAATATCAAAAGGAATGTTGCAGTCAAGGCAAAGTAAGGAATAATTACTTTGGTAAATCATTCAGAGTGCAGCATTGGTTCTGGAGGGAGTCAGATGCATCAGTGCAGAAATGAAGGTGCATTCTTGAGGTGTGAAGTAGACGAAAAGTATTTCTTTCCCTTAAACTGAAGGGATTGGTTGCTGCTACACATGTGCAGAAAGTCGTGCCTCCTGCTGACTGGAGTAGTGGTGCAACTTTCTGTTAACCAGAACTGGGGAGACTGAAAAAGGAAGTTTGGGCTTTTTGGGGGGAGTTTGTTTTTTTGGTGGTTTATTACATTTTGTTTTTACAGTGGCAAACCATGTTGACTGTGCCTTGACAGGAAGGCCTGACTATCAACAAAATTTTTTAGTGTAGACCATGAGCATTGTGGGTCCTCCACACTGCAAAGCTACTGAACAGAGGCCTTTTCTCATTTGTTTCTAATTCTCATGATCAGCTTCCCCAGTATTTTCATACCGTCCTGTGCTTATGGAGGGATGTATGAATCAAGATGTAAAGATGTGGGGAAATTTTCTTTATTTTGCAAAGTGCTCTCGTTCTTTAATAATTGTTTTTGCTAGGGGGAGAAAGCAAATATTATTTATATTTCTGATAGGATACTGGTCTTGCATAGCTGCAGATGTCAACAAAACTTTGCTGCTTTATCACATGTAAAAACTACTTCAAAGGGATGTAGCCTTCATGTAGTAAGCTTAGAGATTTGTCAAGAGAACTGTATGCATGTAAGACATTAAAGTAGTCCTAATCTTCATAAACAAACCTATCTATCCTTTGTAAGTGTACCCCCTCGAAAGAAAGGATTTACTCATAAGCTGAAATCAATTGCCTGAGTAAGTTTCCTGATTAAGTCTTGCTAACTTTGTTAATACATCATGCTACATGTAAGAATTGGGAGGATGAGTGGATGATTATCCCTTTAAAAGAATTAAAGTAAAAATGGCTTTTTAAATCATTATATATACAATAGATGTGTATATGCACACACACACACAAAACCTCACTGTTTAAGGTTTCTGTATTGAAAGCAGTGTGCAAAACAAATATAAGCTGATGGCAGAGACACGTAGCTAATCCTTCAGTTGACATGTTAATTGCAACTATAAATTTCTTCTGTTTAAAATTGCTCTGCTGTAATCACAGTACAACACTCTTTAATTTCAGCTTAAGATAACATTAATGTTCAGTGTTTGAGGCAATCTCTTTTAAAATCTCTGGAAGTGGATGCCAAAGGCATTTGCTACTATATTTTAAATGTGTAGTTGTAGAGAAGGTAATATAGTCAAAGCACTTAAGTTTTGGTCTCTTGGCTGCAAACCTGAAAAGGATTTCCTTTGATTGAGGTGAGTAACCAATGATTGTAGCTGTTCATGTTTGATTCCAAGGAATTCCAAGTTTTAAGAATTGACTATGTTTTATCTGGGCAATTTATCTCC
The DNA here is from genome assembly GCA_013398115.1 of Falcunculus frontatus. Taxonomy (NCBI): domain Eukaryota; kingdom Metazoa; phylum Chordata; class Aves; order Passeriformes; genus Falcunculus; species Falcunculus frontatus. The sequence goes on along the minus strand of VZRV01007971.1, from coordinate 233,081 downwards.
TGCTGTTTTAGGTAACTTCTGGATGCCATTTAATGGCTTAGTAGGCTTTTTAAAGTTATGACTGTAAAGACACTGGAGTGGGAATTATGGCAAATTTGCTAATAGAATTTTTAATTCATTCCCGTTTTATAACCAAGTAGTAAAGTACCTAATATGACAGCTAAAATTTCTGAACTGCTGTCAACAGCAGTGACTAGTCGTTGTTCCCTGATAGTATTCATTTTTTTAGTTTTTTCTTTAAAGAAAATGCTAAGAAGGTGTTTAGGCAGACTGAGATGTCTTGAACATGTCTTTGTGCCGTGTTTTCTTTTGTATGTGCTACCTGCCTGGGTTTTTTTCCCCAGGGGGAGCAATGCTAATCAGTCAAGCTTCCTGTCTTAACTCCTGAAAAACCTGGGCACCTGAATCTGTTTTGTTAACTTCGTAAACTGTTTTTAACTAATGAATAATCAGAAATTTGTGAACTGTTTCAGGTGTTCTATGAAAGATACTACCTTTCTGAGTAGCAGCTTTTAAATGAGAGGTAGCTCTGTTTGAAGTACAAAAGATTCAGACTGTTAAGTCTGCTTGTAAGATGTAAATTAGTGATGTAATTAAAATACGGAAAGTTATAGCCGGCTCTCAGTTATGGAATTTACGCTTTCATTCCTCTTTCAACAGAATTACATCAATTACAAAGCATTAGTTGAGAGTTGTACATACTTTTTCTTACATTCCTTACCTGCTCCATCCTTACTCCAACAGAGGAGGACTAGTTTACAGAATACTGTCTGGACTGTTTTTAAGAGTGTGTTAACATACAGTAAGATATTTTAGAAGTCATAACCTCTGATACTTCCTCCTTTTAGAGTTGCTTATTTCCCTTACAGGAAAAAAACACTTGAAAACTGTCAGACTTGGCAGAAGTGTTTTCCAAGTTCAGTGTTAAAAACTCACTGTGATTTGTAGTTCATGAGCGAGTTAGAAATAGCACCCCAGCCTCTCTTGAGTAGTGGCTTTCTGAAAAAATGGTTCCAAACAGTACTCAGTGACACCAGGTTAAGTCAAAGACTGGTGAAAACTTATTTTTACTCTTGTGTATTTAAGTACTGAAATACTCTGGAATCTCAGTCAGGCGACCAAATTCAAGGCTTTTCTTGGTAAAGGGTTTGTCGTAAGTCTGTCTGGTGTCCATGGACAACAATGTGCCTAAAGCCATTCAGTAGAGATTTAGGTGTTTTGGGAAGCAAGCTCGGTCCTCTTGATCTCTTTCACAACTGTGTAGATGAAAGCAGTAGAAGATGAAAACAGCTTATCAAACTGACCTGTAGGCAGAACCTGGGAATTTTATGTCTGCAAGCATCAACATGCTGCAAAAGTAATGTTTAAAGAACAGATATATTTGATACGGCTTAGTGTCCTTCAGACAACATTTAATACCTAGTGTATTATTCTTTATCAGACAGCGTCACACTCTTAACAGTACAGACTATTTTCAAAAGTTCTGTTATATCAGAGGTAAACATAGCAGCAGGATTATTCTGTGCAGTTACTCTATGCATGAAATACATCTAGCACTTCTAAAATCTTTCATTCAGCTCCTTAGAAGTGTCACAGGGGGTGGGAGCAAGAGTCTGAAAGTTCATTTGCTCTTTCAAGAAAAAGATCTTAGGTAGTTTTTAAAAATCTTTTGAAGTGTTAGCATCATTTGAGGCAAAATGTTTAGTAATTCTTAGGTAACTTGATAACTTTCTTTATTCTGTCATTTTTACTTTATCTATGCTCTGGCTAAAGTATCCTTAAATTAGAAAAGCAAAAAACAAATGTTCATAAGCTCTTTTTCCGTGTATGTTTTGAGCAGTGTTAATTCTGAAAAGAACAGGTTTTGTAGCCATAGTCTTAATAGTATGCAGGTCTGGAGTTGGGATATTTGAGAATATAATCTCTCCGAGTATTGATTCTTCCTCTGTTGAGACAGCTGGCATGCTGCATCTGAATCAATACATTTTACTGCTTGTTTCCTTCCACAATAAGGAACGTCTTAAAATGGCAATGCCTATAAAATTAATCTTTGGGAGATAAAAACAAGAAATTGTGGTGGTAAGGAGCAGTGAACAGGTTGGCAAGAATGCTGTGAGCCACGGTGAAGGACTGCAGAAGATCTGTGAAAGCCTCTCTTGTGAAGAAGCGTTCCTGCGAACATCTCCAGCCTCAGAGCTCCTGGTCCTGAGGCTTTGACTGGTGAGGACACAGACCCGTTAATGCATAGAATTGTTCTGTCAGTACCTTTTGGGCAAAGGTAGTTCTAGGTGGCTTCCTTTATTTTTTGTTCTCAGTAAGCATGAGAGAACTTTGCTCAGTATCAGAATACGTAGGTAAAAAGCAATTTTAAATGTAAGCAGCTTGATCAAATCGCCAAGGCCATTTTTCTACCTTCTTGGCAGAAGTTGTAGCTTGAAAAGCTGAGACTCTTGATTTTGTTCAGCACTATGATAATATAAACTATTGAAACCAGCTTCAGTACTGTATCCTGTTGAGAAGAAGCTGCTGTTGTGAAGCCTTTTTAGGGAGTTTGTGTGAGAAGAACCCCGTATTACATGGCATGTGCTAAACCTGTAACTGGTCCAACTTGAGGAATGGAAAAAGCAGTTAAATGCTACAGTCTGAGGTGCTTCTCTGGCCTCCTGTTTTTGCACAGGGCTAATAGCAATGGGAGGGATTACCTAAAGAAGTCAGTGACTACTTGGAACATACCAAATCAGGCTGTTCACAGTGACAGCAGTCTGCCTGGAGATCCAGCAAATAGTCTTACATACAAACTTGCTGGTGGTCCTGCCTTTTACTTGCGGCTTCCAAGTTGTGATTCTTGAAAAGAAACAAGACTTCATGTGTGTTTATTCTGGTACTACCTCATACAGTTCAACATAGCTCAAGTATATTGCCATTGAGATGGGATCTAGATAAGTTCACCACAGGAAAAAAAAAAAAAAAAGCTGCGTGACATAAGGCACTATCAAGAACTCTTAAATAAAGCAGTTTTTACTGACCTTTTTGATGCACCAGTGTATTATAGTCTGTGTGTGAAAAATCTCAGATCTCCTCTACCAAAATACCAAGTATTTTCTCGTTACTAATCTACGTCTAATAGATGTGGAGACTATTCACAGTTGGCACAAATAACTTATTGTTACAATTCAGCCCTGGAGATGAAATAGTAGATTATCTGTATTTTTCAGATACCGTGATACAGCAATGCAAAATTCTGTGTAGGAGCAGAAATTAACTGTTTCTTGTCTGAAATCTTCTCAGTGTATGATAGAATTGTCAGGTTGTAAACATACCTTGTTTTTCCTTCAACAGCGCAAGTGAAAGGCATGACTTGAGTATTTTTGGACTGAATATTTTGTTTTAAAAGTTGTGTTAATAAGACCATTTCTGGTCTGAAATGCTGAACCCCCTATCCTCTCCCCTTTTGTTACGCCCCCTCCAAAGCCACAGTGTGTTAGTGTTTTTGACTGTTATGAAGATCTTATCGTGCATGTATTGGCTGTTCCAAAATAGTGCTAGTGCAGTTTTTTCCATTCAGTGTCTGACTTGAGTAGAAGCATTGTTTCCTCATGAACACGAGCATGAAAAATACTACGCCTGCTTGATTTACAGCTGAGACCACAGTGGTGCTTTCTTAATATCGCCTTAGAGGGCTGAACTTGGAGCCTTTTGGAGTGAAATTCTTTTGTGCCCACACTCTGCAATATCTATTCTCAGTGGTGCTTTATTGGGCACCCACTAGCACTGATAACCAGGAATAACCTTTCAGTTATTACATTTTGCTTGTGCCTCAAAATATTTTCCTAAGAAATATTGCACAGTGTGGAGAGACGAGACATACAGAACAAAACTTTCCTGTGTTCACAGCGTGCGTATCTTGGAGCTGATCTGGTAACTGATAACTCAGAATACCAGTTGTGAGCCATTATCTCCTCCCCAGGACACAACAGGCTGAGCTATGGGCTTGTTTGAGCACTGCAGTAAAATGTGTAGCTGCCACATGGTGGTTAAAGTTTTCAAGTGCCCTTTAGGGGTCACCTTGTCAATTTGTGCAGGTTTTACCAATACTTGGCCAGCCATGATAAAGTATGTGATCCTTTCTTAGACTAGATACTAAGGTATTTCTCTACCTTCTTTTGAAGCCTGAACTTGTAGCAAACAAACTCCAAGCTTGTTAAAAAAAAAAAAAAAAAAGGGCATTTACCACTTCAGTCACATTTCACTATTTTAAGACATGGAGATACAGATTCTCCTAACCTTCCTTGATCCTCCCTGACCAGTCTTCTCATAAAACAATTTTGTTACTTCTTATTACAGACATGATGTGTGTTGTTGTAATAGCAGAAGATGTTATCTAATGTTGGCAAGTTTTTCTGGCCAAAGTTTAAAAAATTGCTTAGATAATTTGAATATGACTCCCTTTATGTAATAGTTTAAAATAGAATTTGTTGCAAGTATTATGTGATGGTTTTCTGTGAGGAATAAGAATAGGTTTTATGTGAAGAAGCAATAAGTGGTTGTACTGTTTCATGCTTGATTGGAGGTTTTGGTGTAGTTGTGAACATGTGCATAATCTGCCCTGTTTTTTACTGCATCTTTTTTCTTCTTGTCTGCTCCCCACTTTTCAAGGAGGTCATAAAGGGAGACATAGAAGGATTTTTATGTTTTATTATGCACTTCCAAGCTATTGGAGCAGGGTAGGTGGTAGGCTCATCCTCTTCTGGCATGAGCCTCAGTCTTGGGTAGATGTTTTCTTGTTTAGGCAGGTCAGCATTTCTCAAATGTAGCACCATGGTAATTTTCTTTTTTCGGTCCTCACTGCTATTCTTACCACTCTAGATGATCATGCACAACTATTTGATTTGGCTTGAGTGCCTGAATACAAATAATCAGCAATCAATAGAGTCACCTGGTCAAAGGCTGTGCAAATCTCCTAAAAATTAAAGCCATTAGTTCTATCCAGGAAAGCTGCAGTTCAGCAAACAGTAACTCCTGATTAGGTTTCTATTTGGGTTTAGTGTATATAACACAGTATATAGTGTATATATATACACACATACATACAAGAAGATATATATAACACATAGATGTCTTTTTTTTTTTTTTTTTTTTAATCGTAATCCCTTCTGGAGGTAATAGAATGTACTCTTCAAGAGAGTTTACTGTTAAAGGTATTGATTTGGAAACTGATCATCATTCTGCCTGACAGTGGACGGCTCGTGCCTTAGAGCATCACCAGATGTGTTGCAGGTGTATCTGTTTCTATGAGAATTTCATAATTCAGCATCAGAGAGAGAAGCACTGGCGTGAATCTGTGCTATTGACGTTTTGAAACGGTTGACATCAGCTGTTTTTTTAAAAATCTGGTTTGTATATTTACTGCTGATTATAAGAGCATGTGGATGACACCCTTCATAATTGACAGGTTTCAAAATACTTCTTCTGGATGCTGTGCTGAGGCTATATCTGGTATTAATGTACCAAGAGTAGAAAGAATTTGGTAAAAATACCTCACCTTAATCTTTCTTAGTCTTTCCCTGCATCTACTTGAAAGCATTATTTGTGTCCATTATATTTTGTGTCTTACTTAGCAAATGTGGGTTTTGCCCTTTACCTCATTGGAACCGAACCTTTAATTGTTTAAATGTTTTTTAAGCCCTCTGGGATGCAGGCTGCTTCACAATACACTGCTTGAACTGGTTTGTTGAATGTTTTTCAGGGTCTTTCTAGTCTATCCGTTCTTAGTACTTGTTGCCTTGGATAAACTAGCGCACTTAGCTTAGAGTGTTTCTTGCTTTCTTACATCGAGTGTAGGAAATGTTTGAGTTTAAATGTTCTGGTGTTTGCCTGGCTTGGCAAAACAAAACTGCCTTTTAAGCAAGCATATATGTGTGTGTAAACACATATATTTTCAATTTATATTTAAAGTAGAGAGTTGAATTGTAAATAAAAGACATAAGTTGGCCTTTGTCCATGGGGCTGATGTTTTCTCCGTCTGTCATCCTTGCCATTTAAATGGGGTACAGTGTTTGGGAAGAGACTTCTCTTCCCTCCTTTTTCCCTGAAATGCCAATCTCCCATCCTTCTTTCTGGCAGCATCAGCTTACAAAGAGTAGTAGAATAGTTTACAGGGAAATGAATAATTTATTTCCTGAAAAATCGATCAAATGACAGCTAAGCCTCAACTATAGGAAATGCTACAGCAGAGACCAGTAACTTGTAGTAGAATAGTCTGTGCTTTCGAATTAAGAATTTAGAATTTCTTGTGCATTTGAAATATTCCAGCTCTTTTTCTACAGACCAGGTGTTTGATTTTTTTAGAGATATGGAACAAATTCTTGAAGATGCTTACCACACTGGCTGCTAACAGTTCTCTCTTGTAAGTTTATTTTACATTTCTTGAAATCTGAGATGTGCATCATGCAAGGGACATAAAGGAGCAGCTCAAAACTTCTGCCATGTCATTCTTTTCATTTTTCTGTTTGCACAAGAAGATGGAGAGTTTTTTATAACATGCGCATTGTGCTCTGTCAGTCACACAAAACAAACTTTTTTTGTGTTTTCCAAGGAGCCCTTTGAGGATGGCTACGCAAATGGTGAGGAAGGCACACCAGCTGGAGATGCAGCTGCTGCTTACACACCTGACAGCAAAGGGGTGGTCAAGTTTGGCTGGATAAAAGGTGTACTGGTAAGTTTGATATATGATTCTTCAGTTTCTTGCAGATGCTGATATATTCTTACAGATCTTTCCAACTTATTTTTTGACAGGCATTTTGATGGTGTAGTATAAAGATTATATGTATGGAGGGGTGTGATTAAATGCCATAATTTTAGGAAGGGTTGCTCCTATTTTAGCTGAATTTTAAGAAAATAAATACTTCAGGGCTTCGGGTTCTTAAGGGTTTAGGGTTTCTTTGCACAGGTTTTGAGAGTTTTTAAGTTGCATCATTTCCAAGAAGGGAAAAGATCATGTAGTAGAAAAATACATACTTTACTTCTGTGGTTTGGTGAGGTCCTTATCTCCTTTTTTGTAGGATTGATATCTTACTCTCTAGGTAAGAGAGAGACCCAAGATCTGGTTTTAGTCTCCTGTCTAAATTCCGTACAATGCAAACTCTATTTTTATTGAGATCTAAGAGTTTTAAATACAAGGATTAAAAAAAAATGCCCACCTCTCCATCCTGTTATTGTACCGCTCTATTGTAAGATACAAAGTTACAGAAATGGAAAGTTGCAGCAGTTGTTTTGTTACTTTAAAAAGAATAAGTTATTTAGTAGGGTATTGCTTTAGTGCATTTTTTTTGAGAGAGAGAAATTTGTGGGAGATTCAAACAGGGGTTGTAGACCTCACAGTCAAAAAAGACTTCTATCTACCTCTATCTTGCTTTAAGTCATGTATTCTGTAGTATAAATTTTGGATCCTAAAGGTTAGGGTCTAAATTATTACTATTGTTTGGCCAAGACATACTGCAAGTGTCAGATACTGAAATACTCTTAACTTATCTGTGTTTAAGGTAATAACTTTTTAATCATATTTAAGTCCTTTTTTTTTTTAATCAAACTTAAACTTGTATAATAACATTCTCTTCTTATGAAATAATTTGAAAAATGTTGAGGAAAGACAGCAAGATAATTTCAAGAACATTAAAAATTGAAACTAAGAATTAGTGAAAATGGTTGCAGATGCAAGAACTAATCTATGTGAAATTTGTTTTATCCTAGGTACGATGTATGTTAAATATTTGGGGTGTGATGCTCTTCATCAGACTATCATGGATTGTGGGACAAGCTGGGATAGGTATGGGTACTAATGCTGTAATTTTATTTCAGTGACTTTCAAATGTGATCCATAAGAGGTGTTGATCCTGAGCTTACACTTCAAACAGGGTTAGGAATTTACCTTAATATTGCCAATTTTTATGGTAATTTACCCATACCAGAAATTTCAACCAGTTACTCAGACTTTTTCATTTAGGTATGAGGCATGTATTTTAAAATTGACATTTGTAAGTCTTCAGTGAACTGCAGAGATAAACTTTTGATCTCTGGTTGTTAAAACCTGCATATAGACTGTATAGTACATAACAAATTTTTTTCAAAGGCTTAACTTAGTATTGGACTGCAGAAAATCTCTGATCTGCGAAAGGCCTGTGTTTCCTTGAATCTCTAGAATACAGCTCTTTACCTTGCTGATTTAAGAGAAGCTTTGCCCAGTTTTATTTGTATCCTGGAGACTTGTACAAAAGGGGAAAGAAAAAGCCTTTTGCTTGAATATATGGGAGCACACACAGTAAACTGTGTTACATTTGCAAGAGTGAGTTTAAATGAAGTTAAGTTGAAGGTTTTTACTCTTTAATACTGCTGGGCTTATGCTGCTTTTCTCTTTTTCCAAAAGGTCTGTCCGTCTTAGTTATAGGAATGGCCACTGTTGTGACAACTATTACAGGACTGTCTACTTCAGCAATAGCCACAAATGGGTTTGTAAGAGGAGGTAATGCTATTTTCACAAAGTTTTTAAAGCTTTCCTCACTGCTGGAGTGCACACTTGGTTGCTGCTGAGGAGCAAAGCCTTCCTAGTGTTCTGTATGTGATTAAACAGTCATGTAATTAACAAAAGGTCAATAGGTAGCCTACAAATTAGATTTGAACTAGTGCCTTGCTTTTCTGCTGTGAAAGAAACTTTATTTGTTGTAAATTTTTGTAATACAGACATTTTTAAGGATGCATATCCAGGAATGAGTTAGGGTCTTAATACTCTTCTGAGCTGCACTGGTTGTTTAAGAGTGTGCTCGTATGTGTCATGGAGTGAAATAAACCTTCACACAATTAACTCTCCAAACTCAGTTAGCTCCAGCTTTCCTGAGGGTGATGGTTTTCATTCTCTTCCATGGTTTATGTGCTTTTGTCAGCTATTTTTGGAAGTGGTTGGTGCCTCTCACGCTATCAAACTGCTTCATAACATTACAAGACTGCTACTAGTAAAAAATAAGGTGGAATTAAAGTAGGAACTTATAAAACTATCTTCATTAAGATTAAGAATCAAGAGGAAAAGCTTCACTATCACAAAGTAAACAGACCTACTGGGAAAGATCAGCTGTGAGTGTTAGCATTATGTCAAACTTAGTTTCTAAATAGCCCTTCCTGGTTTTTAATTCCATTATGTATATCGGGTTTTCCTGTTTGTGTGGGAGCTTTTTTTTTTCTTTTAAAGTCACTCTTGAAAAATAGTACTCTTGAAAAATTTTCATCAGAAAATTTGAAGTGCCGAATTGGAAGAACTGCAGAATTTCATAGGAACAGTTGTTCCTATGAAAATGTTATATTACAGTAAGATTTTTTTTTTTAGTGTTACGTAAGACATACAGACTATGGCCAAGCTGGGTACATACATAGGACTTGCAGAAGAAGTTTAATGCAGTGAAATGAAGCATTTCCTGTTGTAGATTTTTAACATGCACTCAGTTACTTCAGAGGGGAGCTGGAGGATTTTGTTGCCTCTGGAAAGTTTAGCCTTAAATTTGAGGATTATGCCTTTGCTACATTTTCTAAACTTTACTTTTCTGTAATAGTCCAGATACTCAGATTTTCATTCTGTCGTGTGGGATTTGAGATGTTGTTTTTGTCAAGCTCAGAAGTACAAAGAACAGGCTCTTGAGAGTCCCATTGGAGGGCAGAAAATTCCTTAAACAACAGAGCTTTTAAAAACAGGTCTTGGAGGTTTGGAACTTCAGTGGGTTTATTGCAGTCTGCTTTGCCAGTTTCTTGATCTTGACTGCACAGTGCTTTGAGCAGTTTGAAGTAAAAAGCCCAGTAATACTGCAGCTCGTGTTTTACAATTTGTTTTTTACCCATAGAACTGTTTGAATACCTGAATAATATGATGTGGTGCATGAGTCATGGTTATTTCCAGCTGGTCTCTTTTCCTAGGAATTTGAAGTGTATTCCTGAAACTTCAGCATGTCTGTCCCTAAAATACTGAGTTTAGGGTTATTTTCTAATATATCGGGGCATATAGAGCAAGTAGATTCTGTCTCGTGTAAACGTTAAATTGCTGATAACTGTTTTAGGCTCTATCATGTTGAGGACTTTTTTGTCATTTGTATTTTTTTCTTCTTTCAGGAGGAGCATATTACTTGATATCCAGAAGTCTGGGGCCAGAGTTTGGTGGTGCCATAGGTCTGATTTTTGCATTTGCCAATGCTGTGGCAGTAGCAATGTATGTTGTTGGCTTTGCAGAGACCGTTGTCGAGCTACTCAAGGTACGTGGACAACATAATGTATTGATTATATACAAAGTTTTACACTTCATATATAAAGTTTGCGTATATAAAGTGTATACTTTATATATATAAAGTTAAAGATCATGCTTGTTTTTTGATTCATCTAATCATAAAATGCTGTGGTTTGGAAGAGACATTTCAAGGTCTTGTGGTCCAACCCCCATCCAAGTAGAATCACAGAATGGTTTGAGTTGGAAAGGACCCTGAAGACCGCTCAGTGCTACCCCCTGCCATGGGCAGGGACACCTTCCACTATCCCAGGTTGCTCCAAGCCCCATCCAACCTGGCCTTGGGCACTGCCAGGCATTTAGGGGCAGCCACGGCTTCTCTGGGCAACCTGTGCCAGGGCCTCCCCACCCTCACTGTAAGAATGTTCCTTCCTTACATCTACTCTAAATCTGCCCTCTTCTAGTTTAAAACTATCGTTCTTTGTTCTGTCACCACAGGCCCTATCCAATAGTGTGTCCACATCTTTCTTGTAAGCCGCCTTTAAATACTAAATAGTTGCAATAAGATCTCCCTGGCATTCTCTTTCCTCCAGGCTGAACAACCCTGAACATTTCCATTTGGAAAATTCATCAATTTCAAAACAAGGCAAAACCCAAATTACTTGTACCCTTAAATGGAATTTACAGTTAGTAAATTTGTGGTGTGCAGGTTAACTACTAATAAATTACAGTAAATGAAATGCTGTTCTTTGGTAGGGAAGGTATTTACCTGATGAAGTATATGACTGTGCATTTTTTGTTTTGTTAGGAAAATGGAACATTGATGATCGACGAAATGAATGATATCAGAATCATAGGCGCTATCACGGTGGTTATACTGCTGGGCATTTCCATTGCAGGAATGGAGTGGGAAGCAAAAGTAAGGAACTCCCATCTTGTATTTTATTCTCTGCTTCATAATTTTGATTCCGTTTTTGTACCTTAACTGTCTGATTTATTTTTAGTATATTCAGTGTATTCAGGACTGCATGATGGTGTGTTAGAAGTCAGTTGATTTTTATGCAGTACCTCTTGGTCTGGCACTAGCATGTGCAGGTCTGAACAGTATTTCAGATCTTTGACCACTTCCCTTCACTGGAATCTTAAGCATCTCTGAGAACCTAAACTCCAACAGAATCTACTCTTAATGACAGATGGGTAATTCTTAATTGTCAAACAGGTTAATGGTATTTCTCTCTTCTGGGCAGTTACAGCACAAGAGAAGGTAACTTCTGCATGGGAATTTTCCCTTACTATGACCTTTAGGCAAGTTCTGTGGATGAGAAACACGGGGCTGGTGCCAAAGCCAGCTTAGAACTGTGTAGTTTCTGCTAGCTCAAACCCAGTATCCTTCCCTTCTCTTCCATTCTGGTTTGGTTTTCACCTGGACACGGCCAAACAGTGGAATACATTCACTAGAGCCAGCGTGGAGAAGGGTTTTGAATATTGGTGGCAATGAACGTGTGGGAGGGAAACCTTCTTCCCTCGTCTTCTTGTGGCTGCATGGTCTTAGGTGAGCTCTGATTGTGGAAACAAACACTGAAGAGATCTCAGAGTACCTTAATACAGAGGCTGCATTTCCGGTTTTCTGCTTGGCAGTACTAGGCAGTGTAGCTTGCTGTTTCCTGCACCTTGTAGGCTTTGTCTGAATGTCTATCCATTTTGTATTTTAAAAAAAAAAAATTGAGCCTCTCACTGGGGCTTCCTTCCCAATTGATACTTATTTCACAATAGCTCCCTTTTTCTGCACTGAGAGGCATCTGAAGGAACCTCTTTATGAGGTGTTGTATATTTCTTGTGCTCCTGTACCAAGAAGATGATGGTATTTATAACAAAATCAGAGAGGGTTTTTTATTATTGTTGCTTCCAAGAAATGGGGATCCTGGAAGAAGTGAGTGAAGATCAAGCACATTACTTTGATCTACTGAGGAGAAAAGAAACTTAGAGAAATTTGACTTTGGCATGTGCTTGTAAATTGAACTTCTGTAAAAACTGTTTACCTTTCTCAAGTAGTCCTTCACTGCCTGTAACTTGAATTTGTAATGGTATCTTTTTACATCCAACTGTGAACAATGCTGACCTCCTTATTCTGAACTGTTTTGAAAGAATTATTTGTTATTAGTTCTCACACCACTGCCACTTGAAGTCACAAGAAGTATCTTGAGTTTGTTGTGTAGCACGAGCAATGTAATAATAGTTTGCATGGAAATACCCCTATTTAATGTTTCTATATCAAACCTGAATTATGGTATTACTGCAGTGTCATCCTTACTAGGGGTAGCTTTCAAAAATCCTGTCCTCAGTGCAAAAGTGAAGACTTGGTTTGTCTGTCATGGAAGGAGACAAGTGGGAGCAATGAGAGGCAACTGAACCTGTCAAACAAGCATTTCCTGTGGGCTGACATACAACTCAGCATAGCTAAACACTGATGTCTCCATCTTGATCTGTGGTGTTCTCCTATATCTTAGAGAATGCCTTGGAAAATGGAGCAGGGGAATTTATAATAATGCCTTTGAAATAGATCTAAAAGTGAAGAGAGACTGGGATTGATTCCAGAGAAGTTTGCTTTAGAAAAATGGCTTTTCAGAGTTTGTGGTGTTTATTGCTCAGCTCCTTGTGTTGAAGTCTTAGAAGCCCATTCTTTCAGACTTCGGAATTTAAGTAAGATATTCAACAAACATCCCTAGCTTCAGGGAGAAGCCTGGGTTAGTTACTGGAAAAATCCACTTGTGGCGGTTACTCTGTGATAACTTTATGTTGAATTCTCTCTCTGACTGAAGGCTTCTGTAAGCACCCAGCTGTATTCTTACACCTTTTATCTATTCTTGAGGCTTTACAAAGATTTAAATACAAGGCACAAACTGTTTTCTTCAGGTGGACTTCTAAATCTGCTCCAGGCCGTTTTGCTCTTTTTATCACTGTTCTACCCTGTTTTCTTGAGAGGCTGTGTGAACTGAAAACTTTGTTTTGTAGGCATCAACAATGCCACAGTGATATTGCATGTTAACTCCTGATCCTAAGCGTAAAAAAGGTCTGTGAATAGCTTCCCCCAAGCTACTGGCATTCCTTTCTAAGGAATCAAATAACCCAAAAAGTAACAGCAGTTTGACTGCTTATTTAAATGGAAGACCCGAACCATCCCTACAATGTGTAGATTTATCTTGATTCACGCTTTTGAGGTGCTGGATGGTTTAAAGTACTTCTTGTTCAACCTGTAGGGCTTATAGTCCTGTGGAAAAGTGACTAAAATTCTAGGTTGTAATAAAAGAAGTCTCAAAACTAGGAGTTAACAAGTAATTGCTGTAGTTTGAAATTTAATTTCATAAGTAAGGGTTGAGGACATGAGAATGTAGCAAAATAGCCTAGTTCCTTGCATAAAATAGGAAACAAAAGCTGTTTGATTCTGGATTTAATAAATCTTTTAGTAAATACCACGTATTGAAGTACAAGGCAAAGGATGACCATGGCTAATATTAGCATTTGTGTTGCATTTGGCTATTTTCATGTGAATTTCTTGAATCTGCTCAAATGCATTCCTTCTGGAAGACTTACATATAGAGAAATTAGTCCTTCTAAGCATTTTGTCTTAAGAAGTTTAATTTTGAGGTGTTTGGTGATAGTAAACTTTTTTGATTAGGCATAAAACTTGGAAATTATCCCTATTTCTTAATTAAAAATCCTTGCACAAGTTCTGCCCAGCTTTCCTCATTTATTTTCGGAAAACATGCTGAGAAGGCTAAGCTGAATTTGGCATCAAGTAAACATTTACATTTTATAGCACAACGCTTGATACTGTGAAAAGAACAAGTTCTCCTGTCTGACAGCAATCCTTGTGTTTCAGGCACAGATAGTTCTGCTGGTGATCCTCATACTTGCTATTGGAGACTTTGTAATAGGAACATTTATTCCTCTGGACAGCAAGAAGCCCAAAGGTTTCTTTGGTTATAAAGGTATGCTGGGACAGTTTACAGTACGGTAAACAATATCATTTTTTGCAAAATAGGCTGTTACAATTAAATTAAACATCTAATGTATCTTATAGTCCTACTTGACTATAGAGACTTTTTTACCTGATTTCTTCACGCTTTTGCTGTTTTGTCCCTTAAAGCTGTTAAGTCAAAACTTGATACTATTGAGTATATTAAATTTTAAAAAGTTGGATGGTACTGTAAGTAGTTTTTCTACCTTTGAATCTGCTTAAGTTTACTGTGTTGAGTTTTACTTTGAGTTGAAGTGATGAATTAGGGCTTGAATTTTCTACGCTTAGTTTTAAGAAGGCGCTGTGACTGTCAGCTTTTTTATTGGTCTGATAGTGGCTGGAATGAGTTAATACTTTAGCTTCCGTGCGAATATTGACAGACTTAAATGTTCTCCTGCAGCCGAAATATTCATGGAGAATTTTGGACCGGCTTTCCGACAAGAGGAAACCTTCTTCTCTGTTTTTGCTATTTTCTTCCCTGCTGCAACTGGCATACTTGCTGGTGCAAATATCTCAGGGGACCTTGCGGTAAGTAGTGAATTAAAAATACTCTTCATGACCATTCAAGTGTACATTGACCTCTGTCATCACTGTCCACTGACATTTTTCTTTCAGGATCCTCAGTCAGCCATACCTAAAGGAACGCTGTTGGCCATCTTAATCACTACATTGGTTTACGTAGGAATTGCAGTATCTGTAGGTAAATAGAGAATGTTTTTAACTTTATCCTTTCACATTCGTTCTGAGGATGTATTTTGATACGGTTTTATGTAATTTGTTATTTGAAGTTGTTATGTAATTGACTTTCCTGCATGGGAAGGTAATAGCCAAAGGTTTCTGGATTTACTGTGGGAGATTCAGTTTTCAGCTGGTTTTATAATTTCCTGAAATGACTGATGCTTTTCTAAGTGACTGCTTCAGACGAAAGATGACAAGAGACTTCTTATGGTTGTTTCCTCATTTGTTGCAGTTATTTATGTTGAAGGATTTACAATTTAGCAGTGGGATAATCCCTGGATTAGAAAACGATGTTTTCAGGAAATACTCAATGAAAAAACACCTGTCTTGTTTTGAGGATTATGGTAATCAGCCACTTTCCTGAAGTGAAGTGTGGGATGGTCAGACAGCACCATGGTGAGGATGCTTGAGCAGTAGTTTCCCCAGCTGAGGGAGCAGACCAAGAAGTGCTGTCAGTCTGGTCAGCCCACTTTTGGAAGTGTCACGTTCTTGTGTAAAAAGCAGAAATAATCACAGACTGATCTGAGTCTTCTCTTCTCAGTCTTTCTCACCCCATGGTTGTTTGAAATCCTCTGTAGAAGTTGCCCTGGGGTTGATACCAGTTTTGCTGTAGAGCACCAGTGGTTAACCACGTTTTTCCCACCCATAAAATAATTCTAGCAACCTTAAGATTACAGGATTGTAATTGTATCTTGCATATTTCTTGCCTGTGAGTGTAAATGTTCTTTACTCACATCACATAGACTAGTTTCTGACCGCAATAATAATTTTTCTTATGTGAAAGACCTTGTTTTATAATAGCTGACGGTGCCTTTTCAATGAAACTTGAATGAAATTCTCATTTATAGGAGTACCATTGATCTTACCACTAATGATACTTCCTTTCCAAAGATACCAATCTTGCTAGTCCGCCTCTGTTGGCTAACGTGGGAGTGCAGCTCTGCCAAATAGCTGCTCTGTAGTGATTGTGCTTTATGCAGTATAATGAGCTACACTCATTTCCTAATTAGATTGACTGCGTAGACCTCTTGCTACCAAATTTGAATCCTTTGGAACCTCAACCCACACAAGACCAAAATTAATGTTAATACTCACTCGTTAATGGAATACTTTGATCAGCTTCCAGACATGAAAAATGCAATATAAAAATTGACAAAAGAAGCAGTTTGCAGAACCAACCGGACGTGAAATAATTTAATTCATCAGAAATGTTCTGCTATGTACTGAGTTATGCTTTGAATTCTGCTACTTAGAAAAAGGCAGCAGGAGTCAGAGATTGAGTGAAATTTAGCTTCTTTTGAGTCATTGGATTAAGAATATTGGACAAATACAAATACTTCTACTCCTTTCCCAGAGGAGTGGTAAGCAAGTCACTAAAGATTTAAAGGGACTAATAATTTTGCAGAGTAGTCATATCTGAAGAGGAAGATGTTCTGAACTTAACTCACTGTTTGTATGCTCTGTAGTAAGTAAGAAGGCTAAACTGAGTAGAAAAGGCTGAAAAAAAGGAAAATTACTCATCCTGCTGCTGGAGCCAGGCAGCTATTTCAAAAAGATAACTCTGAGAAGTGGGTATGCAGTTTCATAATTTAGCAAAGGACTAATGCAGACATGCAGGAGGCATGAGCAGGCAGATTTCACAGGCAAATTTGCATCAAAAATCTTAAAAGATACATTTCAAGGAACATAATTTATTGCTTTAAGAACAAGGGAAGCACAAAAAAAAAAAGCGCCAAGTTCTGAGTAGCATTGAGACCTGCTTCCTGTAGTTATGAAAGTAAAACTAGTTAACAAGAACCAAACTGTAGGTGCTTACAACACTGGTAGAATTAAACACTCTGAACTGCAGTGTGAAGGGCTGGATAGTACCTCTGGAATTCCTGTAGTTAAGGAGAAGACTTTGATAGAGATGGCTGTAAACCTTCCCAGGCTTAAAGGATGGCAAAGCTCTATTTAACTCTGGCAAAAACATGCTTATAAATGCCTGTGAAAAGGCGAAATCCTGTTTTCATGGGAAAGAATACCTAGAGACTTCTAGGTGAAAATGCTGCCAGAATCATATAAATAAATGAAACTTTTCTGAATGAGTGTTACAGAAAGTGTCCAGACTGTTACTTAGATATAAATTACTGTTACTTATATCTAAGATCTGCCCAGCTGGCTTCTGATCTACATTCTCTCAGTCAGGCCCACATTCAGTTTGTTCTTACTGCCATGTTCCTTTCTGTCATATTTGACTCTGGGTGTGAAAGTCCTGACAGCCAATTGGGTCTGAACTTTGAAAAAAAGGAGGAAGAGGAGGGCTGTGATAGTGCACTGTAGGTGTTTCATGAGTTGTTCAGTAGAATGGGCCTGCCACTGCAATGTGTCACCAACAAAATTTTATTTACAAATAGTTCAGCTGAGAAGTGTGTTGTAAAATCCAGTGTATGCTGCTTGAGGGCTGGGGCAAATACTTACATAATGGGGAAGGAGAAACATTTTCCTCTTACAGAGCTTTTAATCGCAGTTAAACAAGAAAACAGTAAAAAACCCCAACCCCTCCACATACTCACAAGAAAAGCATAAGACAGGTGCTTAGTGTAGGAAACTCTTACTGTAATTTAACCAGTTGGGCATAATAAGTAACTAAAAAAAGAAATGAGGAGTGAAAGGATTAATTAGTGTCCACCTACTTGGGACCAGGTGTTGCTGTGGGCTGTTAATCAAATTCTGATGGCTCAGAAAAACCTAAATATGGTATAGGTAATTAGGAATTCATTTTCCTGATGGAAGAGAGATAACTTTCATAGATGCCTAGGAGTATTCCTGAATAAACTTAAACTTGCAGCAGATCTCTGCCTTCTTCCTTACTTGGCAAGTAATTAACTTAGGTCCTTGGCTGCCACAGGGGCGCTTCTTGTCATTCAAGTCCCTAAAAGATTAAGGGAGTTTTATTAACTCTGTCGACTTTTCCCCACTCCTTGTTTAATTCCAGTTCCTGGAAGTATTTCCTGGTGTTCAAACACTTTGATTACCTTTACTATTAGACCACAGAATGTTAAATAATACTCAGTCTGATCTACTTTTTGTTGTATATGAGACAAAACCCCCTTGAAATAGAAGACTTAATGGTCTTTTAGTACTCCTTAGTTTTTCTTAGTACTGACAAGCTGAAATGCTGTTTCTCTAGTATTTTCTTGACCAGCAAAATTAAAAGTAATCATAGATGAACTGAGGACAATAGTTAAGGTGATAATTATAAAAAAATGTGGAAGAAATGGTACTGTGTGTCTGTTTTTCATGAAGAAACCAACTTAAAAATAGCATGGTCACATAGGAGGTGGCTTATTTAAACATTGGGAAGTGCCTTGCAACAGGCTTTCATGACAATTTAATTGTTTTAAATGTCTGAGCCATAGTGACAGGAAAAAACCAAAAACAACTGCAACAGAATCTTTACATACAAAACAAATCCGCAGTCCTCTAGGAAAACTGAACAAAAGAGAAAGTATAAAACCGTAAAACAGCTTGGGTTGGAAGGGACCTTGGAGATTATCCAGTTCCATGGGCAGGGATACCTTCCACTGTCCCAGGTTGCTCCAACCTGGCCTTGGACACTTCCAGGGATCCAGGGGCAGCCACAGCTTCTCTGGGCACCCTGTGCCAGTCCTGTCAGATCAAGTGGTGTTGCATAATACTAACTTCATTTCAAGACCTGTGTGGAAACTCACATTTCAGAGAAATAGTACCTTAAGCTAAAATTGTGCTCTTAAACTTCTGCAAGTCTACTGACATTGTTTTTCTCTGTGCTAAAACTTTCTATTTCTTCCTACACTCAGATATATTAAAAAAGTAAAGATGGTTTCAGTCAAGGGAGCAGTTGTTTCGTTTGTATTTATTTTTCATAGTGAAGATAGGCTTAGTATTGTAGTGTGTTAAAAAATTAAATGCTGTGTTTTAATGTTACTCTGTGAGATTATGCTTACATAAAAAGGAATTAACCCATGTCCTTAAGTTCAGGTTCAGTTTGTTAATGCCTTTTTCTTATTGTTATGTCCATTGTAGGTTCCTGTGTAGTTCGAGATGCCACAGGGAACGTTAATGATACCATTATCACTGAGCTGACAAATTGCACTGCTGCAGCCTGCAAACTAAACTATGATTTCTCATCCTGCCAGTATCAGTCCTGTCACTATGGGCTGATGAACAATTTCCAGGTACAAAACTTTTTCCTTAATCTGTATATTGGGTTTTGTGTTTGGTTTTTTTTGACTGGTTTGGTGGTTTGGGGGGTTGTTTTTTTGTTGTTGTTTGGGGGGGGGGGTTGTTTGTTTGTTTTTTCCTTAAGTTTGTTGGTTTGGGTTTTTTTAATTGCTTATTAGGAAAACTCATAGGCTAAATATGCTCATCTCCATAAATACAAGTTTTATCTGGAATAGGTATGTGGTACACTCTAGCTGGTGTGCAGAAGAATGTACGCATGTTGAAAACACTTAGGTGTTTATACACAGGAGGTATAAATATTTACTCTTTTTCTGAGTAAACTGCTTGGATTGGGTGGTGGTGCTGCAGCTTTCTTTAGGTACCTAAATGTCATCATTCACTGATGGGGGTAGATGTACTCATTTTTCAGTAGTGATGCTGAGCAATCATAGGTAGCTTCTGTCAGTAGTTTGCTTGCTAAGTTTTTAAGTTTTTTATGAAATACGCTGACTTTTTAAGACTGCTTTACATATTTATCACAGCATCCTCTTAAATGGTAATATGTTCATGAATTTTCATTAAATGTGATGTTACAGTATTTAAAAATCCTCTACAATTTAAGGGGTAATTCATAGTCTTTCACCACAGCCAATTGGGCTGTCCATGAACTACTGCTAAGGGTTTGAAAGAATCCAGCAAAAGTGTACTTACTTCCCACTGATTTCAGCTTGGTTTGTGGTAGTCCCATCTTTGCCCAAAGTTCTTCTAATATGTGTACAAAAAGTAGGCTAGCGATTAAGCTGAAATCCACTGATGAAATTTTTATAGTGGAATAATTTGTGCGGTGTTAACGTAGTTCTTGTTCAGAAAAAGTCAGAATTGCTCTTGGGGGGTTGACAAATTTGCAAAATCTGATGACTTTCATCATTTGTTTTAAGCTCAAAAGAACCAATTATTGTCAGATGTACAGCTGTGAATAGCTTGTAAATGGTGTCCTCTGATTGTGTCTTTAAGTCATGACTTTTGTAAGGTTCTTAACATAAATGTTACTTCTACTTCTTATGGAGTGTTTCTGCCTCCCAAATTATTCTTGCTTCTCTCTGTGAAAAAATGAGTCGGTGACAATGAGGAAGAGTCATTTTATAAGACCAGAGGCAGCACAGAGAATGCAGTACCCTTCACACCCTCCTGCTTTGTTGGAGTTTTGAAAACCTTCTCTGTGAAATTTCATTTTTCTAACACCCAGTGGGACCTGGGTATTAGAAAAACACCCTTGATATTTTTTCCTCTCCCCCTCACAGCTTTTGCTGTGCATCTCTGAGAAGAGTCTGATTCTGTCTTCTCAGATGTCAGAAGGAAAATGTTTGTGTGAGCGGCTGTTTATCTAACAAGAGACTTGTCCATTTCGTAACTGAACTGCTCTCAACTTTGTATCTCTGAATGTTAGCTGTAAGGAGAGATATTTTTTTTCGTATGCAGGGCATGGTGTGGGGAGGGGGTTCCAAACCTTGTGCACCTTTCAAGCTCAAACGTCTGTTTTCTGTATGGTAAATAATAGAGAACAAAAAACTGCACAAACTGAAATTAATCCCTAAGGTGAGGGAAGAACGCTGTATTTCTCTTCCATCTTCTCCATAGGCGGATTCTGGGGCAGAAAGCGCCAGTTGGTGTGCACAGCTTAATGACTTTATCACTTTAGGACAATTCGTGGTGCACTCAGTTCTTCTGGCAAAGAATTGATCTGAAGTTCCTGCTGGGGCAGCTCGGGGTTTGGGTAGCAAATGGATGACTCGTAGTATGATTTACCTGTGGAAATCTTAGATGACAAACTTCAGATAAGGACAGCTGGTGAGACAGGCTTAGTCAGACTTGTCTAGAAAGACCACCTTTAGTTTCTGTTGCAGTCATTGTGAATTAATGTACAGGTCCTCACAGGCTTCTGATATTTCTGTTCACTGTCAGTGGTTATGCTGTTCCCAGGATGTCACCTGGTAAAAGAATAACTTCAAAAATTTGTTTTGGGCTCTATAGCCTCAGCCCAGACCTTGCCAAGAAAAAGTTACAGCTTTAGGTAATTAAAATGCAGATTTTTTTTCAACTTTGGATGAAAGTTGAAAGTATCATGAAACTCAGGGTTTAATATAACATTTTTGTTTTGCTCCACAGCGCTGGACCGAGGAACTCATCAAAATACAGTATTTCATGATCCCAAATGTTTGAAATTTAAGAAACTGCCTTAACTGTAAATGCCAGGCAAACATAATGAGGCCCTTACCAGCAGGAACTGGATATCTGTGTCACCACACCAGTGGTTACAGGGCCACTCTGCCTTTACAGTTGTGCCTGATCTTCTGGGGGTGAAAATTTCAGTGCTATGGGTAGCTGCATTTGTGTGCTCTTTGTTTTACGGTCAGGAGGTTTGGATTGTGTTGGGGGTGGGAGGGAGGGGAGTTTAACACCATGGCACACTGATTTTGCTGGATCTGGTTCTCCCTGTATTCTCTTACCTTAGAGAAGCTTACTAAAGGCTCTTAATATGAGGCATAACTTGCTAGCTTTTAAAATGCCGAATATTAATTGCATACACTTTGCTGGGATATCTCTCAAATTTGTAAAACGGTGTGATAGTCAAAAATAGAGAGTGTAAAGAATTGGAGGCATTGGACAGAACACAGAAAGAGAATGTAAAATATGAGTAGATTGCAAGAAGCAAATAGCAAATTGTGGCAAGTGTAGTAAAGTGAAGGCATCAAATTAAAAATGTTTTACACTGGATGGGAAGAAAAGTGATGGAGACCTGTACACAGATTCCGTCTATAACCTGGGAAAATTGATTAGGGCCATCCTTGCAGGGAAGAAAGTTTACATACTGCTTCTATGAAAATTATTCTGCACTTCTTTATTACGTTGCTATAGCAAAAGTTTCTTTCTACAAAGATAATAAAGCACTTACACCCTTACATAATGTAAGGCTGTTAGAAATTGTCATTCAAAAAATGAAAAAACTTTTTTCTGTTGCTTATAAAGTTAAATTAAACTGGGGCATAGGAGGGTTTGCTTAATAGATGTGTTGTTAATTTTATTCCTCTATGATTACAGGCCTGGCATGCCTTTTTTTGTTACCAACTACAAGTAGGCATCAGGAAATTCACTCCTTCATTCATTACACTACTCTGATAGCTACTTTACTCTCATCTTTTGCAACCTCCATTTATTGAATTTCTCTTTTTAAGCAAGGCATGTCTTGAACTGACCAATGAAATCTGATGGTAGTGCACAGATTCAGCTGACTGAGAGGCCCAGCAGTCTCTGTCAGTCTGGTCTGGAGAAATCCACTAAATTTTACCATGAATTTAGCCCTAGGAACGTGAACAAAACTTCGTCAGACACCTATACATTGGGTCTGATAACATGTGTGACGTAGTAAGATTTATTTAGACAGCAAGATTTTACAATTTCAGGTGACAATAACTTTAAAACAGGACCCTTCTGCATGTTTTTTCTTGCCTTCCTTCAGTCACTCTCCTGATAATTTAAATGAGATTGCCAGGGTGGAAAAAGGCAAGTAACCAGTGCAAATTATGCAGAACCACATTGTGCTTGAAAAGCACTCTGCTTGGTTCGGTCTGTTGACTAAAAACATAAGCTTTTTCAAGATGGTATAAAATTCTTCAGCACTGGCTGTCTTAAAGCAACTTTGGCTTTTGTTTCATAAAGAAAAGTATTCTATTAAACCGTGAATGTTTTTTAAATACACAGTTGTGTATCTTAATTCACGTGACAGATGTAAAGCTGGATGCAACTATGTTACAGAAATAATAAGTAGAATAGGGGAATCATAGAATGGTTTAGGTTGAAAGAGACCTTCAGGAAGATCTTGTTCGAATCCATGTGCCATAGACAGGGATGCCACTCACTTTTTATAAGCTCTCTCCTTCTTGTAAGGCATCTTAAGGTACTGGAAGATACCAGCCTGTTTTTCATCCAGCTTACCAAGGATTGCATATTTGTTTTCTATTGCTGAGATTACAAACATGTGCTCGGATTTGATCTTGGGGAGATGAGAAGCAAGTTTGTCTTGACTTTGTGGTTTTGAATGGGAAAAAAAGCCTAACTTAAAATAATGGGGATTTTGAGAAAAGACAGTAAACTTTCCCAAGATGTTCCCCAGTTTGACCTGTTTTATCATGTGGGTTATCTGAGACCATGTTAGTCAGCACTAGGCTAGTTGAAATATGTAACAAATTCCAAAGTATTTTTCTTCCATTACTTACTTCCGGTCTTCTTATGAGCTCATGAAGACTTTTGCCCTTCAAATTACAGGGCTGGATGATATGTTGTGTGAAAAGCCACCATCTCTTGTCCTGAAATCAGGATGCATTTATATCCCCTGATCTGTCTCTAGTTTATTCATTTATATGAGTGCATGATATTCAGACAGCTTTTAAGTGAAGAGTACATACTACTTTTTTTCTGTTTGTGTAGTTAATGGTGCCATCCATTTGTGTAGTGTACTTTTTCATACATTTAAAAAAAAAATATTTTGCTTTCAGGTGATGAGCATGGTATCAGGATTTGCACCACTGATTTCCGCAGGTATATTTTCAGCCACCCTGTCGTCTGCATTAGCATCTCTTGTGAGTGCCCCGAAGATCTTCCAGGTAAGTAAGGGAAGAAAATCATAATGTTCTGAAGATTAATTTTGAGTCATGATTTTTGGAAGGGGACTCTGACGTACTGCCATCATGATCCATATCAGATGACATTAGTAGATTGTTGTAATATTTACCTGTTGTTTAGAGTGGGAGAACAGTTCGTTAGTGTTTCTTGATGGTTCCTGAGTGTATTTTGCTTTACTTTCTTTTTAACAGTTGAATCTCCTCCTTTAATTGGGTTAAAAAAAGTTGGGTGGGGAGTCACTTGTATTCATACAGAGTACTGTGTGTATTGGGCAAACTTTCCACTTCCTGAGAAAACATAGTCTCTAAACAAAAGCTTTTTGTGATTTTAAGGCAGTAGTCAAGTAAAATAGACAGTTCCTTAGAGAAGAGCAAAGCTGCTTCTTGCACCTAGACGTTACTGAAGGACGGAACAATGGAAATGCAAAGTGTCAAGATGCAAAGACAGTTGAGAATACAGTTAGTCCATGATGGTTATAAACTATCAGGAAGTGTTCAGAAAGACAACATTCAATGGAAGATGGCATGAAAAAAATGCATGCTGACTCTTGATTTTTTTTTTTTTTTTTTTTCCCTTAGGCATTGTGCAAGGACAGCATTTATCCAGGATTTCAGATGTTTGCTAAAGGCTATGGGAAGAACAATGAACCACTGAGAGGATATATTCTAACATTTTTAATAGCTCTTGGATTCATACTAATTGGTTAGTTTGAAGTTTAGTAAATCTCAGTCCCCTTTAGTCCTTTATAAAGCATTCCAATCCATGTTGCAGACTTGATGACAGGGTCCTAGAGACCTAATGCACAGCTTAATTCTAATAATTCTAAATCTGGTTTTTCTGAGGCTTACTTTCTCCTATTGTCTAGATAAAACTCTATCAAGAACTGCAGTAAATTTGAACTGCACTTCTTTTTAACCACAGGTATCTGTCTTTAGGTACTATCCATCAACAGAAATACATCCTTTGCTTGAGGCAGAGAGATGTTAATGTTAACATCTTGTAAATATAACAATTTATTTCAGATTTTTATAATGACAGACCGCTTCAGTAAAATACAAACCTGCGTGAGCAATATTATTTAAAGTGTCTTCTTTCTGTTAAGTTCCAAACAGTAGTGATGAGTGCTGACACTGCTGTTGCTAAAGGTAATCTACGTATAATTGATTACATGTGTTCTATGTAGGTGGCAAACTAATTGTGCTGTGTCTATCCATGAGTTTTGTGCCAGTGCTTTAAACTTCTTCTCCCAGTTTGCTCTGTCCTCCTTCCTCCACATCTGCTTGAGGCAGAGATACACCAATGGGGTCCCTACTGACCCATTCTGACTGGAAGCTTGATTGCCACTAGAAACTTGCAGACTAGGATGGCACATTCTGCATTTTGATTCACTTTTTCTTTTTTTGATGATGATGATGGTGAGAGTACACATACAAATGTTTTATACCACGCTGCCTCAAGGAAAGGAGATCATCAGGTTTTTTCCCTTTCACTGAAGAGGATCACTGTTGTGATGGTGTTGGTCTGTAATAATTCTGGCATTCTTCAGAACCCAGTGTATTGGTGCACTGTTGATCCAAGCCCTGCTGGGAATTATAATTTCTCAATTAATTATATTGAGAAAGTATATAGTGCTTCCAGAGTGCTTCTAGAACTCTTGGTAGTGCTTATGTTTTTGAAACTGAAAGCTACACTTCCTAACTGTTAAAAGATAACTTAGTAAATAGGAGAGATCATTGACATAAAGCTGTGCCAGCAGAAAGGGTGAACTGCATTTCCTTATGTATCATAAAATAAGGTTCTTTGTAGCACAATTTTTACTCTGTAACTTGCAAAAGCCATTGGATGATACCTTTGATAACAGCCTCCCTTTCTTTGATTTTCGTTTTACAGCCGAACTGAATGTCATTGCTCCAATTATTTCTAATTTCTTCTTGGCCTCGTATGCCTTGATTAACTTCTCTGTGTTCCATGCTTCTCTTGCAAAATCTCCAGGTAGGAATGACATTTGAGGGGTGGGATTTTAGCCTTGCAATTCCTTTATGCGTAAATACAGTTTAAAAGGTATTAAGATAAATCAAGGTTTAGTTTAATTATTAAATATATAGTTGATTGTCATGGCATTAAAACCTTAATATGTTGTATACTTGGGTCTTCTGAAATTTTGAGAACTGGATGATCCAGTAGGGCTTGGGAGCTACTGATCTTGTCATTTTTGCTAGGGGAACACGAGGTAATTCAGAGTTTATTCAGAAAGTCAGGAAGAAAGCTTTCTTGCTAATTCAGTATCTGACGCTGGCAAACCACCTTTTTGTTGCCTTCAGTTTCTATTAATGTGTTTCATCTTCCAGTCCAGAAGAAACAGGAATTGCTGTTGGTATTGCCACATTTTTATAATCTTTAGTATGGGAGGTTGGTTAAACTACAGGAATAAGCCAAAACCTGGTACCTGCAGAACAGATGTACATCATACCCAATTTACGTGCAGATGTACTGGAATAACTCCCTTAAAGGCTTCTTAAGTTACTGACCTGTTAGTTTTTGGGGTTTTTTCTTCTAAGAGGATGGGCATGCCAGTTTGCGTGACAGTTCTAACTTTAATAACTCTATATTTAATACACTTGTTAATCTTGGATGTGTTCGTGGGGGTGTGCATGATTTTGGATAGACTTGCAGTAAGTAAGACTGTAAAACAGTGACAGTCCAGTACTTTGATGTATCCAAGTTCTGTTTGGATATATCTGTCCTTTTCCTTTTCATGTAGTGAGAATTTCTATGTGAAATAGTAAAAATGCACAGCTAAAAACAGTAGTATGTAAGAAACTGAGGTATGAGATGGTTATTTATGTTTTACTGCCTTTGAAAGGAAAAATCAAATATCAGCCAAGCTATTGCCAAAATTTCCTGGAGCCTGATTCAATAGACATAATGGCACAAGCATCCTCAAACTTTCCTTCTGAGCTGTGCTTTTAGAGGACAAAATTAGGAGCATTTACATATCTGAGTGAGAAATATGCAAATTCATTTGAAAGGTGTTGGAAAATTGAAATCATAAATGTGCCAGTCTATATTTTTTGCATCACTGAAACTCAGACATTCACATGAAATGGCTGCAGAATACCAGGGAAGGGAAAAAGACACAGTGCCTTCCTTCTCTTGTAGTATTGTTTAAATTAATTTTCCCCTTCTTTTTTCTGTCCTCCAAAATGTTATTTTGACTAGGTTGGCGCCCTGCTTTCAAATACTACAATATGTGGATTTCTCTTGTTGGAGCTATTCTGTGCTGCATTGTAATGTTTGTCATTAATTGGTGGGCAGCACTTCTAACCTATGTCATAGTGCTTGGGCTTTACATCTATGTCACTTACAAGAAACCAGGTATGTACAAGGGCTTCTTTTGGTTGTGGAGGGGGGAAAGAGGGGAAAAAGTGGTAGCCTTGGCAGGGAAGAAACCCAGCAACTTCCTTCTGTTTGGACCACTAGTTTAAACTTCTTTTTCAGGATTTTTCAGTTGTAGTTAAATGGAATTTTGCCTGCACAGTCACTGCTGTTCCTCCTCCTCCTCTTAAATTATGAAGGTGCCACTTAGACATAAATGTCTGAATGAAAATTGGAGGAAAAGTGCGTGTGGAAAATGGTAAATTCATTGTGGCTATCAAGAGATGTGTATGGGAGCAAAGAGAGATGATAGTGGGGTCTTTCTTTTCCTCATAAAGATAATAATCTGAAAGGATCCGCTTAATCTAGCAGTTTGCCACTGAAAGTATCTGACTTAGTTTAGGCAGTGTTTTGGGATTCAGTTTTTTCTTTGCTGTGATATAAAATAGCACAGCAATATTTCCTCAAGTGGTATTCTTTTGACTGTGAAGTTGTTGTGGTCTTAGGAATATGGAGATTAAAAAAGTCAGTTCTCCCTTCCCTTTGTGCTAGAACTTCTACAAAAATGTTATCTTTAAATAGAATTGTCTATTTAGCTGTAGGGTTTGTTGACTAATATTGTGTAAAATGTGTCAAGGTGTAGGTTAAATCTGTGTTTTCAGTTGGTATCCAGCATTCATTTTGTGATCATGTAGTTTTACAATGGACCACTGTAAATAACACATTGGAACCTCAAATCTTTCAACAGATGTGAACTGGGGATCCTCAACTCAAGCCTTGACTTACCTGAATGCACTGCAGCATTCCATTCGGCTCTCAGGAGTGGAAGATCACGTGAAAAACTTCAGGTAACACTTAAAGACAGGAAATTCTGTATTCACTAGGCTGCTGTCACAATGTTTGCTGTCAGGGTTTCCATTAAGTCCTTGTTCATCTCCGGATTCACCCAAATAAATGGAATTACAGATTGAGTGGGATTCTTGACACGGGTGCCGTCCTCTGAGCGGCAACAGAGTTTTCAAAGAAAGCATCTATGGCATTTCCTGCCAGTTGGGAAAATATTCCGGTTCTGACCCCTGGGCTCTCTGGGAAATGATTAGATTTTCCCGCAGAAATAAAAGATACAACATCTATATTGCATATGTACAGACAGTTGAAATAGGACGTGTCAATCAGTTGTGATAGGTACCAGCAGAGCCTCAAGGAATATGGCAGTAAAACTCAATTACAAATGTAGTAATACGAGTATTAATGGACTTTCCACTTCCAGACTTAAAAAAACAAAGTGCTGGCTGTTGTAGGTGCAAACCACAAAACTGGAAGTTTAATTAGGAAGCAGCTCTTTGTTCTGAAGTCATAAAGTGCCATTAAAATCCCTGATTTATTTACAAGTGATATTTTGCCTATTACATCAAGCTGCATCATCAACAGGAAAAAAACTGAGAGGCTGGAGTGTTGTCCGGGGAAAGGAATCGAGCTAGGGAAGGGGCTGGAGCCCCAGGAGGGGCTGAGGGAGCTGGGAAAGGGGCTCAGCCTGGAGAAAAGGAGGCTCAGGGGGGACCCTGTGGCTCTGCACAACTCCCTGACAGGAGGAGAGGGAACGGCCTCAGGCTGGGCCAGGGGAGGTTTAGATTCTATCTGAAGAAAAATTTCTTCACCCAAAGGGTTTTCAGGCATTGGAAGGGGAAGTGGTTGAATCACCATCCGCGGAGGTATTTAAAAGATGTGCAGACATGGCACTGAGGGTTTAGTGGTGGAATTAGTACTGTTAAGTGTACGGTTAGACTCAGTGATTTTCAGTGTCTTTTCCAACTTAAATGACTAATTCCATTCTGTGATTCCAACACTGAAAATGAAATGGAGCAGCTAAAGAGATTGAGACAGATTACTTTAGGGGATTCGTATGATATGAAAAATTACCACCTGAAATGAGTTCTGAAGTTTGGACACTTCCTCTTTTAAAATTGATTTAAAAGTTGCCCTTCGCTTAATTGCATTATGTTGACTCTGCCTTCTGAAGGAAGGTAATGTAAAAATGAGCATATGATTCCAGTATTTCTGCTGGACAGAGAAGAATCTATAAGCTACAAAATGCAAGGGATGTGACTTACCAGTGGGGGAGAAAAACTTAATCCCTCTGACCTAGTCATGTCTAAAATCTGTTCTTGAACTTTTTAAATGTGTAGATTTTCAGATTTAATGGGATTACTGAATTTTTATGCAATTAGTCATAGATCTGCTGACAGTTGGGTAACAACTGATCTTTTCTTAATTTAACATAGTCTTATAAAAGTGGATGAGGTTATTACATTTGCAGTGATGATCGTGTTGTTATGGTAAATATTTGGAAGAAACTTTCCTGTTAATAAAAAAACCCCCAGGACTCCAGATTAATTCCAGTCTTTTTTTTTTTTCCCCTTCGTAATTCTAGACCTCAGTGCTTAATTATGACAGGTGCTCCAAATGCACGTCCAGCTTTGCTTCACCTTGTCCATGCTTTCACCAAGAATGTGGGCTTGATGATCTGTGGCCATGTACATATGGTGAGTGTACTCTGTTTTTACTTTATAAAGTTACCTTGGTGGTGTTTTTCTTCTGTCTGCTTTGGGGTTTGGTTTGGTTTTTTTTAACCTGTTTGCTTTCTGTTTCTGGTTCATGTTTAAGTTTTGGTTTGTTTATTTGTTTGGGGTTTTGTTTTTTTTTTAATGAAAGCATCATTAGACATTAAAAAGTGCAAAAAGAGATTTACTGGTAAAACTGCATGGGTCATCACTGTTCAGTTAGGTGTACTACAGGGGAAAATTTGTAACAGATCAGTACCTTTGATCTTTTGATGCTTAAATGCTGGAGGACCTTTTACTTCTAATTGAAGTGAACACTGGGAGACTGATACCCATGTAGAGTTCTTAGAAAGCCTAGGAAAAAAGAAACTTTCTTGAGTAGGGAAGTCGATATCAATTTAGCCAATAGCTCAAAATTGCTTTTAACCTTCTGAATTGTTTTTTATTCCTTATGAGATTCATTTAATTGTCAGGTGTTTCCTCTTCCCTTTCTGACCAGCCCCTGACATTTCACTAAGTATCCCTGGGTGTTTTTGTCAGAATATCAAGTGAGGATGTTTTTGCAGAGGGGGGTGTGTGGGGGTGGTTCTGCAAGGACATAATTTGAACAGTTCTCACTACTTAGTGTCTTCTGTGGCAAACCTAAAGAGGGGTTTTATGATGGTGGGAAGGAAGCAATTTTCAAATAATGTTTCTACAGAATCAGCTTGTCGTGAGTTGAGATGTAGGGTGACTGTCTTATAGTGATCTGTACCAAAGCTTCCATTTAGCTACAGAGAGGGTGTGGCATCTCTGATAAACATTGGTGAATGCATTTTAACACATTGGGATTGTGTAGTTTTGCTTCATATCTTAAGGCCAAACATTTGTCACATCCCTAAGAACATTAAAGCAAGTGTCTGACTGAGAGATGTCATCCGGGACTGACACATGTCACCTGCCCAGACATCTGCAAGGCCTTCAGCACAGTCCCACGTGACATCCGTATCTCCACATTGGAGACACATGGATTTGAAGGGTGTAGGATTCAGTTGGTGAGGAGTAGGCTGGGTGGACACAGCCAGAGAGTTGTGGTCAATGGTTCCATGTCCAGCTGGAGGCCAGGGATGAGTAGTGTCCCTCAGGGCTGTGTCCTGGGACTGGGGCTCTTTGGTACCTTCATCAGTGACACGGACAGGGAGAGCAGGGCCACCCTCAGCAGGTTTGCAGCTGATGCCAAGCTGAGGGTGCAGTGACACACCTGAAAGACTTTAAACAAAAACATTGATTATTCTTAAACATGTTTTAATTTACTACACTTACTAAATATGATTTGCTTCTGATCTAATGAACAGGTTAGAGCAAATCAAGTTCATGCAGTCCATATACAGATTTTTGTCTTAAGAAACTTTTAATTGCTGTCTGTACAAACATAGTCACAGTTCAGTGAATGTGAAAGGACAAAAACTGAGTAATGGTAGGGAGGTAAGATATCACAAATGTCATCACTGCCTTTGAAAAGCAGGGCTATACAGAAAAGAATAAGGTAATGTCATCCTTCTTGTAGGAAGGCAACTCTGAAGATTTTTGGGGAGCATATCCTTTGCCTATTTAAAATTACTTCCTTACAAGAAGGGTGGCTCTACCTCATTCTTTAATAGCTTTGACCATTTGGTCAGAATCTGTGTCCTTCTGCAAAAACTGGGCTGCTGTGTTCTTGATTATACCTCGTCCTGTATTCTGCATTTTGATGTCTAGGAGGAGCACAAAAGATTTCACCCCAACAGAAATAACATAAAGGAGGTATTTAAAGAGGAGGTGACTTTGCCTGCAGGATACAAATACTCCCATAAAGTGTATTATTAAGTCATCCTACATCTGTGTATATTTCTTTACAAAGCCCTTTTCTTTTAAAACTATGTTATGCTTTGGAGGACAAGCTTGTGCCACCCCCTGGGGAAGAGGGTTGTGCTCTGCAGGAACAAGATTGCTAAAGTTTGAGCAACCCTCTTCCTAAAGATGGTAAAAGTTTTTCAGTCTTTGCTGCTGATAATGCCTGGTGTTTTGTGGTTTGGGGTGTTTCTGATAGTGTGCAAGCATGTTTTGAGGTTCTTTGAGTTCGAATTCATTTCTAGCAGTGACATTAAAAAATTGGGTGGTGCTTTTTTACTCCCATTACTCATATTCGTAATTGTTGTTCCCTCCCCTCTTATTATTTCCTTTTTTTTGAAAGGGTCCTCGGAGGCAAGCCATGAAGGAACTGTCAACTGATTTGGCTAAGTATCAGCGATGGCTAATTAAAAACAAGATGAAAGCTTTCTATGCGCCAGTGCATGCAGAGGACTTGAGGGATGGAGGACAATACTTAATGCAGGTATTATAAAAAAAAAAATTAAAGTTCTCAAGATGCACATCAAAATGGGAAGTGGCTTTATACTTTGAAATATATTCCTTTTGCAAAATGATCTTAAAGCTTTGATGAAAAGTGCATTATTATTCTCTTAAACAGAAAAAAAAGAACCTTTAGTGTTATCAGTAAAGTGTTACTTTATAAAATACTTCTTGTTTTTCTTAGGCTGCTGGTTTGGGTAGAATGAGACCTAACACGCTTGTTGTTGGATTTAAGAAAAACTGGAGACAAGGTGATATGAGAGATGTTGAAACCTATATCAATTTATTCCAGTAAGTAGAAAATACAAAGTTCTAGCTGCTATGTTCCATTTCAGTATGTTTGGTAGTAAGTAAGGAAAGATCTTAGTTACATGAAGTCTCTTTCAGGTAGACTTAGATTTTTTATTCAGCAGTCCTTCAATACTTAGGGTTTTTTTCTGATATGGAAATTAATAAGCAAGTCTTTATAGTTTAGGCAGATTAGAAATCTCCATAATAACTTTATCTAGAAAGAGTTGTGGCAGAGGTCTGAGGTTTGAGAACTACTGCCTGAAAAGGAGAAGAAATACTTCACTCACAAGATACACAGCACTGACACCCAGGATAGTACAGAAAGGAGAAGAGAAAGGAAATCCCAGAGTAACTTGACAGTACTGAAAGGCAGAGCAGTTGTGGCTGAAATTTTAAGAGTAACTTGTGCTGCTACCCAAACACTTAAGGAAAAAACCAGTGCTTATTTTATTTAACAGAGGTTTTTGTGTTCAGCGGAAGTGCTGCTTAACCCACTTCCTTTGTGCTTTGTATTTCTCATTTTCTGCACTTTGAAAAGAGAGAGAGGTTTACAGGCAGATGTTAGAAAAGGACAAAAGAAGTCATCTCACCCAGGTCTTTAAGAGAAAAGCAGGGACACCAAATGCAGTTGAAAAATAAGGAAACACGTTGGTTAGTTTTTCTTTTTTTCCTATTTTATTTTGGGATGGCTTTTGCAGGAAGATCTGTCAAGGTCACCAAGTCATGTGGTTCTCCACATCCCTAAAGAAACCTCAGGAGGTAATAACTGCAGGTCAAATGTTATTTCTGGAAAACTAAAAGTTTCTGAAGCACACAATGGAAACACATCTAATCTCTACAAATCTAACACATTAAATAATGAAAATGTTCACTAAATGTTCACAGACAAAGCAAATCTTAAATCAACCTTAATTTTTCTTGCACTTACAGAATACATTGACACTTCAAACATTTCTAATCTAGCCTTACATCTTTTAAAGGGAAGTGTTTAATTAATGAAATCTTGAGAAATTTCTGTTAGTGGAAATTATGTGGGTGGGAGTTCTCTGATTTATGGTTGTTTGTAATGAATGAGACATTTATATGTAAAGGATGGTGATTAATGACTAATGCAAACTGTATGATATGGTTAAGTTAATGTTTTTCATGTCTTATATTTTGGGGATGGGGTTGTTATTAATTTTACTCTCCTTTTACTCAGCAATTTATTCAGGGTTTTTGCTCTTCTCTACAGTAATGAAGTTCTGTCTCTATTTTTGAATGGAGTGAGTTTCAGCTTTATCAGATGTAATGGAACTAGGCACATTATAGCTAACTTATAGCTAATTTGATATTAAAAACACCTAAGATTATATAATTTAACACCCAAATGTTTTGGAAAGTTGTCAGAAATCTTTTGTTCTCAGATCAAGAAGATTACTGAAATCCCTTTTTTGATGGAGGGAGATAAAAATTTGTATTTCTTGGTGTATCTTATATCTGTGGAGAACTTGAGTGACCTATTCTTGTTGCTTTTATTAAATCACTGTTTACATAGTGGAGAGAGTGAGGAGAGGGAATAGGTATCCTTTCTAGACGTTATCTTTCTGAATATGATGTTCCATTTAGTGATGCAGTTAATGTTTTGGAATCGAAACTGACATTCTAAAGCAAATTTATGATTTTGGACTTCCAATGGCAATGCTTAATCACTGGAATTTGTTCAGGGAGGGTGCGTTTTTCATTTGGTAAAGAAAAAGCTGTAAAATATTTTATTTTTGTCCCTTTTATTTAGTGATGCCTTTGATGTTCAGTATGGTGTAGTTGTCATTCGCCTCCAGGAGGGCTTGGACATCTCCCACCTTCAGGGCCAAGGTATGACTTACTTTGTTTCCTCTGGTGAATTGCTGTCTAATACCCTTGTAAAACTGCATTCTAAAAATACTAAAACTCAGTAAAAAAAATCAACAGAATGCCTGCCAGTGTT
Organism: Falcunculus frontatus; assembly: GCA_013398115.1. Lineage (NCBI taxonomy): Eukaryota > Metazoa > Chordata > Aves > Passeriformes > Falcunculus > Falcunculus frontatus. The sequence continues at coordinate 198,642 of VZRV01007971.1, read as the reverse complement.
GTGGTACAATAAAATTCAGTGGAATTATTCAGTCTGAACTGCAAGGTAGTTACCCATGGTCAGCAGCAGAACTTGGGTTTTCTGTGTGTTTCGCCTTTCTGTATTTGCAAATTGTATACAGCTGCTTCCAGAATATCTGCCACTTTGCTGAAACTAAACAGTGATCCTAGCAAGCTGGCATCAAATATTTGGGGCTCAAGCCCAGATATTGTGAAAATCACAACAAATAACTGCACTGTGCAGGAATGCTCTTGCGTTTGGTGTGGGTTGCCAACTCCTACACAGACTAATTTAGGGACTCTGAGTAGTCTGCCTCAAATTTGGAAAGGTTTTTCTAGTAGACTTGGTTATGCTTTGTCAATAGTGTTCTTAAGTGGAATGGTGTAATTTTAGTTGAATTCCAGGCCTGTGAACTTTGGTACAAGCTCGGAATTTGATAATTTGATCATTTGTAATTTGATTGTGGCTTACTCCATACAATGCTGCTGCCATGAGGAGGAATGGCACAAGGAGGGGCATCCCCCTGAAAGAGGGGCGTCCTTCATTGGAAAAGATTAATGTTTTAGTATTTGGAGAGAGTCAGGGAGCCTGTCACCGTGTACAGGAAGGCAGAGGAGTGTGAGAAATGGCAAGGAGTGAACCTGCAGTGTGGAAACAACACTGCTGAGGAAACTGGGAATGTAACACCAAGGTGTCAGAAGAATCTTGGTACCCACTGGGGACTGAGAGTTTGCTTCAGCTCTGACAGCTGCTCCACAGAAGCCAAACCTGGAAAAAAGACTTGGCAGTGAGACAGACACACTTGGTCTGTGTCTTGTCTAAGGCTCATCTTCCTCTTGGAGTTAAAAGTGATTTTTTTTTTTTTTTTCCCCCTGCTTTACTAGTTGTAGTTGCACAGTGCTGCCTAGCTCTGTTTTTAGGCTCTGAGAATGCAATCAACAACCACAACCTGGGAAGGTAACAGAAAATGACAGCTCTGCTCAGAGGAGGAGCGTCTGTGCTCTGAAGCCCTCCTGCCCTCTTTGCCATGGTGTAATAGTTGCAGTAGACTGTAATTAACTCTGAACCAGCACCGTATAATCACGTATCTCTGTTGATACCGTGTGTAATAATTCAGTGGTTTCTAACGCGTTCTTCGCTTTCACAAAGATTTGCTGTCATCCCAAGAAAAGTCTCCCTGCACCAAGGATGTCATAGTAAAAGTGGATTATAGCAAGAAGTCTGAGACAGACACTTCCATAGCTTTTGCCCCGTCATCCAGTGAAAGAACTTCCACTCCACGCAAAGGTAACTGCTAGTTAACAATGAATCCTGAGTTCCCTCTCTTTCTCTCTCTCATTCCCTCCTCAGTTCCTCTCTTTCTTTACCCAGGGATTATTCAGGGGATTTTTCTGTTAGTGGAGTAGAAGTGTCATGCTTTTATAGATGTTGATGTCTAATCACTTAAGTACTATGGTTCAGAGCTTACCAGTATATGAAATAAGTATTTGTTTCTAATTCCCTAAATAAAACAGGTGGCAATAACTTAAAATGCGTTTTCTGTTACTGAGTTTGAGAGACATTAAAAAATGTTTGAGGGTTGTGCCCGACATCTGTATGATACAAGTGATTGGAAGATTGCTAAATTTATGGAGGTTTGTTCAACTCAAACGAGAATATTATATGCATGTTAACAGACAGAAATCATTCAGAATACTTTGACATAACAATAAACAACTTTACTCTTTTCTTAAAAAGCAAAAGCCTTTATAGTTAGATGGGTAGTGGAGGTATGCATATTTTTTTAAAGTACAAATAAATCTTAGGGTTTGGTAGACTGCATTTGTGTGCGTCTCTCTGTGCAAAAATGAGCTTCATTTCGCATCTTTATTTTCTGTTTCTTTTTAATTTACATTTGTATTGTTTTCATTAATATCACAAAGGAAATTAACCTTTTAATTTTGTATCTTTAAAAACCTTCCAGAGGAGGACGAGGATGGAAAGACTTCAGCACAACCACTGTTGAATAAAGGCAGGCATTTTCCACCTTTTTGTGTTAAATCATTCTTTTACATTGTTGATTTCAGTTTTCCTTTTGTAATTCTTTCTACACCTAAGTACCAGAGAGGAAAATACCAGCCATGCAGCATTTATTTGTTTCTCCATATCTGCTTTAGAACAAGCTTCATCCTTAGGGACTAGGCTGTTAAAATAAAAACAACGTTGTGGAAATTTGCAGAAGTAGTTGCTACTGAGAAAGGATTGTGCATAAAGGTTGGAATTTAAAATAAAAATATATAAGAAGCTTTTCTCTCAAAGTACCATTTGAAATGTGTTCAGGAGCTTTCTGCTTTCTTAATTCTGTGTCTCAGGTGTCTGTCTGGGTCCTTGCTTGGTTTAGGAAAGACCATCTGAGGGTGTAGTGGAAGTGCTCTCAGTTTTATCTTCTAAAGCCATGGTTGTTGCTCTGTTATTTGGAATAGTTCAATATCCAGAAAATTAAGGCGCGCAGTACAGCTACTCAGTGAGGTGAACATGTGAAATAATGCAAAGTAGTCATTAAAATCAGCATTTTCAGAAATTAACTGAGCAGTTTTAGCTTCCTGGTTTATTTCAGACTTGTTCTGCATTAATCAGGTATTTTTGCCTTAACTATGGTTCTTCTGAACTGTTTTGACGTTTTCTTCGTAATTTCAGCAGTTATAAGCTTTTGTGTTTTAATAGTGGAAAATGAGATTACATCTTGAAGCACAAGATGGCAGTTTGGAAGAAGTCCCAGTATGCAGTAAAGTAGTATAGTAATGTAAATCAGTCACAGATGTGCTCTAAATTTTAAAAATTCCTAATAAAATAGGGATGGAGACGAATGTCAGACTCCTGGCTCTTGCTCAGACTGAGGTTTTAATTAAGAGAAAGAGGTTAGGAGTTTTCTCTTACAGTTGAAAAAAAATTATCTGTACTGTTCTAACTGAAAATGCTATTATTGTCTTGTTCTCAGTAAATCAAATAACTTTGTTATTCAAAACAGTATTTTTTGGAAAAGATGGGGCCCAGTATGCATAGGTAGCTTTTAATTTCACCACATGCTTAATGAAAACTGTATATAAGGAAAGAATTGCTTGGGACAAGGTATTTTCTTGTAAAATTAGTTATCTACACATTTTTAGGGAAACTGTTATTTGCAAGAGGTAGAGTGCATGTCCTAAAGTTCTGGAGCAAAGTTAATTAAATTCTTCAGGCAAATGCTTATGTAAAGACCTCACACATCCTTTATTTCTCAGATGGCTGCTAAATTACCTCAGCTGCTGAAATTATTAGTCTCCAGACTCCCTAAATAGAGCTGGTTCAGTTTATATCCCAGTCAATCAAAATTTGGAGTTGGGTTGGGGGGGGCGTAAAGGAAAATTTTTGTTTTAAAAATAGGTATGTTGCAAAATATTAAGAGTTGCATTTGGTGATTTTCGAAGTGGTTAAGCAAAACATTCCAAAGCCAAAATTTGACCATATGTTCTTTCCAGATTCAAAGAGCTCATCTTCTCCTTTAAACTTGGCTGACCAAAGACTTCTTGATGCCAGTTGTCAGTTCCAGAAGAAACAAGGCAAGAGCAATATTGACGTCTGGTGGCTCTTTGATGATGGAGGTAATGTGTTTTGTACTTTAAATGTTGATTAAAAAATTACCGGAGTAATTTTGGATTAATTATTAATAGATATCTGTCAGTCTGTATAAAATCTGTACTATTTAACGAAGTGCAGTTTTCTTAATCTTTCTCAAATTTTTATTCTAAACACAGGTCTGACGCTGTTGATTCCTTACCTTATTACAACCAAGAAGAAATGGAAGGACTGCAAGATCAGGGTGTTCATTGGTGGAAAAATAAACAGGATTGATCATGACAGAAGAGCGTAAGTTTGCCTTAAAAATTCCATTTTAAGTGCTAATACAGCATGTTACACATTGGATTATTTTCTCTTTCTACTTGCCTTATTTCAGCGGTTCTTTACTTGAGGTGTAATAGTATTCTGTTACCTTTGTCCAAAAAAGGTTTAGTTTCCCCTGGATTGTTTTTAGATGAGTGACCTCAAACTAATTTTTATGCAATATTATCTGACACTAATACTTATTTTTTCAAATACTTCCTTAGATTATCTTCAAGGGAGAGCTCTTCTCTTATTTTAAGGCTGTAAAACTGTTCCGGATTTTTTTCCAAAGCATGTTGTTGATCTATAGTCACATGCCAAGTCAGTTTGATTTTTCTCCTTGTGAAGTTTAAGATGCCTTTTTTCTGTTTCTTAAACCAGTAGTTTTTATTACCAGACATCTATCTGTTTAACCTGTGAAAGAATTAAAACTATGGACATGTATAAAGGCTTGTTTTTCTGATGCAGGATGGCTACTTTGCTCAGCAAATTTCGGATAGACTTCTCAGATATTATGGTTCTTGGGGATATTAATACTAAGCCAAAGAAAGAAAAGTAAGTCTCAAAACACATCTTGTTTGTTTGTTGAATTTGTGATGTCTTTAATTTAGAACGCTTCATTCTTAGGTTGCATAGGTTATGGTACAGAAGTTCTTGTGACAGTCCAGCATTTCACAAAAATGCAGGAAATTAATTAATAACTCCTGTGTCCAAGAACACAGAAATCTGTATTTTTTTGAATCTCTGGTTCTTAGACTGTAATACTAAATTGAGAAAAATTAAGTTAAAAAAAAATTCCACGTCTTCTGGAGGAATCCTCTTTAAGAAGAGCAACACTCAACAAAATTTAAATGGTTTAAGTCTCATTTAGGGTCTTAGTTTAATGTAACAAAACCTGGTCTTGAAATTGCCTGATCTGGGTTTTTTTCTTTATTTTTTCCTTTTTTAAATTGCTTGGACAGTTAATGTGCATAGGAATGATCATACATATGATACTTCTTACTTTCAAGTCCAAAAAAGCATTAATCTTAGATGGATTTCACCAAAAATTTATAACAGAATGTGTATGACCTAAAAATATCCTCCTTTCCCATTATCTCCCTTTCCCCTCAGGCCTTCTTGAGTATGCTGAAGTTGTAAAAATACCTTTTATATGGTTGTGCATTTATCTGAAAGTCTTGATGTGCTGTGGAAATTGAGAAATGTTACTTTAGAACTTGCCTAAATGCTGAATGTTAATATGAGTTCTTTTATACCCTTTTTAATAGTTTTTTTTCTTAAAATACTTCTAAATACTATTTAGATATTAACAATAGCTGAAAACCAAGTGGAGGAAGATTAATTTTTAACATTTTCTGTGCTGTTTAATAATACAATACTATTAGTAAATCTCCTTTTTGCTCAGCCAAAAAATAGCAAATCACGTTTGTTTTCTTTCTTTTGATAACAGTGAAGTCATTGTACATTAAAGCCCACCAGGAGTAGATACAAAGATGTTTTGTTAGTAATGTGGGTATTTCCTGGAGGAAATGTAGGTAGAAAAGTAGGGTGATGAGAGCTGTTCTTTCTGGTAGAAATTAATTCCTCCTTGATCTTCAGAAGGTTTTATTCCAAAGTTCTTGCTCTAAAGTTCTGGTAAATTCAAAGTATTCATATTCTTACAAGTGCAACAGGAAGACTAAGTCAGATCTCTGTGTTTTTTCATTTGAATGTGGCTCCTGGACTGTACTGGAAAGAGATAAAAGAAGCAAAATAAAAAGATCAAAGCCAGAATCCTAAAAGCAATAGCATGAGACTTGATAGCTGGTTTTTAGTGTAACATGTGAACTTCCCTCTTTCAAAGTCAGTTCTGAAGAAGCTGCTCCTAGTTACAGTCCATTTTTTAAGGGTAGTACTGTACTGCTTTTAAAATTAGAGGGAAATTGTTGAACTGAGTAATTGTATGGTGAATTGTTTGCTGGATCACAATGTCAGCATATGCAAAGAGCTGATTTGATGTTCTGACTGCAACAGGCAGGGCAAAAGACCTTCAGTTTATTTTTACATAGCAATGAAACCTAACTTCTGAGACTATGAAAGTATTTTTTTTACATCCAGACTCATATCTGCTCTAATGCTTGTTTACTTAATCCTTCCAGTATTGCAGCTTTTGAGGAAATGATAGAGCCCTTCCGACTTCATGAGGATGATAAAGAACAAGAAGTTGCAGATAAAATGAAGGAGGATGAACCGTGGAGGATAACAGATAATGAGCTTGAGCTTTACAAAACAAAGGTTCTGTTTTCTTTAGAGTGTTAAGTCAGTTAAAACTTTCTTCTCCCACTGCATTTTTGGTTGTGATATCAGTCAGTTAATTCTTGTTATTCTCTCTCTTCCGTAGCAGTTTTTTGTGAGTAGCAGATAAAATGCAGCATCTAAAACCATTTAGATGGTTCACAAAAGCAAAAAGGGTCTGCATTTGGGTTTGAGCAGGGACCAGATTGCTTTCCTGCAGTATTTTAGCAGTTAGTTTTGAATAATTTAGTCTGTATCCAGGTATTTGTGACTTTTTTTTTTTGATTAAGCTGCTATTTTTTTGGTTCATTATTTTTAAGAAACACCACCAAAACCAAACAACACTTTGTGGTGCAAAGGAGCAGTTTAAGGTTTGACATCTTTCCCAAGCTATTTTGCACTATAGAGACATAAGAAGTATTTCTTCTTAGGTGTTTCCTTGGAGGAGAAAATAAATGGCATCCTATAGTGGGGTAGCACTTGGTTAGTTGTACATTTTAAGCTTGCTGCTTTCTTTTTTCCCAACCTTACCACCATAGGTTTTTTGTAATGAGAATGAGTTTCCATACTGAGGTGGAAGTACCTGCTTTTTATTAATTACTCATTCCAGTTGGTCTTACTGTTTTAGTTTTTTTTTTAAATGAACTTTTTGTAGTTTTTACATAAAAGCTATTGCTAACAAGTTTCCTTTCATTTACAGACTTACCGACAGATCAGGCTAAATGAGTTGCTGAAAGAGCATTCAAGTACAGCTAACATAATTGTCATGTGAGTAAATTACTTGGATTTTTGGTGTTACCCAAATTGATACCAGAGCTGTAATTCAGAATATAAACCTAAATACAGATCAGCCACAATCCTTTGCCTTGGCACTGAAGTATAGAAATATTCAAGATTTCACTGCTGATTGTATTTATTACAAGTATGGAGCTACTGTTCTCCTGAACAAAAAAAGTCCTTCTTAGTGTTGTGCTTTTGATTATGCTGCTTTAGTTGATCACCTCCACATCTGTGGTGCATCTCAGGATTCTCACATTGTTTCTACTCCTGCATGCAGTTATTCCGCTCTTTTTCAAGTCCTTCTTTTGATTTTCTTTTCTGGGAGATCTCTCTAGGTAAGAGATCCTAAGTTAAGTCGTTACCTTGCTCACCTATTTCTTTTTAAAATTGCTTTTGGTGTGAACAAGCAGGAGGCAGATTGTAGGTTTCTTACTGCTGTATTTTAAAATGTTGAAGAATCTTTCAAGAGACTGTCCTCAGCTGAGGATTCTGTATGAAGCTGCCTGAATATTAAGTGGGAGGCCAAAAGTGAGGGGGAAATAAATGTAAAGGCCTGTGATATTTAAGGTACAAACTCTCAACTCATAAATTCTGAGGGAGGAAAAAATAAATAAAAAAGATTAGGAAATTTGACATAGTATTTAGAACTTTCCAGAATCATCTGTCATATTTATTATGATCTGACTTGCACCTGGCCAGGTTTTTTCTGATCAGTGAATGTTGTTTCCCTTGTGGCTTGCAGGAGTTTGCCGGTGGCACGGAAAGGGGCCGTGTCCAGTGCTCTGTACATGGCCTGGCTGGAAGTGCTCTCTAAAGATCTGCCACCAATTCTCCTGGTTCGTGGGAATCATCAGAGTGTTCTCACCTTCTATTCCTAAGAGTACTGCACATGGCCCAGCTGTGATGAAATGGTACTGCAGTGCCCAGGGGAGAGTGGCTGGCGTGGTCTATAGCTCATTAACATCACAAAGGCAAAAAGTGACTCTTCTTTCACTATTTCACTGACTTGAAAGCACACAAGGAAAGTCACTGTATTTCTAAAGTTGTGACATCTTCAGTTTTATTCTATATTTTCTGTAATTTAATCTTGCTTAATGGGGGAGGATTCCTTGTTAGACTGAAGAACAAGACAAGCTTTTTGTTTGCTATTTGAATAGCAGCAATAAAATGTTGTATTTTTGATCAATGAAAGGATTATAGATTTATAAAAGCCTTTTAGCCTTGAGGTGCCTTTTGAAATTAACCAAATCTCACCCATACATCCTATTTTGTAAATTTATATAGAATGTCAAAATCTGCCTTCAACTAAGAGTTTAGATCAGACTTCCTTTAGTTTTTAGTCTATTCCATATTACAATAAAAATGAATGCTGCTTTTCAGTCTTCCATTGAGCTATTAGTTCTTAGTACTGTATGTTTTCTATCAGAAAGTTGGGTTTTTTTTGGTTTTTTTGTTATTATATCTGTTAGATTTAAAGGTGAGAATTGGGGCAGGTCAGTTGAACTAAAGCAAATCCCTCATGTTGCTGTCACTAAGTTTTGTAACAGTTAAAACTAATTCTGCTTGTAGAGAGGGTTCTTTTTATCAAATTTGACAATGTGTACTACTTTGGCAGTAGTCTGAGACAGCTAATTTTATCTACCTTGGCAGAGGGTAGTATCCTCTTAGTCTTAGCTCTGCTGTGAAATCAAGCTCATCTTGCTGACTGAGGATTTCGATCTTAATACAAATAGCAAGAAAATAAAAGACCTGTCCTAGTTCTTGGCCTCTTATGTTTTAGTGTCACTTTTCAACTTATTTTTTAAATAAAACTCGACTTAAGGCTTGAATGGGGATAATATAAGCAATGTGATGCTATCTAACAGAAAACAGTAAACACTATGTGGAATTGTGCTATCCAGTATGAAATGTAAAAGCTGCAGTTTTCTCGCATTTTTCAACAAATGGTTAAACGGACCACTAAGTTCTATGGGGAGATGTTTTTAGGTCAATTCATTCAGTTGTAAGAAAATGAATTTAGTCTTATTAAATGATACTCAGGTTTGATCGTCTAGCAATTTTGATCTATTCCATACATCCTACTTTATACATTTTCTATGTTCAATAAAGAAACTGCCAGTCTTGTGTGCCCTTTCATTGTATATTTTGGAAACTTCATAATTTAGTCTACTACGAACACCTGCAAAAGAAATTTCACTTGAGCCTTTGTATAAAGGTTAGTAATGTGAACTGTTTTTTAAATTCCTAATATTTTTTGGATAGAAAGGATTACCTAAAAACATTTCACAAGCTTTTGATATTAGCATTGGACATGCTACTGGATCAGTTTACCAGTGGGTGAGTGACTTTCATTTAAGGATGCACAGAAAAGGTTTTTTGGGTTTTTGGGGTTTTTTTTGTTTGGTTTAATTGGGTTTTTGTTTGGGTTTTTGATTGGTTGGTTTGTTTTTTGTTTTTTTTTTTTGCTAAGTACAGGATCAAATTGAAATGTAACTGTTCGTCTTGAAGGACAAAGTATAATCATCGTGTGACAAGGTAGAGCTTCAACTTCTTGTGATTAAAGATAAAAATACACTGTGCAGTGTACACTGTTGTCAAGTTCTTGGTAAACTGCGAAAAACCCTTTTTTTTTTTTTCTATTTCAGTTAATTGGATTTGAGACTATGAAATCATTTCACTTTTGAAAAAACTTTCAAGGAAAACAAACATGCATGTCTTGCTGCTAAGTGTGAGATAACTGATGCCAGCATGAACCCAGCTTGTTATGATAAAACATTGTAAGACAAAACAGACAGTGTGGGGTCAAAGCGCTGTTTCCTTCCAGGTGAGGGGATGTGGATCAAACTTACCAACGTAAATATCACAGGTTTTACAGTGTTTTGTAGGGATAAGGTTGTCACATTGCACATATGGAATCATTTGCCACATTTCTCCTTGTTTTGTGGTAACATTCTTTTGAGCAGATGGACAGTATGGCATGGACTTTGTGCTGCTATCTTAAAAAAAACAAAAAACATGCACAGGTACACTTATTTAAAAAGGTTTATTTGCCCATTCAGGAAACCATTGCTTGTGATCTGTAACACAACACAGAAACCAAATGAAGTGTGTGTATACATGCATATATGTGTATAAAATTATATAAAGTATATCTAAATATGCATATGGGGATAGTTAAGGTCATGTCTGTGAACTACCGTAGAATGCTTTTCACTTGCACTCTCAGGAGTCCACTAATGCTAGGCATGAGAGCAAGTTCCAAGATTATTTGCTCACTTAAATTTGAACAGTTAATGGTAATTGTCTGCAACAGATGTCAGTTAGTGGTAGTCACTCCAACTCCTGCTTTGATTTTGACACCAAATTTACTTACGTTCCAATCATCATTACTGACATAAAAAGTTAAATCACTTACACGTGGCAATTCATACCTCCTTATAGATTAGGTTCCTTCATATGGGTTTAGAGAGACAGTAATAGCTGGTGAAAATCAATTATTTATTTGTTCACTTGTGTTTAGGTTTCCTTTTACATACATTCTTTTTATATGTTTTTTTCTGACATTACATATTTAAAAAAAAATAACTAAAAATAATTTAAAAGATTTGAGCGTTAGTGGGCCTTGGCCCACTTGGTTTGAAGATGTAAGATTTGACACTGTACTGTAACTGTCCCACACAAATGCTTTTCTAATGTTTTAACGTAATTATTGCAGTTAATACTTTGTACCAGGGGGATGTCACTGCAATAAAAGAAGTGAATTCAATACAACTCTCTTGTCTAATAAAGCCTTTTTTTTTTGCTGGTGGGAAGGGAATAATGTTCATAATTCAACAGGTTAATGCTAAATTTGGTTCCTGACGTGAATACACTTACTGCATCCATCTGATAATTACCTTTGTAGTGGAATTTGCACAGGAACAGTGGAACTTACAGCAATTCATGTGTCTGGTGACCGAAACCATGTTGCTTTTTGGGGAGGAATGTTTGCCTCTAGTAGGGTAGAAACAGCAGTGGTTGCATAAGAAATTAACCTTGTAAATTCTGCTGTGATGTGCCAGACAGCGCAGACCCATCCTCAGCGCATGGTGGGTCTCAGCTGCAATGGTCGTGCCTGAAAATCTGTTCCAGTTCGTTCTGCCCCTGAATACAGAGAAGGACTGTCTTAACTTCTCTTTCTCCCGTTAAAATACTAGTCCACTGAGACATGAAACATGTTGGAGCTTCTTGGAGTGTTGCAAAGTTGCTTGTAAGCAAGACCTGTTTGGCCTTAATTTCACTAATGTACACTCAACTAAAAAATACTGAAAAACTGAAGTTTAAAAGCATAACGATAAGAAAGGGTGAGTTCTGTCATTAAAATCTTACTTAGAACCAGTGTAAAACTTAGTAACCTCATCAGTTTTGGTATTTAATCTCTGCTACATTCTGCATATCCATTGTCAGTTGTGTTTAAATTGAGGCCTTAGAAGTGAGGTTTGGAGGCCACCAGAAAGGGAAAGCGTGTTAAAAATACAGTGCCAGCTCCCATGGCATTGGCTCTCCCCTGGTTTATTCTGTAAAGAGGCAGAGAAGGTTTGTAGCAGCTTTTTCTAGATCCTCCTGTTTGCTGGAGAAGTGTGGAGAAGTGGATCTGAACCATGACATCACCTTGTGCTGAATTCATACTTAAGTATGACTTCAAGTATGCATTTGAGGCTAAAAATTGAGGATTTGATCAAGGTCAATCTCATCACAGAGAGTGAAGGCTCACGCTGCAGAGAGTGAGTGCTGTGATTTTGTCTTAAAACAGGGAAGCAGAACACCGCTCACCCTTCATGCTTGTTCTTCACTAGTCTAACTACACTTCTCACGTAACCCCTGTGGGGTCCTGTAAATCCCAAAACCTGATTTGTGCCCGGCTGGGGTGGGAGCCAGGCTGCAGGTCTGTGAGACCACACGGACAGCAGGTGGTGCATCATCAAATCCTTCCTGCTAGTCTGCCTTTTGGCAGCTTGGTGCAGAGCAGGTTTGCAGAGTTCAGACTGTGGATTAGGTTGATGGAGGCCACTGCTTGTGTTTAGGGCAGAGAGATGCAAAGCTTTGAGTGTTAACGTGGAACGAGTAAATGGTGAGGCAGTGGCAGGCACATTCTCCCCACAGCAGCAGGGAAGATGTTTTCCTTTCAGAGGTTTCCTACGGCCAGAGGTGCATCTGGTGCTGACAGACTGTGCTCCATCCTTCAGGCTGGATCCTCTGGACTTGCTGACAGCTGCATAAACAGAATTTACCAAGACGAGCCTGTGCTGACTTCTTACATCCCTGTTCTTACTGAACTGAGAGCAAGAAAAAGAACCTGAGAATGATTTCTTCGACTCTCTCCCCCTTGATCTGCCTGCTGTCTCTTCCAGAAAACATTGGCTTTGTATGTCCAGGAACCCTCCTGCACCCTTGCCTGCACAGCCGGGTTTATCTGCACCTCACCACAGCAAGCAGGGAAGGGGAATCCCTCAGGATATAAACTGTCAAGTTGTGCTAAATTAAACTTTAACCCATCCTCCTCTAAAGATCTCTCAGTAGCGAGCCAATCTACAGCGAGCAGCAGCAAAGGCCTGCAGGGAAATGTCAGCCTGCTCTGCCTTGCTAATACTGATGTAAAAATAAAAGTAAAGCAGCCTGTCTTGTGCCCTTCACAGACCTCTCACCCCTGTTCACAGCAATCTGATGGCGGTAGCCCCTGGCTGTGGGAGAATTACCTCACAATCCTGGTCCGTGGGGTCTGGGGAAAACTGACCCTGCTGAGCTGTAGCCAAAACAAACTCCAGCCTGAGTTTCCATGTCCACGTACATCCCCTGGTAGTCCCTCAGTCCCATCCACAGTGGTAATAAAACTCCTGCTAACAGAACAACATTTTTGTGAGGGAAATCCTATTCCTGTACCGTTTTCTAGGAAATCCAACTAAAATTGTATCACCAGGTGGCACCACTGCCTTTCAGCATTTCATGTAATGCCTGAAGCTGCACTGTCAAATGCACTCTTCCTGCACTGTTCCATTGGTTTCATTGATTAAATGACTTAGTACTTTCAATAAGCAACAAATATCAGCATAATAACATTGTTTTCCATACATTTTTTCATATTTTTTACTGGATTGGCAAAGACTTTAATATTAATTCCACCAGGCCCTGTGGGAAAAAAAACTGTGTTTTTTCTCCAAAAGGATGCAGGAATCTCCAAGCAGATGCTGCCTGATGAGTTCAAACAGCCTTTTTACCACCAAGTAACCATTTCATAACACACTGGGTGATGCTTGCTTTTCCCAGTGGCTCTTTCCAGCTGTGTTAACCTTAGAAAGCAGAAGGAGAAACACTGCAGACAGAGAGATGTGAGAAAACAGAACACACTGGCATGTCCCATCTAGTTTCAGAGTGATCTATGACCTTCCAATAAGGTATTTTTGCTTCATAAGTAACAAATGAGACAAGTATCTGCCACTTTCAACCACAAAGGTGGGAGCTGGACAAAAAAAAAAAAGCTTTGTGCCATCCTGAAATATTCGGGTATTGGCTATTTAAAGTGCTGAAGGAAACTTAATGGTGTAGCACTAGGCATTTTCAAGTTAATTTACCTTGAAAATAACTTTATCAGTCTGTTGAACAGTTTTACAGCTACTAAATCTCGGAACATCTCTCTGCAATTAAATTTGCCTCTGCAAAACAGATGGTAGCATGGAGTCAGTCACGAGAAAAGGATTTCCGCCGGCTCTAGCTGAAAATTAGAGAGCTGGGATTAGCCTTGAAATATCCTCACTCCCAGCCCTGTGAGGTTACTCATTTTTTCAGACCAAGCTGCCTGGCTGGGTGGTTTGCAAATTATAGGGAGTGTTGAACAATTCCATCGTACTACTGTTACCAATTACACACAACAACATTTAGAGTAGTATTAAATAAGATTACACATCAAGCAAAGGGTGGGACACCTGTACGAAAGAATGTGCCAGCTAATCCAGTGTGTTTTATAAACCCTGGGGGTAATTTAATGCAACTCTGATGAGCAGCAGGGCTGAATAAAAATGGAATCAAAACCATTTGATAAGGTGCAAAAATATCAGCACAAAAGTTAAGCTTGTAGTTTAAGCGCCTGGAAATCACGGCAGGTGAAAGCACAGTGCCTGCCAAGAGGAGGGAATAGCACTCTGCAGAGTCAACCAAGGACAGCTATTTGCAGAATTAACAGGTGAAACCAAGGCTAACCACACTCTAGTGTGGGCTTTCACGTGGGATTTTGGCTAACCTCATACAGATTTCATTTTATGGAGCGTTGTTAAGACTCTTTGTTCTCATTAAAATCTTTCTGTACCCCTCAAGCAGTAATAGTAGTAATTCAGGCATGGCAGGATTTATGAAGAAAGTTCAGCCTTTGGCAAATACAGGACAAACCTTACTGAGCACTCTTTATTCATGATATTTTTATTTTCATTGTATTGCAAGGCTTAGGGGTAGCTTTCATGTTCTTGCCATGTTTGTAAGGATCTAGAAAAATGAGGCTTGATTCCCAGCTGAGACTTGGAAGTGCAAGGTTATGATTTCCTCTCTAGCCAGAACACAGATCTCACTTTTTCCATCCTGTTGGCCAACCCTCAAACCCGTCAGTCATTCTAGAAAACCCATTTCGTCCCGGACACAAAACATTCCAGCATTAATTTGTGGTTTGGCGTCTGTCTTTGCAAATGTAGCCGTGTGCCATCACTCCAAATGCATCGCAGTCAAGAAATTTTCACTTTCCCAGGATTAGACAAGGTCAGTAATAAAAACCATCTTCTCCAATTGTAGTTTCGGCTATATGTAGTCAGTCTCTAAATAAAGGGCAGTAAACTCTGAGTTGGTAGTTTTGTCCTTGTTCTGATAGTAATTAACCATATTCTGTGGCAGCTTTTATACCAGGAAACAACTTTGTGGTAGAATTCAGCTCAAATCCTGTTTTCTGGCTTTTGCAGTTAATACTAGTAATACTTTCTCTTCCCATTAATGGGAAACACTTTAATTTTTTTGTAATTACTTTAAAATGACCCTTAAAAGTTACTCTTCGTAATCTACTTTGAAACACTCCTGTGTTGTGGGATAATTAATAGTCCCTGATAAAGAAAAATCAAATACTTAAAGCAGCTTGTTCCTTCAGCCCCTGAGCACAAGGCAAGATACTTCCCAAATCTGAACAAAAGCAGGAAAAGATGTGTAGTTTCACTGGCTTCACTGCAATATATGTGCAGACCTTCGAAGCTGGGCTGTGGTATGTGGAGCTTGAAGGAATAACAAAGTTCCTCCTAAGATTTCAGACTTGCATGGTCAGAGTAATAAAACTGGGGCTGGTCAGGTCTCATTGTCTGACAGGTTTTGGAATTTTGTGCTGTTTCTGCTCCAGGTGAGCCACTTGTAAGCAGTTATTGGGGCATAGGCTGCAGTTTTCTGGGAGGCTTTTTGTTTGCTTGTTTTAAGAAACAGAAATATTTCTGTTTCTCAACACTTAAGGCACTTACATGCTCTTGTCAGAACAGAAAGGAATATAAGGTCACCTGTAAAAATGCTGGAGGCATCTCATGTCTCGGCTTAGGAGCTGAGAGTCGTGAAAATTTATGTGTCTGCCACAAGAGTAGCTGTGAAATGGTCTGGTGGAGTGAACTGGCAGAAGATGAATCCCTGGGAATGAGATCCTGTGGTTCTGAGTTCTGCTTTGGAGAGGACATCAGAAGTGTTGTAAGGAAATACACAGGAGGACAAGGAGGGTGTATGAATGCCTTCTGTGCATACTAAATTTTTTCTCTAAAAGCATTTTGTACTGTGGAAGGGCTTAAAGCATTTTGCCTTTTTTTTATCTCACTGTTTTTTGTCTTTTTTTTTTTTCAATACAAGCCATTTAGTTATGGAATGTCTAATAGTACTTGCACCATTGAAAATTTGGGGTTTTGACAGCTTGTGTGGACCATATTCTGGATTTTGCTTCCTTTTGATTTTTAACAAATCTCAGTTTTTCTCTGGGTCACTTTAGCATATTTGCTCTTGGTTGCTCCCATAATCAGTTTGTTTGGTGCTGACTGCATTCTACACCTGAGCGCACAATTCTCTGTATGCTACTGCATGGCTGAAACTGAAAAAAAAGAAGAAAAAAAGTGTTGGGTTTTTTTTAAATTAAGTACCAACACTAAACAAAAGCAAATCTAAGGAGCTTTCCTAGGAAGGTGATGGTTATTTCACAAAAAAAAAAAAAAATTATATGATCCATGAATACTTCCAGTATTTAGTCCGGAGACAAAGAGCTACGAGAATTAAGAGTGGTTTCTTCTCATGTGTAGAAGAAATTTCTATTTTATTCATTTTGGAAAGTTTTGTCTGACCAATAGGGAAGGCAGA
Organism: Falcunculus frontatus; assembly: GCA_013398115.1. Taxonomy (NCBI): domain Eukaryota; kingdom Metazoa; phylum Chordata; class Aves; order Passeriformes; genus Falcunculus; species Falcunculus frontatus. Next base: position 182,301 of record VZRV01007971.1, on the reverse strand, counting down.
TCTGGCACGGTGACTGTAACATTTTTGCATATTCTGTGGATAAATAGACATGACCCCGTTTTCTGTCTGTATTCATCATGAAACTTCAGAAACTTCAGAAAACCACTGCTTTCCACAAAGGATGGGTATGCTGTTTGTGTTTGTTTGTTTGTTTTTTATTAACCATGCCAAGTTATATCCATATTTGATGGCCTTTTCATGTTGTCTCTTGCTGGTTTTTTTGGTCTTGTCAGCAGCAATGTTTTCATGGGTGTTGAATGTAACTTTAAGGGAAAAAGAGCTTTTCAAGCATTTGCTTTGCTGGTGCTCCATCCAAGGTCTGGTTGCTGTGGTTTGTTTTCCTTGGGCACTTCCTCTGGACTGCACTTTCCTTAGGAACACGTGTCCTGATGAAGGGCAGCTCCATTTTCCTCCCACTGGAAGAACCTTGGGAACAAAAAGGAGCAGCCAGGACGTCAAACACGAGCACAGGAGCCAGTTCAGGCCATTTAATCACGTTCTGCTCAGTGCTGCCTGAAGCAAGTGTGGCTCCTTGTCATGGGAAAGGAGGTTTAGGCTGAGGAAGTGCTGGGTGTAACTCAGTTCATCCAGAAGGAAAAAGGACTCATCTCCAATTACCTCCACATTCCATAAACTCCTGTATTTTGAAGTGTGTGTGTGTGTGTGTGTGTGTGTTTATAAAATTTACATCTGTGCTCTCAGCAGCTGAAAAGTTGCTTATAATAATAAAAGTTTACTTTCAAACAGTCGTCTTCTACCTCCATCTTGGCTTTGAAACTGGATTCCCCGACAGCTGCTGTTTAGCCAAAAAAATGGCTGTTTTGGGACTGGATGGATCTCATTATTCTGTGGAACACTTAAGAAATAGCATTTCTTTGCATTATGTGATAAGAAAGAAGTGGAATTTCAATCCATTTAGTTACCAGCACATTTGGTATACTCAGTATTTTCCACGGAGTGGTATTAATAGATGAGCCATCCCAGTGAGGCTCAGCTCTAATTCAAGAGCAGCTATTTGAGACCATCATTCTGTGCTTGGTCTGGGTAAAAATAATACACAGTGTGAGGATTTCACTGAGTTTTAGGCATACTGAAATAAAAAAAAGCTTAAAATACTGCGCCTGTCCAAGGATTCAGTGAATGATTAAAAAAGGGCTTTTCTGCAAAGTTCAGAGGCCTGTGGAGAAACTGCCTGTGGCAGAACTGTCTGGTGATCAATCTTACTGATCTAGATTGAGGGACAGAGAGCTATCTCAGTAGTGAGTTTGGCCTTAAAAAAACTGTAGATGGTTTTCTTTGGTTTTATTTTATCTCATCTAAGCTCTGTGAAACAACCGATAAATTTAACAACAGGAGTTTCAAGCTGAATCGTGACTCTTAACGGTGGGTTTTCAGTCTCCCAGCTGCATGTTTGAAACAATGCCATGAAAAGAAGGCATCCAGCCTAACACTGGCTGTCATTTTACAGTGTTAAAAGAAATGTGAAATTGTGAATACAGAAATTGTTAAGCTAGTGTTTGCATAATTTATGAGCAATTTAAATGTGGGGGGAAAGGAACTCCGTGGTTATCAGATGGTGTGGGACTGCAGACTTCCTTCTAGACCTGAAGATTGTGGTTATCCTTAAAACTAGGGCCTGGAAATGAGAGCAGCTTGGATGTAAAGTATTCAATAGCAGGAGACTGGTGCTGACATTTTAATCTTAGTTTTAAGAAATAAAGCGTAAAAAATGAAGGCTACACAACTTCAAAAGCCCATTTGGAAGAGGTAGAAATTACTGGATTTTGCCAGAGTTTGTCTCAAATTTACCAGATCTGATTGCTTCTCTGTGGCTGTGCATACACTCAGGTAAAAATATGTGCACAAAATTATGAACTAAGCTCCCTATCTAACTATAGCACACCAGATGTGTTGTATTTGTACCACACAACTTTTCCTCATCAATGTTAAATGTTTACACCTGACTCAAGCAATGTGTGCCTGTCAGTGTTGTGTGGGAGCAGCTCTTCTCAGATGTTTGCCTCACGTGCTCAAAACTGCTTTTATTTCTGAATTTTAGGAATTTAATAACAGTGAAACGTGTGCCTTTGGGTGTTACAGTTGCTCTGTGTGCTGACTTTTACCTTAAAGCTAATGTTTTTCGAAAGAATTGAATGTACGTTTGAATGTTATGGCCAGATGGTTATTTGACATTCCCCCTCCCCATCCTGTGTGGGGCTCTCTCAACATGAAGAACAGCAAGGCCTAGAGATATGAAAATTATTTTACAGAATTCAGAGAGGCCCTTGTATTTCCCTCATTTAGGTATATAATGCATTATTTTTGCTAAATAAGTAAGCTGGGGATCAGGTCCCATTTTCTTGAATGCATATTTACACTTTGGATTCAAAACCACAGGCCATCTGATTTTCAGCTGTGAGTTTGGTGATCTGGCCTAAAATTCAAAGTATTTCTAGAATTCAGGTGTAGTGGTGACAGTAATTCAATACTTCTCGTCATTGCAGAGGAGAGGGAATGTCTGTCTAGCCGTGTGCACATTTCTATTTGTTTGGTTTTTAATGTATTTTTTTTGGCAGCTTCTTAGCAATCTTGCCCAAGGGTGAATCTTAGTGGCAACTGACAGGGTTTTTTTGAGTCTATATTGTGCAAAAAGTGCTATAGGTTGAAGCATAGAAATACCAAATATTTCTGTAAGTATATGAGCAATACAGAAATGCCAGAATTGGGCAAAACTGCAGAAAAGTATTGCATGTTTACGTAAAAACATCTTCGGTCACAGAGTTTTAAAACTGACAAAAAAACCCCCAGCCCCTGCTTGTGTAACAAGTACTTTTTGGGGCATCAAAGGGATGGCACCCCAAGGGCTGCTCCTGCTGGCATTCTTTGAGTCTGGAGATCTGGTTTTGGCCGTGAGTAGAAATGGAAGCGCTATCACTTTCCTAACTAATTTTTGATTAGTTGTTTTAATTAGAGCTCACTTTTAGCCGGCACTAGTTACGTTTCTTCACAGACTCTTATTTTTTCCTTTGATTATTAAATCACTGAAAACTTAATTTTGCTAAAACTAACCCTGACAAGTTTCAACAAACAAAGCCAAAGGAAGTCAAAGATTGGACATATGGGATCTTAAATTCATAGCCCTTCAACAATATTGGAGCAACCAGAAGATAAAGAGGAAAGTTGGAGACTCCCTGTCTGAGAAAAAAGATGATAAAAGGACTAAAAATGTGGGCCAAATTAGCATGAAGAGGGAGAAACCAATAACCAACAGGGGAGAGAACACTAATTAATGAAGAGAATTATGTAGTTTAGAACCAACAATAATTTCTTTGTTTGCAAAAAATGTATAAGCGAGTGGAAAAGCTTCGCATTGGCTTCAGTGTGGAGGCTGAAAATTTGACAAACACACTCACAAACCTTGGCCAAGAATAAAGTAATGCCTGATTTGCTAACACAAAGAAAGACAGTGTTGGAGAGGGTCATATTTTTCCTGACATTTTCACAGGATTTGGGTAACAACCTCATTCTTGACAAGCCCAGGCAGGGAGGAGGCCTGGCTCGAGCTGAAACTGTGCCCAAATACACCCATCAGACTTCTCTGTGACCACCCATGCTGACATGCGGTTGGCTTCTTGGAGCAAGTGAGAAACCACCTCCTCCACCAGCTCTGTAATTCTGTGGGAGCAAAGAACTTATTTCCTATCTCTACTATAGCAATTTGGTGTCAAACATACGAACAATCACAATGGAGACCAAGGATTTTATCTTAGATATGAAATGTAGTTCTTCTATCTCACATTTTCATTCCCTCCTATTTTAAGATTCAGACATATTTATGCAAGTAACATAAACTTTTTTTTAAAATATGTGATGACAGCGACGATTAGACTAAAAGACTTTAATCAAACCTGTGTCTCTACTACACAGTACAGACAGTTTTCCCTGATGTAGATGAGAAACGAATATAAATGTTGGCTAAACAGAAGCCCATAAATATAGTTAGGGCTTTGGCCTTTGGAGTTCTAGCCTTGTGGATTTAGCAGCTAGCACCCTTTTCTGTGCAGAATTGTAAATAAATAAAATACTTAGACTTTGTATGTCTACTGACTTTGCACACTGGGTGGAAAATCCCACTTCTCAGTGACAATATATCTACCAGTATAATGTGCTATTTTTAGTTTTTTAATTAATATTGAAGCAAGGACATTAAAGCTAGAAAAATACTTGTTGAGATTGCTGTTATTCACGAATACCAACAACCACGGGCAAAAAGAGATACTGCAGACTGTCTTAAATAGCAAGGCTTTCATTTTACTGTTAGCAATAGACTAGGGGGGTTTGTGGCTTCCTGGGACATCAGTCTGTCTGTGAGTGTGTAACCAGCTTTCTCATTAAATCTTTCTCTTTAAAAGACTAGAGGCTGTTAAAAGGTAGAGTTTGGAGAAATGGGTATAGAAATATATACTGTGACAAGCTGGATTGCAAATAGGTTTTGGATTTCTTCCTTGGGTTTTTTTTTTTCTTTTAATTCAAGCGGTTTTTTCATCTGGATTTGAAGCTGGGAGTGGCTTCTTTCTGAGATAGTGCATAACCATGTTGTGCACTTTAAGATGGATGATAGTGCTTTTCTAGAAAAGGGATAAAGCAGTTTTTGTATTTTGTATTTACTGTGTAATTAGTTAATGCAGGTGTCATCAGATGATAGTTTCTTAAAAAAAAAAAAAGGGCTACAAAAATCCAACAGGTGTGCACAGCACATGTAAATTGTCCCTGCCAATAAAATCTTCCAGAACTTGTAGCCTCAGAGGGGTCATGGGTGAGTATTGCTACTATTTTCTCTCCTTTTCTGAGAGTTTGACAACAAAGGACTAAAATATTCTCTGCTGTGTGCAGTCTCTTGGCTTTTCTTGCAGTGTTTCCTGGAAAGCTCCCATTTCGGAGAGGGAGTAGCCTTCTTCTAAACCACCTATTACAGATATTAAATCTTAAAGTCAGTGCTGTCCTGTATATATTTATCAGACCTCTAGAGGTCTTTTTATTTCTATAGATGTCAGTCATTTTACCCAGAAGCAGCTTTTAATCATAAGGAAACTTGCAGAACCATATCTGAAAGTAATGTCAAATAAATGTGATTCCAGACCACAGCCAGTATTGGCTATTGCTTGAAATTAATCACCAGTTTAACTCTGAATAGAATAAAAGGACAAAAAATAACCCAAAATAAGCTTTATTGCAAGAAAAGTGTTGTCTTACTGATACAAACGTTCAAGAGAAAGCTTTTTTCTTAAAACATTTCTTTAAAAAATCCCCAAATTCAACAAAAGAGAAGAAAAAAAATCACTGAGTTTAACCTGGTATAGTCTTTGGTTAGCACCTACATGCAACTGGAACAATCCTGGATGTGCTTTGGCTATTTTCACATGTGAGATTCTGTTGCATGGTCAATTACAGGCACCAGCTGTCACAGAAAGCACCACTGAGACATACACTTAACACATGACAGTACGAGATTTAAAAAGAAAAAAAAAATCCCTAAAGTAAACTAAAACTCAAGTCATTGTACAATCATCTTTCTTACAGAATAAGCTAAGATAAAATGAGGCGCGTATAACTACAGCATTAATGAGATTTCTAACAAGTGAACTTCAAATACGTAACTTTCCTCGCCAGCGCTGCAATAATTAAGTTTGCAGGTATGGCAGTCCTGACACAGCTCTCAGGGCTCAGTAAATGCACCCTGGTTTCGAGCCAGCACCAAACGGAGTGAAACGTTCCCTCCAGAGAGACATTTCCTTCAGCTGCCTGCAGAAATTAATGCCAGTTTGTGGAGCACCTTTTCTGAGCATGAGGTGTGGTTGCCTGTGTGGCTCTTTGAGGTCACTGAGGGAAGGGCAGCACAGTTTGGTTCTGCAGTTCCAACGGGATTAAAAACAGTCAAGGTATTTTGCTACAGGGGTTGTGCCTCCTCCACTGTTTGCTGTGGCTGATTCAGAACACAACCCCATCGAGCTGCTGTGAAATATGATCTCTGCAGAGACTGATATTGTGATACTTGTCCTCTATGACTCTCTTTTTTTTCCCTTCTTTTAATCTTTTTTAGTTTTCATTTGCAAGAGCACTTTAGAATATCCTACTATGTGAACATTTTACAATATCCCACTTTAGAATGTCCTACTACAGTGATCTTCCAGCTCTGACGTATTTTAGAATTAGTTATATACTATTTGGATGACTGGTCCGAGTAGAAAAGAAAACCTCTTTTAAATCTACTTCTTTTTTTCTTAATTAAGAAAGTACCTCTAAAATGTTATAGCTCAAATTTATAAAACTAAAGAAAAACAAGCAAGTTTCCCCTTTTTGTTTACATAATTTGTTATTTTCTCCATATATTACTGCATTAAAAATAAATAAACTTCTATACTTTTTTTTCATTAGGAACTATAGCATAATACCCAAAGTGTTACATACTGCTAACAGGACAAAAAAAATAGCTCACGTTTTTGTGCCGTTTAGTGCCAGATGATGACTTCTTGAACTTTAGCTTTTTAGCATACTTTAAATGGAGATTATATAAAAGATACAGTAACCATGATTTGCCCTTGTACTAGACGTTTTGGCAGTGGCAGAGTTTTAAGTCAACCCTCCTGAAAGGGCAGTTCTGCAGTCTCGGCAGGATGGAAAGGAAGGGCTCTTCCCCTCTGCCTTCCTCCCCAAAATACACTTTTACAAAGCACATCTGCTGTGAAAAGCAAATGTTCTCAGGTGTTTAGACAGAACAGAAGTGGCTGAAGAACTGGACCACGGCTAATAGAAGTCAACCCACAGCCTCACCCTGAGGGCTTCCCCCAGCTCCCCTCGGAGGTAATTGTCCTCGTGGCTGCGCTCCAGCTGCTTCACCTCCTTTTCCTTGTAGAGAGGCACGCTGATGATCTCCAGCGTGTGAATTCCGGGCGCTGCCCTGCCCCTCACGGTGTGCAGGTAGCTCGTCCCGTCCCTCTGGCGAATCTGGAAGGTTCCATCCTCGTTGCCCCGGGAGATGACGTAGCGCACGCGGCGCGTGAGGGCCGCGATGGCCGGCAGCAGCTCCAGGATGTGCTCCCGGCTGTCCAGCCTGGAGATGTTCACTCTCACCTTCAAGGGACTCTCCATGTCCAGGCTTCCCGAGTTCATCTGCTCCAGCTGGAGGAGGGAAGAGTGTTTAGAGCAGAGGAGACGAATAATCAGGATAATTAACAGTTTCTGCCTCGATTCCATACAACACACCCTGTAAATCCTAAAGGATTCTCACACAGGCCTTAAAAGGATGATAAACAGGAGGCTCTGACTTCAAATTATTTTCAGAACCACTTTAAATTCGTGCTTGCAAAGAGGCCAGGTAGAGGAGTGTTATGAACAAGTGTTAGAGATGGTTTAAAAAAAAAACATCGGCAAGGCTATCAGCAAAAGCCAGATTTAATTTTCAAGGCCAAGGCCTAACGAGGATTTCTCAGATCACACTGCAGCCTGGAATGGAGGAGAGCAGGATGCACCACCACAAGGGGAAACCTGTGTTTACTGCTGCAGTAAAGACCACCCAGGAGGCACAGGTCTCATGTTTTTATGACCAACCTCACAATGCAGAAACACATTTCACGACACAGCATGGGAATTCCCTGAAACCTCCTCTGAAAATTCCATACTGTACCAGGATGTAATGCAACTATAAAAGCATAGTGAAAAAACAGCAGCAAGTAATGCAGTGTTTTAAATACTTGAACCCCATAGATGACCATAGTGATAAAAAAGTATTTCTTTTTTTCACATAGTTTATGGATGTCACTTTTACTGCCTAAAAAGTTCTAGAAACTGACAAGGTTAATGCTTTTTAAAAAGTGTAATAACAAGATGTAACAATAACAAATTAGATACGAATTCCTGTAACTTACCCTTACAAGCCCACAAAATGCAGCAAGAAAAAAATTGAATCTGAAGTGTAAATCTCTAAAAATCTCATCAATTCTGCAAATATTGGACTTCTATCAGCCAGGTCTAATCCCAAACCATTGTGAGCAACCATAGAACAGACACCAAGACTCAAATGATCTGTAAGGAGATCTGTTTAGCTGTCTCAGACCATAAATTCTGTCCAACCTCCTCCTGGCAGCAGAACATGTTGAAGACATGATCAGTTTCCTAGCTCTCCGTAATTATAAGAGAATTATTTCTCTGAATGTATTCCAAGGAACTAGCTTACATCTCACACTACAAAGGAATCTTTCCAAGCTTTAAAAACTTCGTCCTTTCCCAGCTGTTGATGTATTTCTTATTGTCAAATTATTACTACTAGCAGGACATAAGTGAGGCAGGGGGAGAAAAGAGATTTTCACCGTTGAATGTGGCCTGTTTAAAAGATTTCCTCCATTTACCACTGGTATCATATCTCTGACAACACCCTGAAGAACATTATAATGCTTTTTTTATCCTGATACATACAGTATTAGCACTTCTCTTCTTCCTGCTGTCTTTCTTGGAGTAGCCATTGATTTTGCACTCATAACACGCGTCAGGGGACAAAGCATTCTCTTTATCAGCATCTCCATCCACTGGCAGGTACTGGCCTTTGTTAAATCCCATCCCTGAGACACAGTGTCTGTGGAACGAGAACATGTGTTTTAGTTACTCCTCGCAGTTTTATGAACTGTCCCTGCTAAATGGAGTGTGTGTAATCTGTGCCACAGTGTCTGTATCCTCTTCCTTGCCCTTTCCTCAGCAGGAGGGCTGTGCATTCATTTCCTTCACACTAGAGTGGAAATATAAACTCTGGCTGAAGGCTTTTAGCCTGATCTAATTTTCATTTACTAGTTCTACAGAGAAACTGAACAAAGCCAGCCTGCTCTGAACTTTGGGAGCTACAGAATTTCCCCATTGTTCTGTAGCAGAACAAAGTTAATTTCTGTTTAATGTTCCGGATTCATCAGTGATACTTAAACCCCTTAATTATCTCAGTACAGATGGTACCTATCCTTATGCATTATCAATCCTCACTGAAGAGGGGAAGTAGTTCATGTGCTGATACTGGGGGAGAAAGCAGAACTCGTTTAATGTTGTTTATGCATAAGATTTAAAATGAATGTCTTTTTCTTTTTTTTTCCCTAGTTTCTGGATATTTTCTGCAAAACTAGAAAGGATTTAGCAGCTTGTCCTCCATTTGCACCTATGCACCTTCTGAATGTGCTTTTGGTGAACGACTGCATGGAGATACTCACCCTTGTCCAACTCTGTAATAGCCAGGTGGGCAGCCACAGAGATAGCCACCTTCAGTGTTGGAACACCCATAATTGCAGGGGTTCTTGGCAGAAGAGCACTCATTCACATCGTGGCAGGCATGGGAGAACTGGTCATAGGAGAACCCGGATGGGCAGACACACCTGTAACTTCCCAGGGTGTTGTAGCAAGAAGCAGAGCCACACATGTGAGGATTGGAGCATTCATTTTCATCTGATAAGCAAACAAAAAAATATTGGTGTTTTCTAGTCTGAGAGACAACAGGTCAGCAAGATGCAGCTAACAAATAAGAATATCTGCAAGTCCTAGGGCTCTGCTACACCCTTGACCTCATCATCCCATAGAGATTTGGTTTCTGAAAGGAAAAAGGAGTATTGTCTTCACTTATGGGTGTTAAGATATAGAGAAGATGACCCCTCCAGTTGGTGTGACTTGATCTGGTTCCAGGCAAAGAAAAAAAAACAGGTTGTGGTATGGAAAGTCGTGTTTTGATAGTGAGTATCATGGTTATTTTATTTCTCTAATCAAGGTATTTCTCTAAAACCTGTAGGTTTTCCTCACCAAGTTTTCCTCACCTCAGTGTTCCTCACCGAGACCACTAGTGAATGTTTTGCCATTCTCGCCTGCAGACGCTTGGAGGGAGATTCTTTTGAGGACTATAATTTACAGAAACTTAGCTGGGTTGGGGTTTTGTGGGAGCTGTTTGTTGTGTGCTCTGTCACTTTCACCCCAGTCCTTTGCTTTCTTTGCTGAAGAGCAGTATTAAGTCAGGAGTGATGGCGGTGATTCAGAAAAACTGTCTGGTGTGCTACTTAATGTTACACTGGTTAGAATAAACTAACTTTTATGTCTGGGATCAGGACAGTACAACCTGCCTATAAGAAATGTATGGCAGTGCTCAGAGTCATCCTCTGATTATCATACCATTGACAGAAAACCACGAAAGCGAACCTAAAAAAGTAAATATTTTGTATTGGTCTTTGTGAACAGCACAGGATGACATTGTTTCTGTGTGTATTCACTTTTATTAAAAGAAAAAAACCCCTGCATTTCATTATCTATGTGATATAGCTTAATTTGTGAACCACAGAAAATAAGCAATGGATTGAATGAGTTAAATCTAAACAGAACTCTTGAGCTTCCTAATTTGTCCCATTCCCTGCACAAAGAGCTAATGCTGGCCTTACGACTGTGCTTTAGAAGTAGGAAACCCTTAATGGTTTTGACGACTTTTTTCCCCCCATTTGCTTTAGATGCTATTCTGTAGATTTCTTGAATTGCTAAAGACAATAATTCTTACTAAAGAAAGGTATGATTTTTAATGAGCTTTTTTCCTCAGCAGAAGTATTTACATTGATACTTCGAAGAATTCAGTAGGCATTCAATGATGAAGTTTTTTACCAGAAAAAATAGGTCAGAATTTAGGCCTTACTAGGAAAGCTACTTGTCACACAGAGTTTTAAAAAGCTGAGTGTGTTTCCTTGTTACCTCCTGACTTTGATTTATGTTGGGAGTAGTAAGTGTATGGAAGCAGGAGGAGAGAGATAAAAAAGGTTTGTGTTTTCACATCCTTTCTCTGTTCATTCTTGCCCTCGCCTGGTGTTGTCTCTATAAACATTCTGATACCTTTGCTGTTTAAATGCATTTTTTGCTGTTTGTTTCCTTACCAACACACTGATTCCACTGGTAATGCTGGATAAATCCTTGTGGGCACCCACATCTGTATCCACCCAGGATGTTCTGACAGCCATGCTGGCACCTATGATTTCCATCACATTCATCCACATCTGTACATTCAGGAGGGAAGCAGAACGTGACAGCACACAAGATTACACCCACTGCCAAACACTGGTGGATCAGAAGTTTGTTATGACCCAGCTGTGTGCTCTGAGAGCCCAGGAAGCTAAACGTGTGCTGGGCTGAGCCCCAGCGTGGGCAGCAGGGCAGGGGGGATTCTGCCCCTCTGCCCCCTCAGCTGAGACCCCACCTGCACAGCTGCCCCAGCCCCGCCCAGCACAGGAAGGAGCTGGAGCTGCTGGAGCCGGCCCAGAGGAGGCACCAGGATGGGCAGAGGGATGGAGCAGCTCTGCTGGGAGCAAAGGCTGCCAGAGCTGGGATTGTTCAGCCTGGAGAGGAGAAGCTCTGGGCTGAGCTCAGTGTGGCCTTGCAGGGCCTGAAGGAGCTGCAGGAAACATGGAGAGAGACAATTGCCAGGGGCTGGAGGGACAGGCCACAGGGAATGGCTTCCCAGTGCCAGAGGGCAGGGCTGGATGGGATCTTGGGAAGGAATTGTTCCCTGGGAGGGTGGGGAGGCCCTGGCACAGGGTGCCCAGAGCAGCTGTGGCTGCCCCTGGATCCCTGGCAGTGCCCAAGGCCAGGCTGGACACTGGGGCTTGGAGCAGCCTGGGACAGTGGGAGGTGTCCCTGCCCATGGCAGGGGGTGGGGCTGTACGGGCTTCAAGGTCCCTTCCAATTCAAGCCATTTTGTGGTTATATGACTTATGACAGAGGAGTGCTGCTGTAACATAGAGGGACCGTTCTGGTTGTTCTTTTGGAAAGACTGAAAATGAATAAATGTTCAATTCTTTCTATCTATTAAAAATCTGATTTGAGTTCTTGAGCCATTTCAGTACTCGGATTTGGAGAGCAAACACTATTCACAGGATTCCCACATGTTGCTGCTTTGGTAGTATAATGCTTAGAAATTGAGTGTATTTTTTTTAATTTCAGTTTTAAACCAGCTACTTAGGGCTAAGCTTTCCGTTTCCTGAAACATATTATAGTGTCCGAATGTCAAATTTGGATGTCTTTGCAACTGAAAATAAAAAGGCACATAAAAAGTCTCTGAGACAAGTGTCAATAAGAGGAGACAAAGACAACCATCCCACCCTCCAAATTCTAAAAACTCAGACCTCTTAAATTGTGTCTGCGTAGGAAATAAGTAGATTGTAAGAAACCCATTTTTTCAGGTACAGTATGCAAGTCTAGTAGAAAATAAAAAAAATAATTCTTTTGTTTTATAGGCACACAAGGACATAGGTACTTTACAAGAACAAAGCAAACCTGACAGGAGATAAATCTTGGTAAAACTACAGCTGCATGTATTCTGGACTGCCATTCTAGAAACAGTCTCTAAATATCAATTCCTGTTTTAAATGCTGTATCAGAGTTGTTGGTATTTTGAGAGGTCCTAAATTTCTCCATGTATGCGCCTGCATTTCTAATTCTCAGCAGCCAGGTGTCCTTGTACTGCCTTTTATTTTCTTCTTTGCTCAGTACCTGAGGCCCACTGAGAAGTCTGGAGCTTTCAAATAGAGATTTCCTGACTGAGGCTTCCTCTTGGGCCAATAGAGAGAGAGAGAGAAAGCTCATCAATATAACCTGCATTTAAACTGTAATAATTGTCTTTCTGAGTGTAGCGAATTGGCCTTCTCAGTGTGCAACTCTGTGGTAGGAGAATAAAGTACAGTACTTAGAATCTTATCTTAGATACCCTCAGGTGGACAATTACAATGAGTCAAAACAGAAATTGTAGAGAGATTCTGTTTAGACATATGAAGACAGAAATGTAAAAAAATCCTACAACCACTAGACTTTTAGATGCATAAACCTATGCGAACTTGAAATGGCAGCCTGAAAACAACTGTTGAAGAGTTCAACTAGACAGTCACCTTCTTATTCTAATTTCTGTAAAAATTACTCAAGGCAGTACGTCCTTGCATATGCTTAAGTTATATATACAATTAGTCTAATACTTTCCAATTTCTTTTTGTAATTAGTTTTACTATGGCTGGTGCTCTGCTTTATCTGTCTTTGACATCATATGATTCACTAGAAACTGAAGTAAAGATTTGCACCATAAAAAAATCTGACTGTTCCTAGTTACCTTCACAGTTTAATCCAGTAGCATCCAGAGAAAATCCCCTTTGACATTCACAGGTAAAACTTCCAGGAGTGTTTTGGCAAATTCCTTTTGAACCACACAATGATGGATGAGAACCACATTCATTGTTATCTTCAAAACACAGAGGAGAGAGAAGGTTGGTTTACCTTGTGGCATGATTTCAGAGATGTTCATACAACATTTCTTAAATGCCAGATGAACTGGAGACTCATGCACAGCTATGAGTAATTAATAAATTGGCAGTGCAAGTTTTAATTCAGTTTTGATATGAGCGTGGAAGAGCTGGCACGTAACTGCTGATATTGGAAAAATGCTGCCCTTCTGTGTTAACTGAACTAAAACAGTTTCAGTTGGCAAGATTTATACATATGCTTAAGATCTGGAGACATCTGTATCTACTAGAAAAGAAAATGCAGCCTGGTTTTGGTTAACTACATTTTAAATGAGATTTTAATAATTCACCCTTTTGTCTCCATGTGGTTATACTTAGAACATAGTAACATGTATTAAATATGCACAACTCTTTACTAACCAAGAAAAAAGAAATAGTAGACAGACTGGACAGACTGATTTTTTTTCTTTAGCTATAATTGCTACTTTTCAAAATCTGTTTTCTGCCCTGTTGACACTATTGCTCTGTATAAAGAGCACAAGAGATAACTGAGAGTTGAGAATGTTGCTCCTACTGAAAAACTAATGAAAGAAATCTATATTTTCCTTACCAATACAAGCTGTGTGATGTTGTGTAAAACCAGGTGGACACTTGCACGTGAAACCTCCAAGGGTGTTTACACAGAGGAATTGACAATTGTGTTGTTTGGTTTGACATTCGTCAAGATCTGAAAGTAAGAGATGTTGTTGTCTTTTAAAAGTCAATAAAGAAGCACATTCAATCTAATTTGATAAAAATACCACACTTCAAACCCACTTCCTTTTAAGGCAAGTTGTAACCAAATTAAAAGTTACTGTGTATAACCTTTTTTTACCTTTACATGTCCTTCCATCTTCCTGAAGGATATAGCCCCGGGGACACGAGCATTGGTAGCTCCCTTCTGAGTTCTTGCAGATAAAATTGCATGGTCTGGGAGACTGGGAGCACTCATCAAGATCTAATGAGAGGAAAATATTAAATTATCTTTTGTCCTCATCTCTTTGACAGAAGGATGTTTGCTAAAAAAAGCCCCCCATTCACATTTGTTTAGGGTTCCTATTCCTTTCTCTCTGAATGTGCTGCTGTGGAGTTTATATGGGGTTGTCACCACCATGACAAACTGTCTGTCTTGAAAGAGTGATACGTTAGAGTGACAGTGGCACTGGTATTTTCATCTAAGCAACAAATATTTTTCTTTTAGCATACTATGGTATACTTATATCTGTTGACCAACAAAACAGTGGGAAAAATGTAGACCATGAAGTAATGTGCTGGCTTGTCACTTAAAGTGGTTACACAGCTTCAACAAACTTCAGTGATCATTCTACTGCAGGAATACTGCCAGCAGAGCTTGTTCCTCAATTTCTCCAAACGAAAAACAAAAGCAGAAATACATGCTAGAAAAAGAAATAAAGGACATGACGTAAAAGAGATAAAGAGAAAAAAAATTGTTTGCTGCAAGGGTTTCCAAAGTTGGTACATCACTGTGTAACAACTAAGAAGATAACTGATGGTTAATTGACTGAATCTTACCATTACAAGATGTGCCAGTTATGTCAGTGGTGTAGCCAGCTTTGCAAAAGCACCGGAAGGAGCCCACGGTGTTAATGCATTGCCCGTTCCTGCACAGGTTTGGCAGGACCTTACATTCATCAATATCTGTATTGAAAATATTAAATATGTCATGTCTCTGTTCTAAGTTTGACTTTTTTCTGATTTTCCATGTTTGCAGAGTACCTCGTCATCATGCTTCCAACAGGAACTTTACCCCTTCTCCCTCTTTAAAAATGGGTCTGAATCCAAAGCCAAACTTCCTTCAGATTTCATTACTGTTCTTTCCACCAACACCTTCCTGCTGGGTACTCAGATGCCAGTTTTGCTAACTCCAAATACAAACCCCACAGAAGTGAATATTCTTATGACCATTTCCATGTCAAAAATTATCACCACCATTTAAAAAAATGCATTAGCTTCTGCTTCCTGTGTGGAAATTGTACCCGCAAAGCATTGTGAGATCATCATTAAAAGAGATGGTTGTTGCCTTTGCCATGTGCCCAACTTTTCAGCAATACAAAAGTTTCAGATCATTTCTAGCTTTTAGTTACTGCTTGGTACTTCCAACCAGATCCCATTCCTGAAACTTCTGCACAGCTGTTCTGTTTGCAGCTACTGTCAAACGTGTTTTCAGTTTCTGGTCTCTCGGCATTATTTGAAAAATCAAACTCTGTTGCTTAACAGGAAATTCTCCAAAGGAACTTCAAAGAGAATTCTGCATTTTTTTAAGTATGTGAGCATATTCTTTTCCCC
This sequence comes from Falcunculus frontatus, assembly GCA_013398115.1. Taxonomy (NCBI): domain Eukaryota; kingdom Metazoa; phylum Chordata; class Aves; order Passeriformes; genus Falcunculus; species Falcunculus frontatus. The sequence goes on along the minus strand of VZRV01007971.1, from coordinate 166,675 downwards.
TTTTCTGCCTCTTTTCATCCCTGCAAATACCTCTTCCATCTGTGGTGTAGCCTGACCCATGTGGACAGAGTTTCTTGTACTGGGTGGTTCCGGGGAGGGGGCAGAGCCTGCACTGGTTCCCCCAGCCCCGGCCTCCGTCACAGCAGCACTCGGATCTGGTGACAAGGTTCTGGCTGCTCGAAGCCATCTGGCACATGGTCTGAAGAACTTCAGCAAAGCAAAACCCCCGGCGATTATCTGTAAGGAAGAAGGAGAGAGGTTGAAATAGAGAAGGAGATAAACATCTGCTCCATTCAGCATCTGGAGTATTACTCTGGCTCTCTGTCAATATATGCAAGCACCAGAAATTATTAGCTACCATGAGGTCCATCTTGATTTAGCCTTTCAGAGCTGTTGTGTGTTCTGGTAATATGCTGCCATTCCAAATATATTCAAGACACCCCTCATGTTCAGTATCTGCACGAGCTGGGCAAGAGTTTTGCTTGTAGGAAGGCTTTGCCCTTGGCAGTAAAACAGGCTGTGGGCAAAACTGAGCTTCCACTTAAGCTGGCTATGCTGTGTTTGCATTTAAATTGTTTATTTGGAGTGGGGTTAGAAGTTTGTTTTGTTTGTTTGTTTTGCTGGCCAAAATAACACGTTTGATCATCTGTAATTATCCTGATGTGGTTTAAATAAAAAAACCCTTACAACTTAAAACTCTTACAACTACTTTTTCAGTAGTACTCCTAGATTTTGTTGGGGAAAAAAAATAAAATCATATGGCGTTATTATTGGTATGCCCCTGACTAATTCTATCTTAGTTTTTAAACCTTTTGGTTAATGCCTGTTAATAATGAAAGGGGAGCAAAGCTTTAAAGTCATGGGGCTCCTACAAGTTTCCTTCAAACAGGCAGCTGAGGAGAGAAGAAACCCCAGTTTCCAATGCTCATAGAAACTCCAAATCTTGCAGAGATTATATCTTCTAAACAGGCTACATCACCAGTCTTATTTCTTGATTAAAATGGAGACATTGTCAGTTACTGATCTGAGAATTCTTACATTTTTAAACTGAAGAGGTTTTTTTTTCTCTCAAAGTTGGTAGTGATCCCTCAGAATGTGTAAATATGTCAATTTTCAGCTGACCTCCTCTTTTACAAATGAGCAGAAGAATCTGCACATTTCTTACAAGAATTAGGCAAAAGGCAAACTTTGGCTTTAGGAAAGGCTTAATTTGTCCACCTGGTAACTTTACTGTTTACATCAAATAAAGCTGTCCTCACTGAAAGTGTCAGTTCTGTGAAACAGAATATTTGCTGTGGTAATTTGCAAGACTCTGCAGATCTCTGTTCTCCCAGACAGGGATATTGTGCAGATCTTTAGGGACATTATGACCTGAAGAACACGTAAATGTTTTGTCCACAGTTTGAGATGTGGAATGAATTTTAATGTGAATGGAATATAAAGGTTTGCACAATGTATTTAAAACAGTGTAAACTGTGATTTAATACTTGTGCCATAATTCTAAGAAAATCTGTGTTTCTTCCAGATCCATTTTTCATTGTAATTTCTAACCCAGGAAACCCAAAAGGAAAAGCAGCAGACCATCCCAAGGCAGAAAATAATGAGAAAATTACATATTAAATATAGGAAAGTAATAATGACTTCCAAACAGGGTATTTCCTTGGCATTAATGACTGGCTGGGGTTAACAGACTGCAGTATTCTCTTCCCATCTGGTTCTAATCCTTAGGAAATACTCTGGACTTCAATGTTACTGCTTAGCCATGAAGTCAGCACACTCCTGATGACAATTTACAGGGAACTGGTTTTATAGTACTAGCATGAGATAATATTTATGTTTTTTTCATGCAAGAACACTAAAAAATACACCCTTTCAGTACTGTATGTACACTTGAATATCAGTCAAGAAAAAGTAAATTTTTGCAGTTCTGTTTGACTCACAAAAAAACAGTGATGCATTTCATAGTGCAAATGACAAATACGAATGCATTGAAAAGAAAATACACATTGATGAACGAAAACCCTTCATCAGCATTTATCCGCGGGCCTGCCTCAAAAAAAAAAAATTGCAATTTTCTGGTAAAATCATAGTATTTTATGTCTGAATTAAAGGTACAGAAAATTCAGATGCCTAGTTGCAATATAATGCTTAAGATCACATTCTGAATAAGAAATCATTCAATTTTACTCTGCATCCATTTTTGATTTATCTCACAGTGATTAAATTCTCCTTCTTTAAAAATCCCTGTATTTTGCCTACATTCATGTCCTATGGAACTAAGACACTTCTATGTGACGTCCGACTGCTACAAGCTGTTCACTCCAATTATTGTTTAATAATATCTAATCATATTATTTAATATTGTATCATTATTTAATTAAGAAGTGCAATTATTTAGTTTCTGTGGATATGAGAGCTGTTAGGCATCCAGAAGCCAAATTTTCTCTCTGCAGTTACACTCTGATGTGAGATGAAACGTGTACGAAAGAGACATTTACCAAGACACTCAATGCCTGATGGACTTGGCAGGAATCCTTCGTTACATTCACATCTGTAGCTCCCAATAACATTCACACAACGACCATTTTCACAGACACCTGGCTTGGAGCGGCACTCGTTTTCATCTTTACAAAAAATGTATTACAATATTAATGAAAATTGTAGTGAAAAGAGCAACAATAGTAAGAACAAAAAATGAAATATAATAACAATAATAACAACAACAAAAATAATTAATTGCAAGAAAATGTATTCAACTCTCTAGAATACACTAAATATTCCCTGTAATATTCAAAAAATATTTCCAAGATGTGGAAAAATCAACTGATTAAGACTGGAAAGGACTTTCCTAGGAACTTTATCCTATCCCATTCCCATCCCAGGATGAAAGCTTTAAGGCTTCACAACTTACAAGAAGAATCAGAAAACACTTGCAGCAGAACAACCTCCAGTCATAACATTTACCTGGCAAGTAATATTTAAATAAAATTGCAATACATGCATGATTTGAGTGAGAAATCTTCACTTTTTAATCATGAAGAGTCTCTGAATACATTTGATCTCTCCTGCAATAAGTCATATTTCAGTACACATATTATTTTTTCCTGAAAGTTTATGGTCTTCACGTACTTTCTTCCATAGATAATGGCACACATAGTGTAAGCAATTACACAAAGTTTTTGGATGCTTAAAATGAACCTCAGAAAAAACCTCAGGTGCTTTAAAGGCAGAATTACATGACAAAACAATGGGCAAAATTCTTGTTAATACAGATTATTTTCCCTGAAAAAACCATCATAAAGATGTCTAAAGGAGAGTAGTCATTCTCTTGCTGAAGGAGCATCTCTATAAAATACTTCCATTTAAAACATTCCCTAAGATGGCTGTTTAATTTTTTTTTTTCCCCACAGAACTTTGGAATGGTCTTGGGTTTTTTTCTATACACCGGAAGAAAGTGCAATTTGTTAAAATTCAGCTTTTGTCTTCCTGTCAACTAATTAAGTAAATGACAGAGGAAAGGTATTTGCTTACTTCCAGGATGGGGAATTGTTTTGAACTATGGCAGTTTCCATATCTTTTGTTCTTTATGGTGTTTATAGGTAGTTTCAGAATCTTAGAGCATTAATTCTTTAAAGAAGTGATACATTATTTATATTACCGGCTAAAGGAAATGTAACTTTTATTTATGAAAATCTTGCTTCCTACCCATAAACTGAGGTCTCATTTGTCTGGCAAATTAATTTTTTAGATGTAACAACTGTCTGAAAAACTTTTGATTTTGTTGTAGGGCAATGGACTATTTCTTCTGAAATCCTTACTAGCCATTTAGAACTACATTGAAGTAAAATAGAAAGTTTAAGATATTGGGTATCATTAGGTACCTTAAGTGCCCTTCATGAATTGTTATTTTCCGATCAAATATATATATAAATATACAAAGAATTTTTAATCTGTTTGCTTGAGTATATTTCATTAGATACCTTCTTCCCTTTCTAAGCTTTACCTGTGCATCCTTCTCCATCAGGTCTCTGGGTCATGCCAGGAGGACAAATGCACACAAAGGTACCAATCAGATTTTTGCAAATCATGCCTCTTGATTCACAGTCATTAAGACCTTCAGCACACTCATCTAGATCTGGAAAAAAAAAAAATATATATTTTGTGTTTGAAATTCTTTCCAGTAGCTTCAATTCCTGAAGACAAATACTTTCTCAAGAGGCTTCCCTAACTAAAAAGCACTGAAGGAAAAGCCCAAAATCTATGATCATTTGCAGTTATCTCAATCTTTGTGAGCTGTATCATCTTGTCACATTAAAGATGAATTTCATCATTGTGACATTCCTGGGTTTGCAGTCCCCATCAAGGGTTACACTTGATGACAAAAACACTAAATACTGCTTTTTCTGTGAGTCGTGTAAGAGCAAATCATCACCTGCTGGGCTGCTTGCTACATTTCACTGAGAGGATGAACGCAGGATGCACACAAACATTCGGGTTACGTGTTGGTGATGGAAGGTGGGGAGAAGTTTATACATCAGTCATTACCTTTGCACATCTTTTGGTCCTCTCTTAGTTCGTATCCCACTGGGCAGGTGCACTCATAGAAACCATAAGTGTTGATACAACGAAAAGCACACAGCAAGGGGTTCTGAGCACACTCATTGATATCTGTCAGAAACAAAACAGTCGTTCTCTACTAAATTTTCAAATAATCACCAAGAATGTTTTATTAAACTTACGCTTGTCAGCTAAAATTTTCAGAAATGTAGTCATTCAAACCATTAGCTTTTGAGTAACTACAGAAAATTGAACAATGCTCTGCTTAAAAATAATGGCACAGCATATATATGTATAACTAGTATGACAAGGTAGGACAGGCCTATTTCAGATTTTTATCATGCTCATTTTTTATGTACTTTTGTGTGATAAAAGTGTCAGCTTCAGAAGGCAAACTAATTATGGTTCATAAAATATAAAATTTTGTGAGAATTCCCCAAAATGCAGTGTGGGAAGTCCTGTGATAAACTAAAGGTTCTTCTTAAATCAATTCAGATTTCTTTTCCGATGACGGATTTCAAAGCACAGAAACTTTTTTTCCCTCTGAATTATTACAGCCTGAAAGACATAGCTAATAAAGTAATTTAAATGCTGAGGACTGGACAAAAGCCAGAGGGGGAAAAAAAATAATAAAGAGAACAGGTTACCTTCACAATTCATCATTGGGCCTGGCTCGAATCCTTCGTGACAGCTGCACTCAAAGCTGCCAACCACATTAGAGCACGTTCCGTTTCCACAGGGGTTGCCAATGGAACATTCATCAGTATCTGTATATAATGAATAAATGCAGAGTGAAGAGAACTGGGACGCACATCAAATTGTGTTTTAAATTCAAGTCCCAACTCCTGTAACTGCACACACCTATGCAATGCACTCCTGTGAAATCCAGGTTGTATCCCATGGGGCACTCGCAGCGGAACGATCCGTCAGTGTTGATGCAGTGACCATTGGAGCAAATTCCTGGGCTTTCAAGGCATTCATTGACATCTAAAAAGCGGGAAGATATTAACAGCCATTCAGCTGATGCATTTCAAGTCTTAAAAAAAGCATTTAAAAAAACCTAAGCACCCTATTATGTTTGTCTCAAGCCATGCACTTCAAAAAGTGTTCTTTAAACACATTTTACAGGTCAGGCTCTTGTCACCAGCAGCTGTGAGGAGTAAGCTGTCACATACTGTAACATCCAAGTATAGTTTTAAGTGTTAATATTTACTTTTTATTGTCAAAAGAATACCTACCTTCACGTGTGTCATCAATTCCAGGAATAGTTCCATGACCATATGGGCACAGGTCCTGAAAAGCAACTGTAGAGATACATTTTCTTCAAAAAATAGAGCAAGTGAGAGAGAGAACCATGACGGATAGTTAAAGCCATCCAAAAAGGATACTAGTTCAGGTCTCTACAGAGAAAAACCAACAAAACAGTATTTCTCTTTGTCTGGGGTTTCTTACATTTAATTTTATTCCTTTTGCCGACTTGAAAAATCGTTCTAGAAAAAGAGTGAATGCCAAAAAGATCTGTTTCTAAGGACCAAAAGGTACAATACCAACGTGCTCCTCCTTTTCCCCACCAACAAATTTTAAATTTTAAATGTGTACCTTCTTCTTCCTTTGGACAGAGCTCACAAGGATCACCCCATCCTTCTCCTGGCATTTTACTACAGCAACACTTGGCCTTTGTGGTGTTGAAAGCCTTTGGCACTGAGCACTTCCCATTCTCAAAGTTGGTGAAACAGAAGCTCTGACGAGTATCTAGGAGAAGAAAATACAGTTATGCAGAGCTGAACCTTCTCCCAAGTTAGATGATGCCAACCTGCCCTGGGAGAAATAATGTAAGACCTGTATTTTTCATACTTTTTTAAAAGCACTTAGTAATCCTCGTAAAGATATAAAGCGGAAGGGATTTCTACAGAGTATCTGTTATGTTTTAGACTGAGTTATTGCGTCCCTTATTCATGAACTTACCAAAACACCTCCGCCCGTTATCAGACAGCACAAAACCTGTGGGACAGATGCACTGGAAACCTCCCGGGGTGTTCGTACAGGACCCAAAGAGGCAGATGTTGGGATCCTCGTTACACTCATTAATATCTGTAAAGCAAGGGAGAAACCTTCACCATAACTGCACTTGCTGTGAATTTCTTCGTTAAGAAGGATTATTTATTTATTTATTTATTTAACTTCAGCAGCTTCCAACAAAATCGGAAGAGGTAGATCAGCCTATAGGTTTCACTGACTCTTTCAGATTAGAGCTTCTCACTGGCATGCACCTTCTTTTTTTAAATACTGTTCTCTATTCTTCATTATATTCAGAATATAAACATAAATAAATGCTTTCAGAATATATTTCCCAAAAGAACAATACTTTTCTGTAAGCATAAAACATGCAAAGATTATTTCTTAAAATCTATATGTTGGGGGTTCTTTTTAATTAAAGGTGTACTTTTTTCATGCTGCCTGTCAGATTCTGGAACTGAAACTGTAGCTGGTTAATAGTAGACCGACACCTTTAATTGTATTTACATGCCCAGATTTATATTTTGCAGTCTTTTACTGCCACTCCCACTGTGTTATTTAAAATGTGTTACTGTTCAATTGCATAATCTATAATAATTAGTAATAGTAATATTAGTAATAAATAGTAATATTACTATTACTATCTGAAGACAGTAAGATTTTTTTAATAGAGGTATATCATTAAATATTATATTAAATAATTGTCAAAAGCATAAGGCAAAATATTAGTATTTAATATAAATATCAAGTGCCAGTTAAATTGTGCAGCTCAAACAGTATCAGGTGTACACCCCTCATCTCTACAGACAACAGACAAAGCAGGAAAATAATACATTAAGAGAACCTTAACTTTTCAAATCTATTATTCAAAATGGTATTTTAGCTTATCCTATTCTGCAAATACTAAAAGAATATACAAACCGTCTTGCTAAGGTAATTTTTAAAGGTAATTATAATCAGATAAATTATGAGATGTGTTTTAATAATCTTCAAAGTACAACACTTTTTGAGTCTTTCAGTAAGGAATATTGGAACAATCATCAGAGAAGCCTGTGGCTACATAACCATTTTACAATAAAGGCCACACTGAGCTTAACCAAAGGACAGACAAGAACAGGCTCTTTCCATGAAAATTAGCTTCATGGATGCTGAGTCTCAAATTTTAAGTGCCATTTTTGCCCATGTTTACTGAATTCTCTTCTATACTGAGTTTTAGAAAACCACCCTGTTTTAACAGATAGGAAAACAATGGAAATACGATCTTTATTATTAGGAAAATGTAAGTGGAGTGATTGAAGAAATCAGGTGGGAATAGATTCTGTGATGTAACTTCTGAAAAATACTACCTTGAGTCCCATTTTCAGACATTGCTGTTAGGTACAGCACATGGACAAAGCACTGCAGCACAATCTGGCATTTGACTGAGCTCTGCAGTAGCTTCCCATGGGCAGGCTCTTTCTCTGTGACGCATTCTAAATCAGCTTATTTCAGAGAAAACAGTAAATAACTTCCTAATTGCTGGGATAGCTGTTAATAGACAAAGCTCAGCAATTCAGCTGCATAGGACAGGAAAATTGCTCTTTTGAAGTGCTCATTCTTACTGCAATGAATGGTTTGGTGCTGAAACTCTTTCTGTGGCCGTGATGGAGAGGTGACTAGCCAGACTGTGGAAGAAAACAAATCCTTTTCCCTTTATTCCTACGAAATGGAAGGGAATATATCAGACATCTGGGTGAAAGCTATGAACTTTTCTGTGGCCCGACTCGTTCTGATTTCTTCTGCAAATAATCACTGTGAGCTCACAAAGCAAACAGCCACTGCCAACCTTCACATTACAGACAGAAGTAATGGATTCCCATAAAGCTGTTTGCATACAACATCAATAGAGAGTAATGGGGAACATATGCTGCAAGAGCTGTCAAAATATTAATCTAAATTTTAGTGCAATCACATGTGATCATCTGGGCATTTCCTAGGAGCTCCAGCTTCAAATTCTCTGGACACACAGCAGAATGACAAAAGAATGCAAGCAAGTCCCCTTCATTCAGTTTGGGAAAAAAGTCTGTCTGGCAGTCATTGATGCTTTCAGAAACACAGAGATTCTAGAAACCCCTAAAGTGGTCATAAACAGTAACATTCCTTGAAAACCAAAAGCTTTCATTATTTTATATTCATTACTTTAGAAATGTAGTTGATTTGAATTCACCTCAAACGTAATTGCTAATATGGAGTCAGCAGCTGCCAAAAGAAATCATGGACTTGGCAGGATAACTGAATATTGGTGGCATGATGCAAGTGGCTGAGAGAACTCTGGGGCTTAGAAAAATAAATCCTATTGTTCAAGACAAAAATTTCAAAATGGTTCCTGTTCCTGCAGCCACACAGATTAGGTGGTAATAAGTCAAATCTTAAATGCCCAATAAATTCACAGTTGTCCCATGTTTTGCTCTGTTGGAAAAGGGAGTTATCACTTGGATTTATTTCTTGTCCTCGGCCACAGCAAATCTCAGTTCAGTGCGTGACATTCAGCTCCTGAATGGCATTCAAGGCTTTAAGTGAGACCTCTATGAACAAACTAGAACATAAAAATTGATGACAGGTCTGCTGTATCCTCCTTCTCCTCTTGTGAATCTCAGCACTTGAGAGGCATTATATAAAAGGTAAAATAAGGAAACAGTTGTTAGAAAAAACTGATATAACTGATTGTTTCCATAAGCGCCATAATTTTATCAAGATTTTTTAAACTTCATAGTCCTCTGCAACCAAATGCTTTTAGTTCATCCAATAATTGCCATCCAATAATTGCCTTCTGTAAAGATTACATAAATTCATTGAGCATGTTTGTTTTATGAATTATATTTTTAAGAGGTGAATGAAAGATAAAATATTTCTCTTTTTTTAAAGTATTTTTGTTTGCATTTATGAAGAAATCAGTGTCCAAAATACAGTAAAATACAGTACAAAGTATTTTGCCTTCCTTTTTTAACACCTCTTCCTGAAGACTTTTCATCCCTATTCCCTGTCACTTTGATTTTACGTCAGGAAACATTCACAACCATTAGGGTTGTGTACAGCTGTTTTCTACCAAATTAGAACCAGATACAAGTTCTTAAATTGTTCAGAAACAACAGTTACAACTTGCCTTACCAATACAACTTTCACTTTTTACTTCATATCCTGGTGGACAGATGCACCTGAATGATCCTTCCAAATTTTGGCAGGTACCAGGAGAGCACGAACCAGGGAGTGCCACACACTCATTGGTATCTTTGGGGAGTGGAGGAAATCAGGAAAGGTTTAGAATCTTGTAATTCTTATGGTAACAAAACACAAAAAGACTGAAGGGCTCTGTACTAATTTTCTTTCTCTAATGCAATTAATTGCTTGAAGACCAACAACTATTCCAAAACAGCCTGTTACTTTTATTGTGTTTTCATTTAAGTTACTATCATTCTCTTCTGATATTTAGATATTCAGGCTGTGTTGCTTCCATCTACATGGAAGCTATTAGTTTATTTCAGCTCATCAGTACCTGAACATCATGTGGTTTCACACATACCAACACAATTCTTGCCATCCAGAGTAAGCTCATATCCTTCATTACACAAACATTTGAAAGAACCAATTTCATTGAAACACTGTCCATTTCTGCACACCTGACCAAAGAAGGAACTGCACTCATCAATATCTGTTAAAAGAAAAAATTAAAAATATCAAAATTAAGCCCCACAAGGGAGAGTTGAGTCCCATCATAGTATATACAGTAGGTTATAAACACACGCAAGTTTCATTACGTATTTCTGTGGAAAAGGTAAATTTTGCAGCAACAAGAAAACGCTGGCAGCTGGTGGAAAGTAACTCTCACTCAAGCATTAAGGTGCATGCTCTAGTTAAACCATACTTTTTTTATAGGGTATTTTATTTTCCAGGCTTATAGCATTACCCCAGTTACTGCATCCGGTGATATTCAATTACTGGCAAGTGACTGCATGACACCAAGTCCACCAACAGAGGAGAAAATGTTACATGGAGGGTTCTAGATTTTATCTGGATCTATATGCACTCAAGTTTCCTCCTAAAAACCTGCCCTGCCAATCTCAGGTTTTGGACTGTGTAATTTGCTTTCCACAGGATGATTTTCTCCTTCATAACAGTTCTGAAAATGATGTTTTAAAATGCTTGTTATTTTGTAGGGTTACTTTAATAATGCAGATGTAAAGGAGCACTGCATAAGGAAAAATATGGATGAGGAAGAATAACAAAAACGAGACTGGATAAGCATCGTGGTGTAAGGAAATCCTGTACTTTACAGTAGACTCTTCTTACTTTAATATCTTCTTCCGTGGATAAGGAGAGGATTTAAAATGCTTTTTTAAGATGTATTAGTTCTCTCCTGAAGCTGAAAGGAACAATTAGACTTTGCTGTGTCTTCCTTCTGTAGCAGAAAGGAGTGTAAAACCTCCCTCTTTTTTTTGCTTATGCTCTGCACAAGGGAAAGGATCTCAAGGTTTAAAAGCCTGTTTCTCAGCCCAGGAAGGTTTTGGTTGCTTTATCACAAGAACCCAGAAATTAAAGTAATCCAAACTCATCAGATATTCTGGTGCCCTGTGCTTTAGGGAATGGGAAACAGCAATGCCTGTGTCAGCTCTGCATAACTCTGCTCGTTTTAGGAGAGCAGATCTGGCAGGTTACAGATCAGCCAGACCTGGCTTTCTTACTGCTGGTCTGCTTCCTCTTTCACACCCTGTGCAAGAGTCAAGAAAAATAGTAAAGTAAAGGAATTATTTTAAATTAATGAGGCAGCACTGGTGGTGGGATAGAGCACACTTCAAGTGGTGCCCGTGGACTGTGCTTTAGTCAAAGATGTGCTGTGAATACCAAGGAAGTCTAAAGGAGTTGAGAGATGGATTAAAACAGCAGTGAACTGAAAGGTTGCCCCAGTGGTCCAGAGATACAGGATAATATTATATTATCTCAATTGGCTTTGATTAGTTTAAAACACGACAGTAAGGATTAACGTCTAGCGCCAGTAACAGTAGAAGCTGCTGCACTCAATTAACTTTCTTCACGCCCTGACATCTCTTATTTTTAACTACACACCATCCTCCTTGGCATGCCAAGCCAGCAGCAATGAAAATAAAAGCTTGGAGTACATCTCTTACCCACACAATCATTATTACGAGTTAATTCAAATCCTGGATAACACAGGCAGTTGTATGATCCAACTGTGTTCTTGCAGGTTCCGTTTCCACACGGATACTGTTCACATTCATCAACATCTGCAAAGAGAGACAAACTGCATGTGAGAACTGGTTTTCCCAGGTATTTCCTGAGCACAATTACTATTGTTGTTGTTGAAAATGCAATTTGCAGTTTGATTTATATATGTAAATATATTATGTCAGTATTACATCCAGAATTACAAAGACTGGTTACAAACTTTTACATACATTCATTTTTAAAAGGCCCTGAAGTTCAATGTCTTTTGCTGTGTGTTACAGTAATTTCTGGAGTTTTATGGGGATCTGGAATCTATTGAGATTTTATCTTGCTAGTTCTTAAAAATTTTGCATTGTAGAAACAGGTCACTTTACCAAATATCCTCCTCAGATTATCTGACTAACATGATTTAGTTCAAATATGAGAAGATTCTAGGCATATATGAATACGTACTACAGTATGAATAGGTTTTAGATATCTGTTTAAATTTAAAATGCATCACCTTTTCATTTTAAAACCCTATAGAACTGATTATGAACTAAAAGAACAAGAAAAACATTCTTATTTTTCAATCTTATTTCTTATATCATCTCTATCATGTCATCATTTTCACATGAACTTAGCATAAGGTTACATCAAGAGGGGGATTCTGTCTTTTAAATGACACATTACCTCGACCGATTTAAACAATTGAAAAATGTGTCTTTTTAGCTCCAAGCTCTATCACTCTGTGATACATTCTATAAAACCCTCTGTCAAATAACCCAAAATCATGTATTTTTGGGGAAATGTTTCTTCAGTAACATGGAGATATCTCTAAACACACAGTTGTTCTCTGAGTTTTTCTTCTCAAACTAATTTATCCCCTCCGAGGACAACTTCACAGACTTTATTCACAAAAAACCCAGAATGTATTGACATTTTGCTTTTAATGTCAATATAACCTACTGAAAAAATTAAGACTCATTTTCTCCCCCTGCAAAGACCCCACAGCCAAACAAACCACACACAGAAGTATTTTCTCTCCCTACCCATGCACATAGTCTGATCTTGGGATGCCTTGAAGCCTTTGTGACATACACACTGGTAGCTCCCCTGCATGTCCACACACAAACCGTGACTGCAAACGTTAGGAATTTCCAGACATTCGTTGCGATCTATAACAAAAACACAAAACAGATGGTGCACGTTATCGACGTCCATTATTTCCTCATTTTACACAATAATGTTTTTACAATCTGTTATTATTATTATTAAAACCAGATTCAAAAGTATCTATAAGTAAATCTGAATCATAACAAAACTTCATTTTACAGGAAATGCTTGACTACACACCTTGAAGTCAAAACTACTGTCAGGGCTTGGCTGATACCTAAAGAATGTTCTTTAAAAATGTCACCCTGTCTTTTCTTTCCTTTTACTGAGAAATGTATAAAATAAAGCAGAACAGCAGAACGCACAAGGTAACAGAAAATAAAGGATGCTGAGGGAAACACACACATACCATTGGTGAGGTACAAACAGGAGGGAAAAGCCATCTGATTTCTTACCCACGCAGGCGCCGTTGGGTGACAGTTTAAAGCCAGCAGCGCATTCACAGCGGTAGCTACCAGGGCTGTTGATACAGTCAGCATTTCTCTGGCAGAGGTTGTCCCCATTGCTGCACTCATCAATATCTGAAACACCAAGAGTTCGGTCATCAGGAACCACTCCTGCCTCAGATTTACACTGTGTTGTCTGTCTGTGCAAGAGGAAACTCCAGTCCTCCACAAACCCCGAACAGCCTGACCTCCAGCCTTGCTGCTGAGAACCCGCACAAAAAGCAAAATCAACACAGTTTCATCCGTGTCGCCTTTTGGATGAAGGAGGATCCCACAAATCCAACTTGCCACACATCAAAGTCACTTGGCAATTTTAGACATCTGCCTACAGAAATTTTTGCATTAAAAAAACTTCCTCTTTGGCATTGAACTGAAAGAGTAAGTGGCACAGTTTGCAACTTCTTAGCTTGCACACGTTAGCACAAAATTTTGAAGAAATGACAAAACTCCTACTGACTTTATGACACATGAAACTTTATTAGCTTCTGTGAGTATCTGTGCCTCTAAAACTGTAGCAGGAAAGACACAATCTGGAAAAAAAATCCAGGAAACTTTTTTTTAAGGAGTTCTAAGAGCAAGAACTAAATCTTCTCCGCAAAAGAAAATGAAATAAAACAAAAGCAATTCACTGACTACCTATTTAGGAACTTGACAGAAAACAATTACAGTTTTTATTAAATGTATGTGCATCCATATTAAAGACAAGCACTTAAATTGATTTATAACCTTGAGCCCTAGAAATGCTCACAGTCTGTCTCTTAGATTTTGAAAATCACATGCATTGAATGTTCCCTTTCCCTTCAGGATAAGCTTAAGGGGGCTAAGGAGAAAATAACATAATTTCAAACCACCTTCACAGACCAGGAGCAGGTCATTGTAGCTGAATCCAGTGGGGCACTCACAGCGGAAGCTGCCAATCTGATTGATGCAAACTCCATTGGCACAGATTCCTGGGATTTCCTTACATTCATCAATGTCTGAAAGGGAGAGAGGAGCTACTTTAAGTACAGAATACCATGTCTTTCTGCACTGCAAGGACTCTGATTTTCACTGTGTTTAAAACCGAGTTGAGACGTTCCTTTTGATCTACAGAAACTATGCACAGGTTTTAAATTCAGACATATGCCCATTACAACAGAAAATGGCACATGAGGTTCGGGAAGTGATCAAAACAGAGCAATACTAAATATTGGAAAAGATGCAAAACTGTTAACAAATATGCAGGGAAGTCCCACAATATTTTTGAAGGCAAAACCTTTTACCTTACTGATTAAAATTCAAAATCATGAGCTAGGATGGCAGGTGAGCAAAATACCATAACAAAATATAGAAATTAAAAAAAAAACACCCAGAAATATTTTACATAAAAATTGATCTCAATTTATGTCACCACTGTAACTCCAAAATGAAATTTAACAATTTTAGTATACAAAATGTTTATTTTGGTTAACATTATGTGGGCGTAAAAACATTATGCAAAACAATTTTTTGGTTAAAATAAGTTTGATGAAACTTACCAACAGCTTTTCCAGTATGGATATCAAAGGTGAAGCCAGGAATATTCCCACACAGGTTCTTGAACTCAGCTAGAGCAAAGTAGAGAACAATGCATTTTCAGGGAATGCATAAATCTCCCAAGAATTACTTTCAGTCCTCTCATCTACTCAAGAGTTGTTTTAAGCCAAACCTATTCAGGAGAGCAATTGCCTCTTCTACAATTTGTATTGAAAATTCAGACTGCCAATAAATTAATGCAAATTGAAATAGTAATTCATACTTTCCTCAAACTTTTGCAGACTTTGGTATATGAGTAAATGTCTGATTTGAGAAAGCAGCCATTCAGGTAATTTTGGTTTGTTTTTTTGTTTTTTAACAGAACTCCTTAAGGTTTATTCCTGTTTCCTAGGCATCTGTAGTGAGAATCTACAGCGGCATTTTCAAATACGAGAAATAAATATAATTTACCAGTACCTAAGCTCCTTTTACAGTACTATCTATATTATTTTCTGTGGAGATTACTGCAGATTAGTTCCACTGAACTGTTGAGCAGAATGGACACTACGCTTTAGAAAGAGATGCTCCAAAAACCCCAATACACTCCTTTTATATCCTCTTTTTCCACCTGGATAGTGGGAAATGCTTGGTGTGAAGTGTAAATTAAATTTACCCATGGTTTTCTAGGCAAGGCATTTGAAATTGAGTGGGTTTACAACATACAGTGAAAAATTTCTAGCGCGGATTCTATTAATTACTGCAGATGAGATTTTAGTGGCAGAGCAGTGCTCTCCAGACAAGAAGTTATTACACATTTACAGGAATAAAATTTTATCTAGGTAGAAATATAAGAAATGCCAGGCCTACAACTATAAGCATGTCAAAATTGTACAATACTACCAGAGGAATTTGTACTTGTTTGAGGGGAATGAAGTAATTCCAGAGTGAGGACAAAACCAGTTTGAATGAACACTTTGAAAACAATAAACATGCAGCTGCTATTCAGCACCTTTTAAAATCATATCAGCATTCAAATTATCCAGAAAAGGTATCTGTCAATACTCAGTTTCTGAACTACTGCCAATGAAGCATTTCAAGGTGTGTGGCAGGTATTTGTACATTCAGGACATTAAGCCAAGGTAAAATATGCTTCCAAAAAGTGAGTGAAATTTATTAAAAAACATCAGATTGACATAAAATTCAAAGGGTTTCTGGAAGTTTAATATCTGGAGACTTCCATGAGTGCTTGGCCCACTGTTGGTGCTGCTGAGGACCTACAGGAAACCTCTTTGTCCAACAGGAGGCAGAGTATGGAGCCTGCCTTTGATGCATCTCTAAACCTGAGATGCTGACAAATTATTATACCACCAAAAAAAACAAAATCAAGGAGACTCTTCTGTATTCCTGCAAGTAATGGTCTTTAATCCAGAGTTTATGTCTTTACTGGCTGTAGTTTGAGTTTCTTGATCATCTACATTTTAATGGCAGCTCCTCAGCATCTTACAATTCTGTAAAGTTTAACTACCATTATAAATTGAATAACTCTTGCCTCCTTTACACCAAACATCCTCATTTCTAGCAAATTTAGTTGATCATTGCTCAGAATGCTATTTGGCAAAACGTTTTTCCTGCATTCAGACATACTTAGTCATTTCTCTAAGCCAAGGAGGATCCAGTATATCTGAACATCAGCATTTTCTCCTTTCTTCTGTGCTACCGTTTAATGGCTACTTAATGCTCACCCAGGTTATTCTTGCAGTACAGGGTACAGGGCCACAGAGGTATCTACCACAATGCTTTACCCTCCAGTAATTTTCTGCTCTTTCATATACATCTTTAATACATGGTACCAGAATAATTTAATACACTAATATATTTTATAAACTACTTATGTGTAAGATTTTAGAGTTAGCAACTAGATCTTTTCTGCAAGGAGATTTATGCCATTTACTGCTGTCAGTAAACCTGTCACTAAATGTATCAAACAAAAACAGAGCCCTGTGCTCACTACCCTGTCCTAGTGAGCAATGATCTCCTACTCCCATGATAAAACACATCAGGTCTGGCAGGATGAAGAAGAGGCTCCAAGGGCTGAAGGCCTTCTTTTATTCTACGATGCTACCTCCATGTTTCATGCATTTCACCGAATTCAGTTTTTCACACTTCTTTTTTTTTTCAGTTTTTACTGTGTAGAAAAATAGCTTATTAAATAGGTAAGGAGTGTATGATAATGCATTTATACACACTGATCCACACAAAAATACGCCAGAGGTTTACCTTCTGGAAGCTTGGTTTTGCCTGAGTTACTTTAAAAATATTTCAAAACCCCTTTTATGTATCACTATACTATTTTTTAGGACAAAAAGATCTGTCACATAACAGGAAAAAAAAAAAACCTGAGGTCAGGCACTCCTGAAATTATCAAACCATTAAAGAATTCTGTAAATTCTTGATTACCTCTTAGCAGTGAAGCAGCTTTCTATATTGTTTGGGTAAAAAAAAAAACAACAAAAAAGAAGTAGTATTTCTGAATAAAGTCTGTATACTAATGGTTATGATCTGCACAATGTGTAAAACCAAACAAAACAATCTTTGCTGCTTAAAGTCATCAAACAGAGACTGATTACTATATAAATATAGGAAAAGGAAGAAAGAGCTATGTTCACCAGTGAAAAAAAAAAGGCAGATGCATTGGCATGGGAAGTTCACTTTCAATCCTCATCAGAGCAGAAAAAAGCTCCTAACGAGCCTCTGGGTTCAGTCTGGTGACCTGGTTAAGGTCGGTGTCTCCCAGCCCCTGTCCCTGATGTGTGGACCCCACCCAGATTGCAAAACAACTCATTACAGGACATAAGTGCAGCTATTCAACCACTTGCACTTGGAAGTTGTGTTTGATCCCTCACACAATCCCTTTTCATGGTGAAAAAGGTCCAACCATGCCTGCAAACACAGTAAAGTCATTTAGAAGAGCTAAGAAGGCAATATTGAAATATTTCAGGAAACATTCTAACCCCATAACTGCTTGCACAATACCAAGCAATTTTGGTTTTAACAAATTGTTAAAAGCTGCAGAAGTTTTTGAAAATTTCAGTGTCACCAATTTAAAAGGAGAATTCTTTCTTCTACCCAAGAACATTAATTGCATGGATCCCTGCTAGCAGCTTGCTGTATTTTTCTCATCATGTTGTCACCATGATGACAATTTGATGACAATTTAATGACATTTAGATAAATGACTATTGGAAAGAATTCCGTGAGCTCTCTGTGGTAGCAAACATGTATTTCCTCTTTGAATCTTATTTCTATCTCCCATTCCTGACTGCTAGGAGCATTCCTTCTTGCTTCTATTTACGAAGGAAAATGAAAAGGAAAAGGCTGTTTTCTATTACTTTCAGTCCTATTTTCCTCCCCTTCACTGTGAGGTAAAATCTTTCTTATATTACCTGTTGTTTACCTCATGTCATGAGAATAAAACACTTGGAATGGCAGTAATACATTCTTTACACTAAAATCACAAATGATTTTTAAATCGCAGCACCAGAGGCATAGATTTAGTGACACTAAACCAGTAAACTTGGGGCAAATAAATTAAACAGGCAAGTGAGGTTTTTAGTTTTATCTAGGCATTTTTGCTCTTTTTTACAAATGTAAAGAATCTTTTAATGAATGTCAAGTTTCCTTCCAAGCTGGTGATCGTCCCACCAATGATTTTTCTGACTTGAGCTTTCAAGGGTGTTTTATTTCAGGAAATTAATTCCAGAAAGACTGACTGAAAATGAACTGTCCTTTACTATTTTCACCTCCATTTACAGAAGAGAATTTTTTACTTCCCATTGCAATGCCCTACTTACTGGGGTTTTGCAAGTTCAGTCACCTTCAATAGAGGAAATGTGAAAGGAACCAAGGAGATCATGCTCAGATGTGAACCACAGCCGAAAAATCTAGAAAGGCTTCCCACACTCAGTAATGAAACCCAATCTTGATTTACCAGGATAAATGTGCCTCCAACTATCAAGAACTAAATTACATTCTCCTAAATTAATTATCCTGGAAGACAGACTAGACAGGAGGTATCTCTGGTCAGCCAGTGTCTTCAACATCAGTATTATTGCCCAGTAAAACTTCTTTTTGGGATGAAATGTTAACTTCAGTGAATAGGTCAAAGCAGCAGATTAGCAAAGGAAGTAACAAACGGGGGTGACCACAGAAGGCTTTACCCGTTCCTGGAGTTGGACACGGCTCACAAGGTTTGTTCCAGGCTTTCCCAATATTGTATGTGCAGCAGCACATCCTTTTGGTCACATTGAAGGGCAGCTCATTCTCACAGGAGGTTCCATTATAGCTTCTGTAGCAAAAGCTTTTCCTCATGTCTGGATGTGAGAAAAGAACCACTTATGAAGCAACCAACATTATGAGAATTATCATATTATGTAAATATCAACCCCTTACCAAACCAGACAATGATTCGTTAATTCTGTTTTCTGAATGCAGCATTAACACAGGCATTTAAAAATAATTTAAGGACTGATGTTATCTACAGTCTTTGTTTTAGACTTATGTGACCCATTTTCTGTTTTCATTTAATGACACAAGGGGGGAAAAGGCAAACTCCTAAAAAATCGTAAACACAGTGTAGATACTAATGAGAGCCATTTGTATGGCAAACCCCACCATTTGGAAATGACCAGTGAAAATAAACCAGTGAACAGTGAGCCCTGTTAGGGAGTAAGAGACCTCAAATGTTGCATGCCAATCACTGGGCTCTCTTTCCTGACAACACGACACAGCTGGGAGCTAAAAATAGTCAAAATAAATACAAAGCACAGGGTCTGGCCCTCAAACACTCTGATATTCATGTGGTTCTAGCAAAGATGAAATTTTGCATACCCATGCAGTTGTGTCCTCCATTCACCTGCATATATTCAGGTGGGCAAATGCAGGTGTAGTTCCCCAAGGTGTTGTAGCAGGTGCCAGGACCACAGACACCAGGGTGTGCAACACACTCATCAATATCTAGAGACCAAGGAAAAGACATTACAAATAACAAGGCAGAAGAGGTCCAAGTCCAAGTAAATGTTTCTGAGAAATACAACCATATTACCCACGCTAAGATAACAAAAATGCTTCATTTAAAGACTGGCTTGGAAAATACAGCTCTGATTTTAACCTCTCAGTCTAGCCTTAGTTCTTTTAAGTGAAAGACAACACACTAAAAAAACCAAAAGTTCTTGACCTAGCTACTGAAATAGGAGCAATTCAACTTCACAAAAGACATTCACACCTTCTTCTCACTGCAGGGTTAGTCACTTTTTAGTTTTTGGGTCAATCTGCAATTTTGGTTTTAACAGTTACGAAAAATCTCAAACACAAAAGGAAAACCAATATGAACTTTACTTCATATTGAGTAAATTAAACTGCTACTCTCACACCCTACATGCAACGGAGCATAGTAGAACTTGCAGGGGATACAAGGTGCTGAAGTGAGAAGCCAGAAATCATTAAAAACCCCCTCAGTTTAGTGAATACACATGGCTGAGGTCTAACATGTCGAAATAAACATTACTATATCCAAGTGCTGCTTTTCAAGCTTTGTGCTAATCATATCACTGGTGCCAAAGATAATGATTATAGGGAAGACTGTAGGTAAGGGTGTGGGATACCATGCCCACTTATGGATTTAAGGCTAAAAATTAGTGGTTTTCATAATAGCTGCACTGTGACAGAGAAGGAGGCTCCAAGGGACTCAACCTTCACAGATTCTTGTCTCTTCACTGAGGTAGTAGCCTTTTGGGCATTCACACTGGAAGCTGCCGAAAGTGTTGATGCAATTTCCACCTTGGCAGAGACCTGGCAGCTCCTGACATTCATCGATGTCTGAAAACAGAGGAAATAAAAAAACCAAACAACTCACCATATTTTCATTCCAGAGCGAAAAGAAAGAAGAGAATTTAAGTACTGCCCCAAAAGCTAGTAGCTTTGAACTGTCATGTGTGGCTTTTTTGCATCTAAATTGCTCTCCAGGAATGCATGGATAAGATGCTCTTTCTCTTCCGGTCAAGCAGCCCTTAAGGAGCAGTTTCAGCTTGTTAAGCCCATGTTCCTTTGCTGTTCACAGGAATTTGGCATCTAATTCCTCACTTCTGCCCATTTGTTGGAACCAGAGCTGCTTTGTCTGACGAATATTTCCTGACACTTGCAGCTTCTGCTGATGAGCTGTAATTTCATAAATGGCTTGTCCTTCAGGGCCCAATTTTGAAATCCAGTTAAAGTAAGGAAGCGCACAAAAGGTATGCACTGGATTGTTTTCCTACTGAAATGATGGACTTCTTCAATATTCTTTTACTGTGTGCCTTTTCATGTCGTTTTCCAATTCACATTAACAATGGTTTTTGCTTTGCACTAAATATAATGATTTCTGAGAAAAGCAGTTCCTTGTCAAAGATGACTCTTTTTTTTTTGTTATTATTACCAGTCATCACAGTCATTTATGAAAAACTCACCTTCTAAAATAATAGTGATGGGATTTGGTCTGAATCCTTCTCCTCCTGGACAGAGAGTATTGTATTCAGCTAAAGTCAAGTATAACAAGAGACACCATGTCAGTCTCATAGAAATAAAATTATGACAACAGAATCATAAAATGTCACTTGTGTTTTTAATGGGTGTTCTTCCCTACAGTCAACTTGGTTTCTACTTTTTTGACCTATTCACACTAAATAAAGCAAGTACATTAGATTAACAGAAAAAAAATGTAAGATTAGGAGTTCTGCTTTCTTTTATTACCATCATCTCAGAGACTCTGAAGGCAGGAACGATATTGATTTTTCTATACTGTGTCCTTACAGAGGCATATATTTTCTGTTTCGATTAGTTCTTTGATATGAAGTGTCAGTATGTCACTGATAAAGATAAGTGTTAAACTTGGAATTGCTACTCTTATGAGGCTGTAAATAACAACATACTTGACGTTCGTGTTGCATTATTCATTAAAGAACTTCGAAGCTCTACAAAGCTGGTAACTATCATTAGGTAACAGTTTCGAAAGTACTCAAGAGCGACTTACACATAAACACACAACAGTTATCAACACTCTTCTCTGGAGAATAATGAAGCCCTCCAAATTACAGCCAGGATTTGAGTTCTAAGCATCATTAATTTATTTCCCTACCAGCTTGGAGCTGCTGAGCAGAAATGCCCAGCAGACATATGCACTCTATTCCATTCTTATCTGCAAATTTCTCTTTTTTTTTTTTTTTCCATGGGAGAAAAGTAAGAGCAAAATAAAGTGCCCAAAACAATATAAAGTATCACCTGGTGCACGGGTGCCTTCTAAAGTTAGCACTGATTTATTACTGTGAGAACCAAGTCAGTCACAGAAGAGTAAAGGTCAGGTCTGTGGTGCTCAGCTCCACACCTCTGCCCCTCCAACAGAGGCAGGGAAATTGTCTTGACAAATGTACAGCAACACAGTCAAAGACTAAAAACACTTTTTCCATCCCTTCTAAAGTAAGACAGCACCAGGAGAGCACGAGAACATTTCCTTACTGCTGTTCACAGGGGGACAGGTCTCACAGGGGTTCCCCCAAGCCTTTCCCAGCGAGCAGCAGCACGAGGAACGACTGACTCCAACCCCAATCTCAGTGCTGCAGGACAGGCCCCCATCCCCTCTCGGTCCATACTTCAGGAAGCAACTGCCCACACGGTTATCTAGGTAAAAAAGCACACGTGATTACAGCTGCACACAATGATCCAGGCAGAGAACAGCAGGAATCTGGAATTCTCATCTTCTGGAATTCCATATCTAGAAGGAAGGATTCAGGTAACACTGTGCTCTCAAAGTCATTGGTACTTCAAGAACATTGATAGTTATTGATGTTGAGAGAGACAATGCTAGAAAACTATATAACAGGATATGCAGCCTTGTGGAAGTGTTATTTTTCTATCCTTATTTGCATCAGAACAGTGATTTCTAAAGTGATACCTCAGGAAGCTTTTACTTACCCACACAACCCACTCCAGTAGGATTCAGCTGGAAGTCTGGAGGACAATTACACTCATATCTTCCAGGAGTATTTACACAAAGACCATTAACACAATTAATGGGATCGGCACATTCATCGATATCTAAAATAGGAAATCCACATTCATAAATCTGCTCACTAGATAAAAAAAATAATTTTACTTTCTAAGATAAGAGAAAGAAAGTGTCAAATGCAAGCCAATTTTAATTGAAACTGAAGAAAAATTTTACAAATAATTCACCAAACAACTACAAATAAACTTTTTTCATCTGCATATTTAAGAAGCCAACCTTTTTTCTGACATATTTCTGAAAAGCAGTGATTTACCTGTGCAGTTTCCCCCAGTTCGATCCAGTTCATAGCCATCATCACAGATACAATGAAACATTCCTGGGAGGTTATTGCAGGTGCCAAACACACAAATATTCTGGAAGGAGCATTCATCAGTGTCTGAAGGAATACATTAAGAATAGAAAGTTACATAGCGTTACTACATTATTATTATTATTGTCATTATTATTGTTGTTGCTATTATTATTATGTGTCATGCTACTAAAAGCAAAAGGAGACACATGTAAAATATTTTAACATTTTTGAGGTTGTGTAGAATACTACACAGAATTTTTATTTGTGAATTTCTGTTTGAAAAGAAAGTGTAATGGGAAGAAAGAGAGGGTGTAGGCATCAACAGTCACATCTCCTTGGAGGAAGAATATAGGGAAAATTGGAATACAGGAAGTAAGAATTATCTATGATTTTCTCAAGCCCAGACTAAAATAGTTACGTACTAACTATACACAGATGAGCTAAAATGCCTACATGCTCGTCTAAATTGAAGATGAAATCAAGCTGAAAGACACTGACAGAAAATTGGATGGTTTTGTCAGCTACAGTGTGGAAAAGAGTTGAACACTGACAGCACAGACTGCAAAGCTATGGTGTTAGGCACAAACTATGAAAGACTTCTGAGCTGAAGGTAAGTAGGATAAGAGTGGAAAAAAACCCCTCCATGTACTGTCAGACAGCAAGACTTCTGAAGCTGCCAGAATAAAGCAGCTGTGGAAAAGGCAAATGCAATTCTGGAACGTACTAGTGAATTATTTTTAGCACAGACAGGGAAGTGGAAAGCATTAATATCATTTTACAAGGCACAGCCAAATCTTGATTTGAAATTCTGAGTACAGTGCTCTGCTGATGAACTAATTTTGCACAAGATGTGCAGAAGGGGTATTAAAATTATTACAGTAATAAAATATCTACTTTTAACCTGGCTGGATTGCCTCAACCAGAGGTTGAGAAATGATAAAATGCGTCTTCGTAGGAACACGTGAGAAAGGTTAACTTCTATGGGCAATTTGAGGGACACATTTTTTAGGGAAAATGAATGCTTAACATCCAAAAATCCTGAGTCAATTTAATTGGGAAATTAAAATTTTTAAATACCCTGGAGTTCTGCCGTGGAATGACCTCCAAATCAGGCCAGTAAGAAGTTAATGTAGCGACATCTCAAGGGACTTCTGAAGAAAGTGGATTCATAATTTGTATTAAAATTATTGCACTAAATCAGGACTTTGGATTTTGCTCATTGATTGTAGAAATTAGACATGGAATCGCCTTACCATAGGACAACTATGATAATACATCAACTTCAAAATGAAAGAAATAAAATATATATTTTTTAAGTATTCAGCACCCAGATATTTCAGTTCTCCAACAGCAAAATTTAATCAATTGAATGCTTTCACATCTCTGCTGGAATCACAGTAATCTACCAAGCATTTCTCCAAAATTCTTCAATTGTTGGTAACACACTGACCCAAAAATTAGAATTACATTGTTTTGCAGAACATTGGTTGGCCGGAATAGATTGGATCTATTAGGGAGTTTTTTCTAGACCATTGGCATCAATGTAATATGACTGAGCTGCACCAAGAAATTCAGTAAAGATGACTGACAATGCCTGGTAACATTGACAAATCTGACTACACAGTGGCACAGGTAATTCCTCAGAAGCACCTGAATTCATACACCTGAGTGTTAGAACATGCCACACTCTGGACTGAATCTTACAGGTTACATTTTGAAACTTGTTTTTCATATCTCACCAAGAATTTTAATTTCCTAAGATGTCTTGTGGTTTACACCACTAAATATGAAATAAGTTAAAATGTTTTCATCTGCTACACAGCCATATTAAACAACAACAGCAAAAGGTATAAGAACACAACAGGGAATAGAAGTTGAACTAGACTAGAAAGATAACACAGGATTTTCCACACACTATCCAGTAGTGACAAAAAGGAATTAAAAAAAAAAAAACAAACCAAGAAAATTGCTGAGGCAAACCTCTACTCTGGGATTTATGGACAAAGGCCAGGAAAACTTCATAAAAGGATGAAAGCAACCTTCAACATAATTCACATTGAGGAAATTTCTTATATGTGAAACGTGGTGATTTCTCTGCTTCCAGGTTGAGGTCCTGTTGCTTGCTCTTTGTCTTAGAGCAGCCAACCCAAAACTCAGAGAAAAAAACTGAGGCAGCAGCAGCTCACCTTGGCAGGACCTGCTGTCAGAGGCAGGAGTGAAGCCCATCTCACACTCACAGCGAAAGGTGCCGGGGGCATTCAGGCACTGCCCATTTTCACACAGATTGACATTCTCTGCACACTCATCAACATCTGTGGAAGACAGAAAAACCTCTCTGAAACTACATGTTTCACCCACAAAAAAACACATAAAGGTATCCCGATGTTCAAAATAATAGTGTTGTTAAGCACTGAAGTCATAAACCAGAACCTTTATACACTGAAGTACACACTTTCACATTTATTGCCTTGCACTTTGGGCTTAGGTCTAATTCACAAAGGTCCCATACGGGAGAAAACCAACCAGGGACAAGTCGGGTTTCACAAAACTCCTTACCAGAGCAGGTGAAGCCATCTCCAGTGAACCCCTCTGCACAGGCACAGTGGTAGGAGCCCGGGCTGTTCACACACTGAGCGTTGGCGCTGCACCACTGGGTCCCGTTGGAGCACTCATCAAGATCTGCACACCAGGGTCAAAAAGGGCAGGCAGCAGCACAGTAATTAGCACACCTGGCTGGCAATTAATTGCCAAGCTATCCAGCGCAACCACGAACCCGATTTATGTCCCCACAAATACACAAATTTATTATGAGATGATACAGGGTTTATCTACAGTGACTCCATTTTAATGCTTCTTCCTTTGAATTGAAATGCATGGGACTGGGCGAAATATTTCTGAGCCACAGATGGACTTCAGCTGACTCATTACTTGGATGTTAATATCCTGTTAAAGGGCTTGAATTCAAAATTAGTTAAAAGAAAGCTGAACCAAAGACATCTAGAAAGGTAAAAATCTGCCACGTATTTAGAAAGTCTCCTCAAGTAGTAGAAGGAAGTGAGAACAATGCAACTCCATGAGAGTTGCTGCCAGCTATTCACTTGGATGTCAACATGGATGAAAAAAAGGAAAAAGTAAAAAAAGAAGAAAAAAGAAACAAGAAATCTCACAAAACGGTAATTTTCTTTAACACATTACATCAATAAAGCCTAATTGTTAAATGAAGCTCCTCTTCCATAGACCCCAAAATGTTCCAAAAACAAAAAGTAAGTCTTAAAATCTTTTACCCACCAAACTAAAACATGAAGTCCAGGGGACATATGCAACTCCAACAGCCCAGCAAAATCAGATTCAAGTTTCCCACCCCTCCAGTCCAATCTGGTTTATATCATGGTATATAAACTACATATACTACAGGACATTTACTAAGAAACATTTGAAGTGCTGGAAATATCTTACTGACAGGAAATCATAAAACAAATTCCATTTAATTTTTTTTTTTTGCACATTCTAGTAGCAGTTTTATTTAAACTTTGTAAAATATGAAGTTAATTCAGTAAAATGTTATGCAGTCGAGTTTCTGAGACAGAAAAAAGATTATTTTCTTAGAAAACCAAATCTGTGGAACATAAGAATCTTTAATACCCATCTATCCACAGGGTACAGCAGACAAAAGAATAATTCTTTGTTTCTAATGGACTAATCACGGAGTCACATTACATGCTTTCAGAAAAGAAAAAGGTGGGGGGGAGAGAGAAAAGCTTTATTTTCCGTATACTTACCAATACACTTAATGCCATTTCCAACCCAACCTTCTTTGCAACTGCATTTAAAACTTCCTGGCACATTGACACACAAGGCATGCATGTCACAGTTGTGAGCTCCAGTTTCACACTCATTCACATCTACGAGCACGAAAAAAACTATCAGTATTTACATCAGAATATTAAAAAGTCTGTTCCTCTTACTCATTTCCACTGTGAAGGTTTGCAGTCCTTTAAAAAACAAATGTTTAAGAAAGTAGAATAATTCAAGCAAGCTATTTCGTATTCTGTATTAGTAAAAAGGAGTGACAATTGCATTTTATCTTTGCTCCTTGTTTGTAAATATGGCAATCAGTCTGCTTTCCTACAATTGCATTTCTGCTTGAAATTAACACTCTTTTCCAGAAATACGAAATATGCTGACGCCTTTATGTCTAAAACTGGGATGATGCCTTTGGGTGCACAGCCACTTTTTGGTTATAAAAATAATAACACCCAGAGCTCTAGTAGTCACAGAACAGATTCCTAAACACCAAATTGTAGGAGAAATTCTGTCAGCTTTCCCACAAGACTAATTTTGGATGAGCCTGGATTCTTGAGAGCAGTGGACAAACCTTGCAGAAGAAAGGATATTGCTTAACTATCACAGGAACTTGTAGAGTGACTATGAGTGACTACAGATCTTTAAAAATTGGTGGCACAGGTTGAAGGATTTTTTTGTTTACTTTTTTCCCCCCCTTTCCTTAGATCACACCGTCATTTCCTGCAGCTTGAGTTGAGAGGCGAGTCTGTCCTCCAGGTACAAGTGACAAATGAGAACTGATAAAATACTTCCAACACAGCTGCAGCCCTGCCACCCCAAGCCATGTTCTGTAACACGGGTGCTCACACAACCTGTGCTGATAAAATCTTTAAAATTAGTTATGTAAGGGGCCTCCAGCACCGATACTGGTGAGGGAGCACTCCACTTAGAAGTCTGGCACATGCTACTAGATATGAAACACTCATACAGATATAAATATATACAGATACCAATCTCTCTCTTGTGTGCAAACACTTCTGCATTTATTTTACCTGGCA
This sequence comes from Falcunculus frontatus, assembly GCA_013398115.1. Taxonomy (NCBI): domain Eukaryota; kingdom Metazoa; phylum Chordata; class Aves; order Passeriformes; genus Falcunculus; species Falcunculus frontatus. Next base: position 138,559 of record VZRV01007971.1, on the reverse strand, counting down.
GCCAACCAAGATATGTGACACGTTCACTGGAAATCTGCTTTACCTGTGCACCCTGTGGTTCCTTTCTTGACTGAATACCCGACTTGACAGTGGCAAATGAAGGAGCCTTTGGTGTTTTCACACTCCCCAAACATGCAGATGTTGGAATTCAAATCACATTCATTCACATCTGCAGGTGAATATAAATTAATTATTAGTTGGACATTATTGTCATTTTGGAACACCTTATTTCAGGTGAAAATATTTACTACATGAGGCATTTATTTTTCTTAATCATAATATATTTCAGCAGTTCCACTCTGTGTTCTTTAAATTCCCTAAAGCAAGCAAGGATAAATGTGCAGTCCAAATTCCACTGTTTTCTGTTAAAACAAATACCATTTGTTTTCACCTTTTTTTGGAATGTTAATTAAAGGAATGTGAAGCAATTTTTTTCTTACAAGAATCATTTAAAATCATTTTCTTAAAACATATTCTTGATCGTAACAATTTTCTTCCAAAGAATAATTTTTGAAGTGCTCCCTTCTGGGCTCATGAACTAATCCCTTCTCAGTACATATCTTCCATTATTGGTAAAATCACCCCAATGTTTTTTAACTGTGTGATCTGGTTCACCGTTAAGGACTTACCAAAAGGCATACAGGCTATTTCTGTTATAATATATGTAATTTCAATTCCCACTTTCAAGGACTCAGTGGAAAGAACATCTTGAAACACAAGCTGCAGGATTTTCAGACTTGCACCAAATTTGGAGCATACAGGTGCTTACCAACACAAGTTTTCATATCTATAGAAACCATAAATCCATCATAACAGAGACAGCGATATTCCCCTGGGATATTGGTACACTGCCCACCATCACAGATATCTGGATTGTTTTCACATTCATGAATATCTGAGGGGATAAAAAAAAACAGAAAAAAAAAAAAGAAACAGATTATTCTGTCACTCTGGCATAGATGGACTAGCACACCACACTGATTTTGGATGAAAGACACGACGCTGGAGCTTTTAAGGTATAAAAACCTACCTGCACATGTCCTGACATCTGGCATCAGAGCATAGCCATCACTGCAGCTGCACTCATAGCTGCCTTCTGAGTTAGTGCAGTGGGTGTCACAGCCTCCATTCATTATCATACACTCATCAATATCTGGGGAGGCAACATTGGTAGCAGTAAGTCTACTTTTATAATAAAAAAAAAATCATATTCACATTTTATTTAGTACATGAAACAGTTCATCAGTGGTTTCATTCTGAATTTTTATTCTCATTCTACTGTCTCTGGTTTATATTTTGTTCATCTGTGGGAGCAAGTGGCTAAGTCAAATGTTGCTTTTGTTCCCGTGTATTGCTAAGGGTGTGGAAAAAAGCACAAAAAACAAAGATTGGAAAGGAAAGAAAAGAAAACCTTGAGAAACTTCAAGCTTGAAATGTAACACAAATTAATATTTTTGTTAAAAAGTAATCAAAACAAGCAAATAAAAAACCCTCTCAGTACAGCTGTTCTCCTCTGTGAGGGGTTGATGTGCTGGCAACTACATAATTCAGTATTCTTATAGTGAATGATTTAAGAGATGCATATGAGGAGGAGAAAAACTGAAAGAAAACCCCTCAGTGCATGGGGCTTTTCTTGCTTGATCAAGAAATCTAGCAGTATTTTCTGCTTGTTAGCTCAAGCCTCTGATTTTAATGGAGTAGGGCAGCAAGTACAATTTCCCTCAAAGTATTCCACGGGTTCAGCACAGCAACCACCTTTTTACCCCTTCTTTATATTTCTGAGTCCACATAAGCTCACGATAAGCCTCAAAGCACATGAGAAGACAGCCCCGCTCACTTTCAAAAGGAAGGTATGAAATTAAATTAAACGAAAACAAGGAGAGACGGAACAAAGCAGCTGAAGCACGAGCTCACGCGTGCGGGCGCACAACACTTGCCTGTGCATCCTTGTCTGTCAGGGGTGGGCTGGTACCCAGAGTCACAGAAGCACTGGAACGTCCCAACCATGTTCACACACTTGCCATTTCTGCAGAGACTGTCGCTCAACGAGCACTCATTTACATCTGGGGAAGAACCATTCGTTATCAGTTGCAATTTGGAACATTTAACAGCTCTGACAGCTCAGATTCCAGGGAGAGTGAGAGGTAACACTCCAAAGTGGTGGCTTTCAGGTTTATTCAACCTCTTTCTCGTTCTTGGCATGTTCCAGTTCAAGGAGTGGAGTTCTGCATAGCATGTTTAAACCACTGGCCAAAGATTTGTCTTCCGTGATTCAAGTCTGTGAGCATTAATTAGAGTCTGCTGTTTTCCATTAAGAAATCTGCTATTTTCCATTAAGAAAAGAAACCAAAGAGATAATATGCTTTTTTTTTCCTTTTTTACTTTTTTTCATCATTTCGGTGAATTATGTGCTAAAAGGAGAGATGCATTTCAACAGGGGACAACACTATTTTGTGACTGATTACAGTTGCTCCCATGAGTGGTACAGCCCTTTGGGTTGCTAAATAACCCGTAAGAGGCATGGTAAAACCTCTTCAGAGTCAACAGCATTACTGGCACTGAATATTTTGATTTGAAGATACTCGTGTTAAGGAGAAGCATCAATTTGTGTAAGAGATTCCTGGGACCCACCCTTGCCAGTGACTGGAAGTTCCCACAGCAGAAATGACTGTTCTCCAAGAGGAAGATTATCAGCCTGTGTTGAAACCCACCTAAGCATTCCTCCTGTGACGGTGACAGCTCGTGCCCCAGGGGACAGTCACACCGAAAACTCCCCTCAGTGTTCACACAGGTGCCACCTCTGCACAGCAGAGGGTTGCGTTCACACTCATCTATATCTGCAAAGATACCACAGTGTGCAAACATAAAATCATTACCAAGGGGTAACGAAGAGAAAAGCAATTCCCGATGGCTACAAGTGACAAAACAAAAGGATTGTTTCACGGTGTTGCTCCTTTCCTCGTGCTGCACAGCGGGGCAAACAAAGAACTGCAAACCATTATTAACTCTAAAGATGGGTATTTTTCCTCCCAAGAAAACCAGAAATTCATCATTTGAAATTAGGTATTCAATGAGACATGGGACACAAACAAAGGCAGCAACTGTTTGGATGTTGCCCTTTAGAAAATTGTATGAATGTAGTGATTTTTTTTCTTTTTAATGCTTCCTAATGCAACCAGACACCCAGTTTATGTATGCACTGAAATTGTTCTCTATGGATGCAGTTATGGGAATGTTTGTGTGTCGATTTTTACCTAAATGGCTCCTCAGTTTGGTAACCCATGTGTATGCCATGGTGTGGCTGTGAAATATTCTTGTCACAGCTTATAAAGGGAAACTGAATATTTGACTCACAAACATGATAAAACCAGCTAACACTGCAGGTGAGGATGGAGAGAAACATGACCAATAGATGTTCAAGGCGAAGGATGAGCTCACACTTTTGGACTCCTAGGAAAGTCTAAAAGTATCACAATTTGCAGGAAAACAAGCAAAGGTGACAGGAGTCTAAGTCAAGATTTTTTAAGGTGGCTAGTAACTTTTGGCATCTCCAGATCTATTCTTACAATTTTAAACAGGTTAAAGAGATGTAATTTTTTTCAGGAAATGCTGTGAGAATTTCTTGAGTCCTAGAAGAATCAATGGAAAAGAAATGGCACCGCTTTTGAAACTCCAGCTTTCTATTCCTAGCTTTACCAAATACTTGGGTACCCCACTAGCAGTTTTTAAACAAATTGTGTGAAGAGTTGCTGCTATTCTAAAATAGTTGTACAGAACAAGTGTCTCTTAAGGATATAAGTAATTAGCACAAAGAACAAATAAGACTGTATACTTAATTCAGTTATCTGTCCTATAAACCGCCTATCTGACTCGTTTGCTCATGAAGTCACAATAATGACACGTGTGAAGTGTTCAGTGCGGCAGTTCAGAGTACAGCCAGGCTTTGCAGAGCAAATGGAGACTCCAGAGCACCCTGGCAACGCTTACCCATGCAGTTCTTCATCATCATAAATCCACTTTCGTAGCCAGCAAAGCACTCGCACTCGAAGCTGCCAGGAGTATTGACACAAGCACCACTTCCACACAGGTCCGGGGAGATCCTGCACTCATCAATGTCTGTTTCATGGCAGTGGAGAGGTAGAAAAATCAAACTGGGTTTAAGGTTATCCTGCTTTTCAAAGAAACGAACACTTGGCCACTATAAATTAAGCCTATAGAAATCATATATAGTATGCAAATCAATGGAGAAAAACAAATTACTGATAAAAATATCTGATTATGTGAAATAGTTTGTGAAAGATTCGCAAGGCTATGTCTTCAGAGCTCTCAGGTCACAATAAACTGTGGAACAAGTCTGCTTCTATTAAGTGTAATTTAAGGTTAGATTCTTAAGGAAATAATCGAGTGTAAGAAATTCCGAGATGTCATTGTCACAGAGGTAGCAACTGACTCCATGACTGCAGTGCCATTGATTATAATTTAATTATTATGAAGATATTTATCCAGTAATAGCATTATAAGCTTATATACACCCTTTCCATTAGGAATTAGCTCCTATCAAAACTAGATTTACAGTTCACTGCTTATCTTGTCAGATGAGTTTGAATGAAACTTACTGTGGAAAACTATAGCAGAAAAGACAGAAGACCTCTTTTTAAACCACACTGTTAGTGAGACAGAAATCTAAAGAGGAATTTTAATGTGGATATGATCCAGTGAAACAGGTGAGTGCTGCAGGAGAGGACTTTGTGTCACTGCCCATGGACAGGTTTCTGCTGGGCGATGGCAGTTCAGTCCTCACAGATGTGTGGAGGTGGCAGACCCGTGTGGCAGATCTGGGACATTACTGAGTATCTGGGCTCCTACAAGCTTTATAAGCACTTTTTCACTAATTTAAAACAAGCAAAAAAGTAATCTATTTAAGAAAACCTGTTTCTCTAAAGCTGCTCAGTGGAATAATTTCATCACCACAGAACGAAAGGAAAAAAAAAAGGTTTTGAAGGGATTTTTCTGACCTATTCTTGTCAGTTTAGAAATAAAGTTTGTTAAATGAATTTTTCATCAATGCAATCACTATAAAAACATGGAAATCACCAGCTAGGGCAACATTAGCATCCAGACCAACCTCAGTGAGCATGCCTTACCACCCACACTTCATAGTTATTACTCAGACACACTCATAGACGCCTGTATGTTGTAACAAAACCTCCTTCATTTTCAGCACAGAGCCACCCACAACGCAGGCATCCAAATTCTCATAGCCACAGAACTGTCAAGCTTATCTTCAGATTTTCCAGACAGTAAAGAACAACATCCTAAACTTCTAAATTAAATGCAGGTGTCTATATCTTCCTGAGTTCACATTGCACTGGTGTCAGAATTGCACAGGTGCCTTTGTATGTCCTCAGCCACCAAACCTTAATGAAAATTAATTTGCAGTCTCTACATTTATTTGGTAATACAGTGACCAGGGAGTAAGGAATGTAAATCAAGATAATCTCTGTGTTAGAATATTAAACTTGGCTTCGCTTACAATCCTTATTGATTTTTCAGGTTGTACTGATACAGCATGACCTGAGCATCTTAGACACCAATTTTAAGAAGAGAAAAGTGTTATATTTATTAAATAATCAGTCTCTGAAAGGGAAACTTGAGACAATTGGCCATTCTGCCCAAAGATTAAGCTCTTAGAAACTGAAGGAAATAAACGGTGTTAAGTTTTCAGATCACCAAGCTATGCCACAAGAGCAAGTCCCTTTAAAAAGCCCCAGGGGTGTGGTGGAGTCCCATCACTGGGTGTTTCTGAGACAGACAGGGTGTTAGATAACATCATCTGGGCTCCCTTTCCCCACAACAGGTTGAAGGACTTGGTCTTTTCAGGTCCCTTTCAACCAGCACTATTCCAAGATTCTAGAGAAAACTGTGGAAAACGCAGGACTTACTCACCTGTACAGTTTCTTTCCTCCATATCTAAAGTGAACCCACTGTTACATCTGCATTTGAAACTTCCAATTGTGTTTCTGCATTTACCATTCGTGCACATGCCAGGGAACACTTTACATTCATTGATATCTATGAATAAAAACAAATTAAAGAACATTCTTAAGTACAAAGATATATGGAATTAATGGGAATTTGCTGTTGGTTTTCATCAATTGCACTGAGCATAAAAGGCAGGGTTTGGGTTAGAGGGGACATCCTTGGGGACTTGATTGGAAGTGAGATGTTTTCTGCCTTTTGGACTATTTGTGCTTTCTTTGCTTCACAATACCCAAACCAGTCATTAAAAGTTTATGTTTATCAGCGGTCAAAGAAATTCAGTGATATTTTCTGAGCTGAAATTCTGGTACTTGTATTGTGCTCAAGTTTGCTTTGTGACACAATCTATTTTCCTGGTATTCCTGAGCCAGCTTGTAAAATATGCAACTATTACCTGGTTGCCTGGAGTTGTATCTGGGGCTCAGTTTTCAAAATGGTATTTTTATTTCTGTAGAATATCAAGTGAAATGTTTCACCTCTCCTCAATGCTGGGTGACATAAACAGTTTAAGGATCTTGGATAGGACAAGGCTGAATGGCCCTTTCTATACCCCGTGATACAATTTGCCGAAAAAATATCCTCAACTGAGAATCATCTCCAATGAAATAAACATCTGTCTCCTATGCTCTTCTGTGAATGGAACACAACAGTGGTCCAAATATGAAAGCAGAAACAGGGAGCCAGACTTCAGAAAATCTCAGCCTAGACAAGATTTATGAAATAATTAATAACTATTTTTTAATTAAACAAATGTTGATAAAATTATTGTTATTGTTGTTGTTGTTATTTTCCTTATTTGTTTAGTGAATGAATCACCACTGAAATTCGAGAGCTTTGCCTGAGAATGAAGACTCCTGAAAATCAGAGCTTCCTTATGGTGAAGCAGAGGTCCAATCTGTTAAACTCTTCTCAAGCAACTCAAAATATTCCAAGACAAATGCTTCAGAATATATCCTTAAAAAAAAAGAAGTAACACATTTCTGGATCACCTCAGCTTCTGCACGCAGAAATCGACAGTTTTTCTTCTCGGATTTTAGCCATCTAAAGTAACTTGGGTCTGTTTTCTTAACGTTTTCCAGCCTATTCTGTTTTGTTGCTGCTTTACAGGAGGTGAAGCTAGCAAAAACTGGGCAAAATACTTTTATTTACTCCTTTATCCCTTCCGATCCTTGTTGCCACTACCCTCGTGATCATAATGCAACAGGTACCCTCTCCTTTTCATCACTTGCTGATTCTGCAAACCAGAGAAAGAACCCATCCTTCTCCAATCTCTCGGAGAGCCCTGGTTAAATTTTAGTAATAGTTTGTGTTTACATCTAAAATCCCAGACTTTGCAGATCTTCATCTGACCCTCAGTTCACTCTCTGAGAAGCACTGCCTAAAAAAAGGCGCACATTTTGTGTTATTCTTGTAATTCAGAGCTCCTCTCCGTTCACAAATCTCCTTTTCCTCCTTACCAAATCCAAACTTTGCACATTTTCCTCTCAAGCTCCCACGAAACCCGAGAATGCCCCCACCTGTAACATCAGCTCTTTCAGGCACACCTTTACCACACCTCTCAAGCGCGCATCAAACAGCCCCAAATCCCGCAATTTCCCCCGGCTACTCTCTCGGACGCACCCGCAATTGGTTCTCGGGCACAAGAAGGGAACGCTCACCTTTGTAGAAAGGCCTGCCAGTGAGAACATCCCCCCTGCTGGAGAAGCCAGGGCCCCTGGGGCACAGAGCCCGGTGCTCCTCGGTGCCGGGCGCGGGGCAGCGCTCGCAGTCGGAGCCCCAGGCAGCGCCCACGGCGCAGCAGCAGGAATCCATCCGGAGCCTGCCGGGCACGGGCTGCACGCACTCGTCCTCGTCCCACCGCAGGTAGCACTGCTCCATGCGAATGTCTGCGTGTTCACAACAACAAAGAGAAAAACCACAGGCGTTTACCCCTCGTCTCAGCTGCTTCTCAGGGGCGAGCGCACGCAGCGCTCGGGTTCCGCTCAACTCTTGCGTTTTCTGCACGATGTTCAGCCGTTTGGAGTTGCTAATTCTGCACTATACTTTAATTTCGGGATCTTTCTTGTGCCACAGGAAAGTACAAAAATTTCTTTCACTGTCTCTCAATATCAAGACGCACCCTTACCCCCACACGGCTGTGCTTTTTGGGTTTCTATGTGCATTTGACAGGACAGACACATGTATTTGTTTACTGTATCAGATATGCCCATTTATAAAACGACCCTTTTATTTGATGGGACAGACACGTGTATTTCTTTAGTGTATCAAGTGTTCTTGCTTATAAAATGACCCTTTTGTGGCTCTCAGGGTAAAAAAAAAAAAAAATTCCTCCCTGCATTTATGTTACTAAATTAATTTAATACTGCACTGAATACAGATTAAAAATAACAAAGATGACTGTTGTTAGGCTTACTTTAAAACCAGTTAGAATGAGAAAACAGTAGGGTTCCCAGAAAAGTTAATTACAGTTATTATACTCAAGGGTCCATCCATTTGTAGCACAGCAGCTCAACCGAAAGACAGATGAACCAAGTGTGCAAGGAAAATCTTGTACTTGAGTACCACAATGTCAGGAAAAGAACCCCACACTGGCCTGTGCACCCAAAAAAAAAAAAAAAGACCAATTTGCACCAGCATATTTGTGCTCACCATCCATCACCCAGGACACTGCTGTTCCTGAGCAGGAGTCAGAGCTGGGACAGCACTTTAGCACAGCCTGCTGACTGCACTGAGGGCAAAACAAGCCTCAAAACAAAGACATTCCTCAAAGGAATAATAGCTCTTCTCTAAAGTGGCAGAGATATTTGACATCTAAGCAGGCACATTATTTGGGATAATTCAGAAATAAACCACGCTTTCTTTCAAGCATCTTGAAGAACAGTTTTGGGCAGATGTTGGACAGAGCTGAAGAGGATGGAGAGTGGGGTGTGCTCTTACCTAGACACACTCGCCCAGTCCCGTCCAGGGTCAGCCCCTCGGGGCACTCGCAGTGAAAGGAGCCTCTGCTGTTGATGCATCGCCCATTGGGACAAACCCCCGGGAAAACCTCACACTCATTTACATCTGTAGGGGACACAAAGAGTTCAGTTACCTGCTAACCCCAAGGGGAGAGCACAGCTACACTGAGAATTTAAGTGACGGGAAAGAAACAACACAATAAATCCCCTTTTATCACATTTTCAAAGGGG
>VZRV01007971.1:105914-125482 GCA_013398115.1 Falcunculus frontatus | reverse complement strand
CAAAAAACCCCAAAAATCTTGTCAGAATCTGGCATTACCTGACTTTGATGATTCCTATGTAGAATACCAAAAAATCCTAAACCTCAATACTATTTTAGCCCTTCATTTATGTTTTGGAATAAGGTATCTGTTGTTACAGCAGTGCTTAACAGAGGCAGTCTGATAAAGAAAAAAATAGGATCAATATTCAAGTCTTTCTCTACAGTGGTAATAGGGGAAAATCAACTTGAGATTTAAAATGGCATACATTTGCTAAGAACATTTGTAAGTTTTTCCACACAGTAAATCAACCACCTACAACCTCCAGCCCCTCACTCACCTTTCAGTAACCCAGCCTGTCCTCCTCTCATTGCTTCCAATGCCAATGAAATTTTGGCCAAGGTGACAAACTGAACTCTAGCAGTAAAAATCTGTATGTCTTGCATTAGCTCTACTTCTGACCCTTCTGTCTTAACATATTCATGCTTCTAGTGGAAAACCTTTGTTTCTGAGACAATTTTTGTCCACATGAAAAACTAATGATTAGGCTCACAGTGTGTAGCTGGATGCTGTTCTTCAGTTTTCATCTGACTACTCAGCTAGGGTTTTTTTGTTTATATTTTATGTTATTTATCACTTCTATCCCGGCCAAATGGGACCTCACACTATAAACAATCCAATGAAAACCATTTGCAAAATAAATCCAGAACACTGTTATAATTCGACTCTTGGTGAACTTAGGGCCCCCTTTGGATGTGAGAACAAAAGAAAATTAAAAATAAGAGGCACAAAAAAGTCGTAGGTTAGTGTGGTTATATCAAGAAATTAGCACAACATGAAAAGAACAAAAACTGTAATAAACTTCACCAGCCAGTGATGCTACAAAGAAATATAAGGGAAGACTTAGGCACAAAAGTAATATTCACTTAAAAAACATAGGAAGGCATGGAAGAATTCCACCATTAAAGAGAAACTTAAGTCTTTGCGTTCTTTTTTCCATCTTAAGAAAATCCCGACAAGGCAGGAAATTTGAATGAAAAACGCCAAACAAATCCATCTGAAAACAAAAGTAACATTTAAAATTAGCACCACCCACTTACTAATGACACCCAGCTACTAATGACACTGCAATCCAGTTGGAGCACCACACATATCCTACATTAATTTCAATGATGTTACAGAAATAGTATGAAACAATTGCACTTTATGAACACCTGCAAAGTACAGATGACTGTGAGGTCTTTTGGAAAGGCAAGGAAAAAACCATAATTAAGAAATGGCTTTAGGTGATAATGCCAATGACATCCTGCAAGCAACTGTTGCTGCTTACTCCGATGAAATCTCTACAGCATTCTGCTTTTTTTCCAATAGAATCCTCAAAGGACACTAACATTTTTATCTATATGTAGAATATGTGTGTACATATGTGTGTGTGTGTGTGTGTGTACATATGTGTGTGTGTATATATATATATATATATACACACACACACACACACACATATATATATATATATATATGTTTATTTATAAAAAGGGAAAATAAAAGGAGGAAACACCCACCAATACAGATCAGCCCTGTAGGGTCCAACCTGCTGCCAGGTGAACATTCACAGTGGAACGATCCAAGGTTGTTCCTGCAGGCACCGTTGACACATGGGCTGCTTTCACATTCATTTATATCTGTAATCCAGAAACAAAAGACATTATTAGAACTACAGTGTGCTTCTGGGAAGTATTACACAGTAATTTATGCTCTCTAAACGCTGTTGCGGACCGTGAGGGGCCAGGACTGCCTGGAATATTTGCCCCTCCTCTCCTCCCAGCAAGGCATTCAAAAGATACAGGGACAGACAGGTAGCCTGTATTTTGAAGTGCACGTATTTTGAAAGTGTTGATTGAATGGCCTTTTCTACAAAGAGAGTTGATTTCCAACACCATGGACTGTAAAGTTCCCCAGCATCAATTACAGCCGTCCTGTGAGAAAACAAAACTCTTTTTTCACAGAATGCAAATGCCTTCCCAGCCGCAGCAAGAGAGCACAAACAAAGCCCTCATTGTTTCTGTCATTTATGGCTCCATGAGAAGAATTAAGCAAACCCTGTCAGAAGCAAAATATCACAATGCTGGCTGCAATTCTCTAGTTATGGAAATGTTGAAGAAATAGGAGTTGTAACTGGAATACTGTAAATGGTACTTCTCTTTAGCCCCTAAATCCTCTTTCTTATCCCTGTGAGGTTTTTAACGCTGTTCACATGCAAGACTAGGACCCCTGCAGACAGCATTATTTGCTGATTTTTTTTTTTTAAGTGGAATCAATTTTAAGATTAAAGCAATGCGAACAAATTCTCTCCAAGAAGAATTGCTGATGCATATCCACTATTTCTTCCTGAACTCAACCAATTTAATTCATTTATATGCACCCTGAGTGAAGGCATACATTTTAATCCAGCCAGTTCCCTTTGGCAGGTGAGAATTAAAAAATGTTTAGTGCTTGCTTATATTTGCTAGCAGTGCTTGAGGAATATCTTGTAATATCTACAAATTAAACCAGCTTCATTTAAATTAATTGTAACCTAATGCAGAATCTAGCTAGGCACTGGAGATATTAATAGCATCAAGAGATCATTTTCAAGACGAATTGAAATAACTTACGGGGGGGTTTTAAAGTTTTCTAAGAGTTACCATTTGCTATTTTCATAGGCATCAAGACGTCACTAGAAATATGTGTCACAGGAAACAATAGTTATTTAAATACATATAATTTAATACTAATATGCATTTTTTATTAAAAAAAAAAAGGAAAAAAAGAAAGAGAGAGAGAGATAAAAATGCCCAGAAATCAATAAACTTTGGAAACTGTGATGTCTCTCTTCACACCAAAAGAAAGCACTTAATTTAAAAGCCAGTTTTCACAGATCCTTTACTTAATGGATTTATCTACGAAGACCAAACAGGATTTGTCTTTGACTGTCAGCAACTTTCTGAACAACGACAGAGCTTTATGTTTCTGAAGCCTACTCCTAAACCGTGGATTGCCCATTTCACAGATTAATCATACACAGATGCAGAGATATAAAATCCAAGAGGCTTTATCAGGTCGGGACAATGTGCCTCATTGTTAGTTCTGAGAATAAGCTGCAAGTGCCTCTGTATCCAAGCTGCCAATCCAGAGTCCTCATCAGCAATCATCTGCTCTGCACCAGGGCTTTCTCCTCCCTGTGAATATATTTTATAGTCTATTGTCTCAGTTTTTATTACCCAGGGAATGCGCCCTGCCTCTGTTGTTTCCACTCTCTCCCAAGCCAGCAACACCTGGTAGTGGGGAGTGGTCTCTGCTGCTTTTGAAGAGAAAACAAAGTGGTTCTTAAAATCAGAAACAAATAAAATGTATGCACTTTATGTCAAATAATCCTCTGAATAGAAATTCTCTGGGAGAAAGACACACTTTTGCTCCCTCTCCATCTGCCATCTTGCTTTCAGAAGTTTGTCTAGCTTTAAAAAAAAAGAGAAAAAATTGAGAAGACAGGACAAACTAACAAAACTGAAGGGATGTATTTTCTGTCCAATCAACCACAAGCGTTCTTCCCTTCTTTTACTAAGTTGCGACTTCTTAGAAGTTTCCATGAGGGACCAGGCATCATCTGTGAAGGTATTTAAAGCTGAAAATGGGTGATTTTTATGTAAAGTGTCACACTGTTTTAACAGCTGGCAGTTTGACCACACACAGGTTTGCACAGACACAGCCGATGTGCAAGACTAAGTAAAAAGCAGACAGGTGCCACTATCCAAAACATCACTTCAACCTCGTCAAGAATATTAAGAAGATGCATGGAACTTGTGATAAATAGATGCTAAAATATTGGCTTTCTGCAAACGTTAGGTGATGTTAAAAGTAACTATTGTAGCAGTACCTTTGTCACAAATAAATGTTATATATAAAATAGCTTTACTACAAAATAGATGCTACATAGGTAGCTTTGTTGTGAAGATGTGGTTTTTCAATACTTTTTTCATTCAGCCAGAAACTTAGAAATAGCTATGCTTATGAACTATTTACTTGGACTCCTGCTACAGCATATCAGCAACAGATAAGATAATATGCGTCGCCAAAAGGCTTATCCCCCCAGCGATCTGCTGGTTCCCAGAACTACCGGCAAGATGGGAAAACTACATTCCATTTTGAACTATTCCAGGAAAGGGTTTTGAATACGTGTAATTGTTTATGAATATGTAATAAGTCAATGTGTATGTAAAGGGAATCTCCAGGATAGCAGGTGTGCTTCTTGGCCGAGTGCCAAAGCACCCAGAGCTGTGAATTTTGCTTTATTATCTTTGTCCTTTATTGTCCTTTATTCAACTTTTCAGTCCTAACGGGAGAGTGAACATTGTTTTTCACAAACTTAAATTGCTTCGCATTTATAGTGGTAATATGATGTTATCATGCCTATCTTTAATTCTCCCTGGCATTTCGCTAGTAAGGCTTACAACCAATTTTCTTCTAAGAGAAGACATCCTTTGTTTCAAATTTTTGGAGTTCAAACCCAAACCTGACGAAAAAAAATTGAGGGCCACACCTGGAAGCCAATGTCCCTAAAACTACAACCAAAGAAGGGAAAAAGTGGAGATGGAGGACCCAAAGTTCTGCAAAGTAGAGGCAGCTCTCTTGGCTTCATGGGCCATGCTCTAGGCCTTTCTGCATTTGATGTGCTTTAGCACTGTGCTAAGTAAGAAGAAAAAAAGAAACAAAAGCCCAAACCCAATGAATTTGAGTAGTAATAGGCGGATAAAAGCGCATTGACTACATCCCAAAACCACCATCCAGGAAAAAAAAAAAGATTAAAAGATGATATTAAATGCATTTCAGCATTAGTGCGCTGCTGAACCAAGTGGAAAAGTATCCTATGCACAATGTAAACAAACTACAAAAATTGTTTCCCTACACCTTCTTATAATAACACTAAATGGTAATTTTTAGAAGAGTAAGCAAGAAACCAAATTATTTTAACACTTTTTTTGTATTTTAGAATAAAACCCACTATGTATGTAGATATTTATTGAGGTGCGTTTTGAAACTTTTTTTCTCTTAAGTGAAGTGAGTGTACATTGTAAACGTCAGAGAAACAAAAATTGAAACAGTCCACTGTACATTCCTGGAAATGAACTTCAAAGCACATCTGGTTTACATTTAACTAGTTATGTCACTGGAAACACAAACTAAACCATGGAGCTTGTCATAAGAATCTCAACTTTCACAGACTCTGGAGCCTCGAACAAGTCTCCTACTCCTCGCAACAAATTGATAAGAAATTTCAATTGAACTACACACAAAACCAGTGAAGGGTTTCGTTGTTTCTTCAGAGTTGCTGATGAGACTCATATTAAAAATATACTGGTGAGTAATAAGCATTAGAGCTTTTTCAGTGCTCAGCACAGAGCTCCCGACTACAGCAGGATTTTACAACCAGTGAACTTGTAACTCCAAAATGAATTACGAGAAACAGGGTTTGGGCAGAAAGAGAATAATTTCTTTCTCTGCTGCCAACCCAACGTTACTACTGCCTACTCAACATGAGTAAAAGCACAACACATTTAATAGGTTTTACAGACACTTTTACACAAAACCCCTCCTGACCAGCTTCTTTTACCTCACTGGCTAAATTTAGACATCAATCTAACAGTGGGATTCAAGATGTATTAATATTATCACCATTTAAAAAACAAAAAAAACCCTATGTTTACTGTTTGAAAATGTTGAGAAACATTTTATTTCAAGAAGATTGGCTAGGTTGTTTGCATTCTGACTTCTCATCCACCTAGCTTAGGTCAGTGTTTTACCCTCTGATGTTCTTGCTCGTGAGCACCTCCCCTTACCACACTACATCAGTTTTTCCGTCTAGATGATTCCTTAAGAAACATGTGCATTAAGAGCACACAGTACACTGTTTTCACAGACAGCAATCTTCCAGTCCACAGACACTAACCACAGAGACAGACCCTGAAGAATAAATTCCTGAGCACTGTGGGAAGATAGGCACTGGGACAACTTGGCACAGAAAGCTCTGTAAATCCATGGGCTCCGGCACAAGAAAAGTCCTAATCTGAACAAGTGCTACCGATTTGAAACATGCAAAAAGAGCAGAACTAACTTTTAAAGGTGACCTCTGAAACCCACATGTATTAAAATGTAAAGGAATGTAATTTCTTTTGCATAGAAGGGATGAAGGTGTTTTGTGTAGAACATGTGAATGATTTTATACTGCCAGTATTTAAAACATTTCCACTTTCTTTTCTATATGTTTGCTTAGCTGTGTGGCAGTAACTTCTACCTGATCAATAATAATAAGGAGCTGAGGACAGTAATATCTTCCACCATTTCAGAAAAATCTGGATGGTTACACTGGTTCTGCAACAAAGAATTGTAGTTTCCCCATCACTCACACAAATGCAAAACTATTTACTATAAAAACTTTCTAATGATTGCAAATACTGATATTTACAGACTGTGGAATCAAACAAAAAATAAAGGAGAACACCAGTAAAATTCTACTACTCCAAATACTAATTAGGAGTTGGCACATAAGCTAATGCTTCCAATTTTACTTTTTTTGTACAGCTTTCCATACTTTTTTTTAATAATTAAAATTTCTCATAAGTTTCTGCTATATGACATTTTTGCTGCTTTAACGTCTGTGTAAAATAGTAATAAAAGAAAGCAATTTTGATTATACTGTAAAAATAAAGGACAATTTTAGTATTACTAGGCAGTAATACCAAGATCCTGGAATGCATTACAGATAACAGGATTTGATCTAGAATTAACTCTCACCACAGACTGAATGGAGAAAAGGGAGAAAAGAAAAAGGAGACTCTGTGATCAAAATAGATACATTTCCCTAAATGACAGGCACAGTGTTCCCAGTACATGATCAAAGGCAAGCACATATTCCCCTCTATTGTAGTTTAAAAATGTTGCAGCTAAGGAAAGCAAAACATTTTCATATAAAAATGTAACTATTGCTTTCAAAAAAATTCAACAGCAATACCCAACACGTTAAAAAGCCCAGAAATCAGAAGAGGAATGCGAAGATTCATGCAACATCACAGTTCTGTCTTTTCCTCTGGTGTGTCCTGTGATCGTTTCACTTCAACATGACACAGCAAACAACCAAACCGACACAACTCACAGGTTCCTCACCTTCACAGGTGCCTGTCTCCGAGCTGAACAGGTAACCCTTGGGGCAGGAGCAGCTGTAGCTGCCCGGGGTGTTCCGGCACAGCCCGTTGTCACACAGCAGCCCATTCACGGAGCACTCATCAACGTCTGCAGAGACCAGAGTCAGACCATCACCAAAAATGCCAGTTCTTAGTTTCAAAGCTCTAGATATTTTTTCAAGTTTTTACTGCAAAAATTTCTGTTCTGCCTTTGAAGTTTGTTTTTGTTGGTTTTTTTTTTTCTTCATTGTAAGCTCAAAATACAGATGGTTAGTCTTAATTATATGTTTTCCTGCAATCTTGGCTTGGCGTCTTTGTTGGTTGTATGACCACACCATATAAATTCACTAAGGTCAATTTGCTTAGAAAACAGTATTTTAATTTTTTTTTTTTTTAAATACACAAACAGCAGTGTGTTAATTACTGTTCTAACTCTGTTTTATAAGCTAAAATTGTTTTTGTTATCCCTAAAGTGGATTAAAATCTATCCTGTACAGTTCACATATGGCAGCCATCTCAAGAGTACACATGTACCTCCCCTCCAGAGGAACACTGTATTTTCAAAAAAAAGCTATAATAGAGACCAAAATATCATGCACACTAACTAGGAAAATCCCATATATTAACATAATACCCTGAACTCCTCTTAAAATAACCAAAAATAATTCTAATAAAAAGTAATGTGTCTTTCTCATCACCCTATGATTTATTCTGTGAAAGAAAAACCACATAATTTTAAGCCTTTTCCTTTAATGCCCATCACATGTCACGATAACCTAAGCTTATAGAAGAATATTGATAGGATAAATCAGAATAAACCTGACATTTTATCCTGCTGCAGGCTGTCTCCCCTTTATTGACTGCTTGCATTCCTAAACTTAATGCTGCTACTGAAATCTTAAATCAAATAGATTTTCAGAGGGGTTTTAAGTTTAAAAATATAGAAGAAATGTGAGAATGCAAAATAACTGCAATCTGGAGAATTTTGGTTTCCCCAACTATTTTAGATTTTCCAAGCTGTGCTTATGAATTCCTGTAGGATTCAGACAAGAAAACCTAAATTTCCCAGGTGATGAACCCAAGATTTAAGTTTGGCAACCATGAATGAAAAAAAGCTCTTCTAAACTAACCTGTTCTTAATCTAACTTCATCTGACTTCAACCACTGATAGAAGGATGGATTTGTGAACTGAAGCTTTCAAGAGTAAATCTGAGCTTGTTGTTATACAATCCTTTAACCCAAACTGTGCAGTGTGATGAATGCATTATTTCATTAGAATCTCACAGAGTAACTTCAGATTTGGATGGTAATCTGTTGTGATATGCTTTGTAAAAACAGAGAACAACGTAGCTCACGCTTTAAACCCACTCAGACCTGACAAAAATACTGTCTGCATTCTGACTGATGACCATTTTTATTTCCTGGCATCTCATAATCTGTGTCATTAATTAAAATCTTTCAACCTTTTATCTGAGTGTTCATATGTCAATTCTTTCATGGAAAAAATTCCATCTAAGAATAAACACATCCCCACATTCAGTAAGCTTTATCTTTATTTGAGTAAATACATAGATTATACTAGCACTTACCTAATCCCAAGAGTAACTAGATAAATAAAAGCCCTTCCTGTAAAATCCACTTGGAGAATGACTATTACATGAAGCATTTAAAAAGCCCCCCACCAATAATTTTCTGCAGCAGTGCCTTTTCTGCTGAAAGGTCATATTTAGGGCTTTAGGAAGTAACTAGCTGTAAAGTTCCTTTATTTGAGCAGATGAAAGGAAACATTTTATTTACTTTGTGTTTGCTTTGCACCACCAGAAAGGAATGTTTGATATGAAAACCGTACCACAGCGACATAGACCAGGTTTTCCCTACCAAAAATGGTGCAATTTTGTTGAGCACAAACAGCAGTGACAGGTCAGTAAACCTTTAAGTGCAGAGAGCAATAATTCACCAAAATAAACACAATACTTAAGGACAATACTTTTAGATATCCTGATGGTTTCAGAAAGGTTTCCATTAGCTTTTAATTTAAACAAACTTCACCTTTCTGCTTAAAATTACAAGGTTACAAGCAACGCTATTGTACAATGCATTTGTGGTATAATACACTTTTTTTGGGTGTAAGAATTTCCAAAAGAAAAAAAACCACTGCATTTTATATATGGCCATGAATAATAAAATTAATTAGACAGAAAATGAAACCTGCAATGTTACCTCCTGTTTACACTTCCCAAACAGCAATGCTCACCCACCAAACGACAGGAAAATATACAGTAAGAATAATAACTGTGCAGTGATTGTGAAAAGCACCGTCCCAGATTTTTTGCATTTTCATTGTAGCTTGAAGAAGCAGGTGCCTTGCGACCTAAATTCTGTCAGGTCAAATCAGCATCAATGCAGCGATAAATAATTCAGCCACAATAAAAAACAGCAAACAACTCACCCACACAATTGGTTCCAGCAGGGTCAGGCTCGTAGCCACTGTTGCAGTTGCAGCGATAGCTGCCACGTAGGTTTTCACAAATCCCGTTGGAGCAAATATCAGGATCCAAAGCACACTCATTAATATCTGTATTACCACAACAACAGAAGACAATCAGACACTGAAAGGTGTGAGAAACCTGTTGCTGTGAGAGGTGTGGGCAACACCTGACTCACTGGATGGTGGGGCCGTCACTCAGAGCCAAGGTGCAGCACAGGTGCAGGCAGAAGGCTGACAGACGTGATTATTCTCCCTTATTTGACACTAGAAGGCTGAACCTGGACTACTGTGTCCAGTTTTGGACCAATTTATATGGGCCCACTCCTCAAGCCTCATAATGCACCTACAGAAGCCTGTCATACTCTTGGCACTCCTCGCCAAACTCAGCCCCAGCGTGCCCTAACTTTCCCAGTCCCATGCCTACACATCTGGGCATCTTTCCTGTACTCCTCACAGGATTCTTCCGTGGTTCCACTGACTGTGCATTTCCTTCTTACACTTCAGTTTGATCAGAAGGTCCCTACTCAGCCGTGCTGCTCTTTGCCTTCCTTGCCTGATTTCTCACATGCGTGAACAGAGAGCTCTCGTAATCCCAGGAAAACACCCTCAAAGCTCTGTTCTGATCCTTTAAACCTGAGGGCAGTTTCCCAGGGAATCCCATCCACTGATGCCTCAAACAACTGAAAGTTCATGCTCATGAAATTCAGGGTGCTGTCTTTACTCTTCACCTGGCCCCTCAAGAGCATGAGGTCCACCAGGGCAAGACCAACGCAGTCCAGGCTGCCATCAGTCTTCACATCAATAATTAGGTCATCTGTGTTGGTAATCAAGAGGTCCAGTAACACTTCTGCTCTGTTTAAAGTATCACCTGGATTAAGAAATTATCCCCTCAGCGTGTTCCAAAGGTCTCCTGGACTACACACAGCTCAATGTCAGTGTGATTGAATTCCCTCAGCAGCATCAGTGCCTGAGGTGCAAGAAGAGGCTGGATTTGTTCAGTGGAAAAGAGGGAATATCAGAGGGATCTCTAACAGCAGTTCCCTGATCTTAATAGATGAGTACAGACAAGATGGAGCCAGACTTCTCTTTGAGGTGCACAGTGACACGGCAAGAGACTTTGGCAAGGTACAAGAGTGAAAATTTAAATTAAACACCAGGAAAACAATTCTTCACCGTGAGTATGACTAAGCACTAACGTAAGCTGCCCAAAGAGGCTACAGGAACTCCATCCTTGGAGATTTTCCAAATTCCGCCAGGCAGGGCCTTGAGGAATGGTTCAACTTCAATGATGCCCTTGCTCTGAGAAAAAGATTAAGTTGGATGACCTCAAGATATCCTTTCCAACCTAAGCTGACAGGCAGCAATGTGTTTGTAAGAAAAAACTTGATGCAAAATACCTAGACTGTGCACTCAGTGCCTGTGGTTTAGGGATCTAGGTAAGAAGCTATAAATTATTAGGTGACACACGAATTTTCCTAACACAGAAGTAATGCATGGGTCAAAACTACAGCATATTCAGTCCTATAAGAACTTCTTGAAAATTTGGAATTTTTCTCAGGTAGACGGAACAGGATGATGGATGAGTTATATTCCCTGAATTTACAGTCCCATATAAAATTTCTGCTGTAGTCGGAAAATTCCAAAATATTCATATGAACTATAAGTACAGGAACGGACTAATTTTAATACTTTTTGCCTCTGAGGAAAAGAGGGTTTTTCAATATTTTCCTTCCTCCCATATGGTAAGACCATTACTTTAAATAGTTCCTTTCCCAAGCCCAGGAAAGAACAGAAGGGGTGCTGGCCTAGCTGTGACTTCATGAAAGGCTTGTTTTATACTCGTAGGGCTTAATTTTTTGTAAAGAACATTTCCTCTTTAATCATAGTGCAGTCTAGATACTGATTCACATTTAATCACATATGCATTTGGAAAAACCATGCTATCCCTGGATAAAACTCAATGCTATGAAACATCTGAAAAATTTCATAAGAAAATACGATTTAGCGCACCTCTTCAGATTTATATTTTCTTTAGAGCAAAATGTACTCTGTATCTTACTAAACATGTTTGAATCTTGGGGACAAGCCACACAAGGAGTGTGCAAACAGTGACAGGAGCAGCAGCATGAAAATTGGCTGCAATGTTGCTGTACAAGACGTACAGAGAATCCTGTGTTTGCTCTAGAAACCTGAACAAAGAAGGACTTCAGTTGAGACATGAACCCATGATCTTTTGTCCTGCGTTTGGTAGACAGCACAGTTGTTTTAATGTTTTAATGAGAGATTGTGTTTTCCATGCATCCACAAGGACACATAACCTCCCGACCAGGCAAATTCTTATGGTAGGATGCTGCTTGTACAGCAATCTTACTGAATGCTGACATTATTTCTCTGAGATTCAGAGGTTCTTCAATGGACCTTGTATAATTCACTGAAAAGTAAACTGAGAGAATTTATACATTCCACGGATTTCAAATTACTTGTAAGCTTGCAGCATGTCAAGCTATGAAAAAAAAATATGCAGATACTTACAGCACTGAACAGAAACAGAATTTCTTTTCTTATCGTGCTTTTTTTTAGAAGTTATTTAGGCTATTACTAAACATAATGATGTCAGTTCTCATTCTGTTCCTGCTGAATGGAACAGGAGCTGTAATGCTGACAAGGATAATTATTAATGCATCAGACAAATATCTAGCAATAAATTTATGTTCCTGTATTCTCCTATTCCTTCTTCAACTCATTTTGCTTGTCTTGCAGCTGCAGCATGCTTTGTCCCTACTTCAAACCTTGCCCAGCCATTATTTGTTAAAATCCCTTTTTCTGTGGTACTAGACAAAGGATCTGGAGCTTTACAGTTCCCTGCACTAAATGCAAGTGGTCACTTTCAGGACTGTTTTTCATAAGGATATGGTTTTTTTCAGCGAGCTCCTTTCCAATTTTTAACTCTACAGAGAAACAATCTGTCCATGGAAATGATCCATGAGTGAACACTGGATCTGGAGTGAAAAACTGCTCTATTACTATCCCAGCTGACTGAAAATCAACTTCAAATGCAAGTGACTCCTGTCACTCCCCAAATGAGGGAGAGCTGTTTTATGCCAAATCTCAAAATTAAAAAAAAATTATCGGTCAGAACTCTGAAACAGATTGCATATTTTCTTGATAGGGTCAGGCAAGGTCCACTATAGTAGAGAATTAATTCCAGCCTTTTCTTTAGACAACATTCAAATATTGTACTTCGAGAATTAGGATACTAAAATCAACACATTAATCTTGAAGTTACAAGCTCCACTCTAGTCTGTTACCAAAAAATATAATTCTGAGAATGGTTTTGGGGGGTTTTTTTAAACTTTGAATCATATATATTAAAGAAAATATGCAACATACCTCTTCCATCAACAGTAATACCTGTTCCACTGCTACACAGGCCATGGAACTCAGCTGCTCAGTTGAGGCAGAGATGTTGGGGAAAAGAAAATGTTATTTCCAGTATTTCACCTTCCTTCATCCTAAACTAAATCCACACAATTTTTTTCCAAAGTAATTTTTCTACTATGTAACTTAACAAAATTCCAATGTTCACGTGAATAACCATTTTTAGATAATTTAGTTAAATCTGTCAGGTAGCACTCCATCCTGAACTTTCATATATGTGCAAAACCAAAATTAGCTGATCAGAGTTAAATACTCAGGGGATTTCTTTACAGTTTTGACACAACTGTCTTCTTAATTTACTGCTTTAAATCACAATGTCAGTTTTGCTTGTTTTTTCCTAAATGGTCTTCTGCTGCTTCAGAAAAGAAGAGTGAATAAAAATTCTGTCCAAGATGCATCATCTCAGTTCTGACATCAAGAGATTTTTTTTTTTTAATCAATCCCCAGGTTTACTTAAAGAATTGATCCTTACAAAATGCAATACAGATTTCTGGAAATAATATGGGCCGTGTTTTTAAACTGGACTGACTGGACCAGGAAATTTACAGATTCATTGGAGAATTCTGCTTATTCTCTCGCAAGAATTATTACTTATAGCAAACACTTAATTCAGGAACCCAAATTCACCCATGTGAATTCACTTTTCTTTAGGGCATGAAATAAATCAGCAACGTGATCTCAGCAATATTTTTTTTTTTTAAAGTCTGTATGTTCACTGTACTTCTCAGAGAAACACAGATTTTTACCTGAGTTTTTAGCAGGGCAGGGATGACATGGCTCTCCAAAACCATAGTCAGGGTTGGCACAGCAGCATTCAGACTTCGTCACAGCACCAGGGAATGGACGGACACACAGACCTTTCCTGATGCCTCCATAGCATGTGCTACGCACATGAGTGTCTAAAAAAAAAAAAAAAAGGACCAGGGAACAAACAATTATTTCCTTAGGCTGAGAGTGAAATATATGCATACTATCCCAACAAAAGCTAAAACCCCATTTTTGGTCAACAAAAAGGTCACACTGGCTACATCCGCACTCCCTTAATAATCCTGATGGCACCAAGGCCAGCTCTCAATGTGGTTACCTCCTGGGGCTTTCTCCAGAGCTCTTTAAAGCCACCTAAACAGCATTTCATGGCTTAGTTCAAAAGCATTACACAGGAGCCAGCAAAGGCTACCCACGCCCCAAAGCAGCTCTGTAAATCCATCCACACATCTCAGTAAGAAACACAGAATGGCTTGGAGCAGCATGTGGTGGCTGATTTTTCCCTTTGAGAAGTACCACAGACATCTCTAACTTCCCAAATGGTTCCTCAGGTAGGGTAACTCACCCAGCAGCCCAGGGCTGGTACTGTGGGAGAATGCCTGGTTCTGAAAGAAGGAACAATGGTCTCCAGCCATATTTACAAAGTTATGAACAGAAATGCAATTTTAGCAGATTGTTCAGCCCAGCATTTATGTGACACGACCTTCTTAATAGGTTTATATATAAACAGGCACCAGCGCTGGATTAGAACACAAAAGACGACCCAAAATCCAGCTGGGAGCAGCAATTTAGCAATCTTACACACAACTAGGCAGTGAGGAAAGCAGCACTACTGCCCAGAGCATAAGAAACTTCTAGGGGTTTGTGATTAAAAACCCACACTGGAAGCTACAGTGCCATCCTTGGTGAGAGGGCTGGAAATGATGACAGTGATAAACCACGACTTATCATACAAACAAAACACATAACACCTGAAAGGTTCTTCAACCTCAAAAAATCATGCCAAAAAAAAGACAGCAGAAAAATTATACTGGTCAACCATGCACCTGTAGGACTCACCATGTGCATGCTGCCAATCTTACAGCTGATTTAGTCACACAAATCAATTTTACAGCCTTGACCAGTAAAATATAGTAAGAAGCATCTTCCAAGGCAGACACTCCATACCCACTTTTAGAGAAACAATCATCGGCTATACTTATTCAACAACTGTGGGAATGTCCCCAAGACTGCTTTTTATGCATTTTGTTTCAGTTTTTTGTTGCTCTTTTCAGCTTTTGGTCTTTCTAGGGTTCAATGCCTTTTTCATCTTTGCTTATAGGATAGTATTAGAGATCTTTTAACAAGCATGTGACTGGGCAGTCCTTCTAAAAAGCTTTAGTTGAGAACTGCAAGACAGAGATAGAGTAAATAGCCCTCAATTTTGACTCCTGTAATTCTGCTGACACTGTTGGAGCTGCAGAAATACTCTTTGTTTCAGGTATCTTTATGGGCCAGGACAGAACACAGCTTTAATTTATGCTCCTTGTCAGTCCCCCAGTAAAGCTCATTCATTGTGGCCTGGACATGAGCCTGAGTGGACTCAGAAACTGAAATGGGTTTGAGGGAACCCAGACAGTTGCCTGCTTGAAGTATGACCCCCAAACAACAAAGAAAAGTTGCATGAAAAGTTTTACAGTGAATGTTGAATATCCAGCGCCAATCCAAATAAGAACTGGCAATTCCTTATGTGTTCTGTCGGCTCTTTGAGCGTTGTAAACTGGCTCCTGTATAACTACTGCCTGCACATAAATGTTTTCTCTTGCTTTTGGTATCCCATGGAACAGATAGTTCTGGAGAACGGCTAAATATGTCCTAGATTTTAGAATTTTTTCCTTGCCAAGAATCTAGGTGAAACCAGTACAATTTTCTTGCACTTGACATCAGGAAAAGATTACAATGCTTGGAAAGAAGTTGAGGACTTTTGACAAGAAATGTGTGTTCATTTACTTTGCAAAATGATTAGTGGCATCACATCCTTTCCCTCCACCTCAGACAAGTCCAGTTGCCGCTCTGACAAGTTCTACCATGAACAAGGGGCCTTCAATCACTGCCCTCGTTTCAGAGCAGCAAGAATTTATTTTATGCCCTGGATCAGAGATTAGCATTGCTGCTGCTGTAGCTGGGTACCTGTCTATGGGACACTCCACTCTTTCCCAAGGTGTATCACTTCTACACTCCTAAATTTGGCAATGTAGCACTTCAATATCTACAGAAATGACCATCACCACATTTGTGGTCAACGTCAGGTGGCCTAGTGCTCAGCCCACACTCAGTGAAAGTCACTGCACCCCTTCAGGAGCCTTAGAAGGACAAATCAGGCTTATCACAGACACTTGATTAGGCTTTACAAAACTACCGAGGTGAAATAAAACTTGGTTACTTTGTCCTGGGTGACTCTGGCTCTGGGCAGAGGTAATCTGAAGTGTCTCAGCAGAGAACAAACAACACTGTGTGAAGCTGCAGCCACAGCTCAGCACAAGTCTGAGGTGATACACAGACACACACAGGGCCAGCTGAGGTGTCCAAGCATGGAGCTGAAGCTGGAAGTACAGCCAAACCTAAAAAGCCTGCAAATATTCAAATATTGGAAGTTTGGCGCCAAGTATTTATCTGGCTTTTCCATGACTCTGTAACTGTTCCTTTTCCAAGCATTTGTTCCCCCTTGCTGTACTTTTTTCAAGATTGTATAACAGTTTGTGATTGACTCAGCCATACTTATAAATACTAAGTAAAACAGCAATTTTTTTTTTTCTATGTATACTTCCACCAGGCTCAAGGTCATTATTCAGAAGTAAAATAGAGCTCAGAGAAAGAGGGAGACAGGTGGATTGTGGGCTCTTAGATTTTATATTCCCTCCTGGTTACCTAGCACACTTATGGCAATGCTCTCACAAGAGGCCCAATTTAAGTTACTAATTTTCAAACTACCAATAATCTTCTAGCGGCCAGAATGTCTGAAAAGTATTATTTAGCTCATGCAATATATGGGATAGATCAGCCAGGCATAGAATTCCTATATTTAAACAGCATGTGGATTATACATAAACACACACAGTTCTGAACAGTGGGTTGGCTTGGAAATTCTATTCTCAAAGTCATTTGTGAGGATATTTTGTCATGCAATATTTGAAATTTCCTGTTACTTTATGTCTGGAATAATTACATCATCTTTTTAATATGAATATTCCAACTAGATCATGACTCTGTTTTATGATTTTTTTTGTCCTAATAAGGGTATTTCCTGTTGAAAATGTAAGCATTTACGGTAAATATTAAAGCTGTGTAACAAGTAACTTCTAAATAAATGGTGCTCCCAGATGATGGCCAACTTGTGAAGTCTTCTGCTGCTAGAACTGTGGCAACATTAGGTAAATGAAAGCACAGAAAATTGAGTACTGTATTGATTCTTTGCAGCTGTATCACTGACAGGGCTAAAGATGAGGCCAACTTGGAACACAAAAAAGGTACTGAACAGCCTGTACTCAAATCTGGTTTTGTTGGTGCGCCACTGAGCAGTGAAATTCCAATATTTAAAACAGTACACCAAGCCTTTTCTCATTGTTCAACTTCCCACTGCTTTTCTCCAAACTTTTAATAAACCAGAAGAAAACAACTCAGCTACCATATAGGAGGGAACACAACTTGCTTTTGTTGGTTCAATCTTTAGTACAGTTTTGCTTACTAGAACAATTTATTTAAAACAACAAGATTTGGGTTCCAACTGAGAGACTGAGAATGTGTTTCAGCTTTTTTTTAAGCCTATGTTTTTAAGCCACTCTCAGTTTTTATCATGCATTTTTTAAGCTGAAATGGTAACAGAAGGGGCTAGCTTGTGCTGGCACTTGGTAGAAACACTTGTCCTAGATATTTTTTCAATAATTTCAAACTTTTGCACCACCTGAAGTGCTATCTGAAACGAGCTGATAACAGCAAAGTGAGGATTTAGTAAGTCCCATCCCTCTGGTGTGAGAACCTCCAAACATTGTGATGCAGTGTTTCCCCTTTGTCTGGAAAAACGCAGATAAGGCAAAGGCAGATAAGACATCCATGTGTCCATCAGCAACAACAGTCATAGCACTGATTAATAAATAAGATTATTGTGGAGTCTTTGGTCACTAACGTGCCTGATGACAGACACATGCAGGAGCTGTGGAAGAAGAAACTCAGGGGCTATAGAATCGATATTCTGACACGCAGAGGGAAAAGATGGTATCTCCTATGGATTAAATTAAGGAACTTTGCAGTATTGCAAAGTACACACAGCATCATGACTCTCAGCAATTCTTGTAAAATATGTGTTCCTCTCCACCCTCCTCATCAGCAATCAGCAGAAAACAAGGGATTGAATATTTCTTGCCCTCCACACTTCTTTTAATTCTTGTCAGCTTGAAAATCATCCGGTTTTTGTCACACGAGCTCCCTAAAGTTAAGCTAGAGCTCCTGGCAGAGCTGAGTGAAGAATCTCTTAAATGCCAACCAGGACCATTTGAGAGGATAAGAGGCTGATTACACGGCAAAACATTATTTTTTATCAGACTAGAAAGGGTATGACTCAAAACCAAAAAGAGATGCCAGGAACAGTAAGCACTCCAAGTTTAATTTATATGAGCAACAGGTAAACAAGAGGTAGTGCACCTCTCCAATTCCACAGAGGAAATTAGGTTTCTTGTCTTTTAGCACTAGGATTATGACATTGCGTCTTGTCTGTGGTTTGAGGTCAACATTATTTAGAAATATATCATTTGATGCATTTAATTTGATAATTAATTAACCTGGTAATTCCACTTGTTTATCTATGAAGAAAAAAGAATAAATCTCACTTACCTACACACACACGACCATCAACTCCAACAACCAAGCCAGGTGGACAATCACACCGAAATGAGCCTTCAGTATTTATGCAATGACCATTCATGCAAATTCCTGGAGTCTGGCACTCATCAATATCTAAGATGAGGAAAGACAATTTAGCAATCAATCTGTTTTCAAGCAAGATTACAGCTAATAGTTTCAGAACATTATCAAATGACTTTATGATAGCAGATAATAATATCCTTGTTTTATTTCTAATAAAAATTTCATCTTAGAATAATAGAACTCCTAGCTGAGCAAACAAACAAAAAAACCTCAAAAATGCAGAACTGTAGGATTAGAGGTACTTCGTATTCTACATCAGGCAAAATCTAAGATAAATTTTCCCCTTTGTCTATCCCCGTGCCATTATAGCTTTGCTTTAAAGTGTGGCTAAGGAGCACTAGACACAAAATATACTTATGATGGTTAATTTTAATTGCAAAGAACTTTTAAGTGGTCATCAATTTCAAAACACAACTGCCTGTAATTAAGAAAAGCACAACTAATAGAAATGGTTGAACTTCAAATCAGAGGACGAACAATTCAGATGATTTACCAGAAGTGGCTCAAGCCCAAACCTACCTCTATGGGCAGCAACAGGAATCTTTAATTAGTTTACTGAAACTGAAGCTAAATCACACGGTATTCTTAAAATGTTTAATGGAAGTTTTTTGTGATTGCACTTTAAAAAGTTTATAATGCTGTGTGGCCAGTAAAATGACTCAAGTGCTATGCACTCTGAATTAACAGAATAATGACATGGAAAATGTGTGTGTGTGTGTCGCGGG
>VZRV01007971.1:48439-105888 GCA_013398115.1 Falcunculus frontatus | reverse complement strand
GGGGGGGGGGGGGGGGGTTCATCAATGCAAAATCTTTCAATCCTCTTAAATTTACCATACTGCCGCTCACTTTACCATTTCATATAGGGCCTGAATATTTTGATGCTTTTACAATGCTCCAAGATTTTTCAGGAGCTAATTTATGGACCATTGTGGCTTTCATAATACTATTAAATAGTTCTTTCAGTAAGTTAAGGATCTGTTTCTAACCCAGGCAGCTAAAGAAATCTACTGTAGTGAGCAGCAGGGTGTTACACGGCATTTAATCAATCCATGTGACCAGACTGCCATTCTTGCAGGGATGAGCAGACAGGAAAAGCTGTTTCCAATCAATATCCCCCCAAGTTTTACATACCAGTACAGTAACGTCCATCTGGAGCCAAAACAAATCCTGGTTTGCAGATGCATTTGAAACTCCCATCCTCATTTATGCACATCCCATTCAAGCACATGTTTGTCGTGGCACACTCATCGTGGTCTATAAAACATTGGAAAGGAAACTGCTTTTAGCTTATCAACATCCAGAGGAAAACACAGTAAAAATAAACAATCAGGACTGGTGTGGCACGTTCCTTCACTTGAAGAACGGTTTATAATCATAATTCTGATAAAGTATCTGAAGAGTTTTCACTCTATAGACAAAGCAGAGTGTTTTTCATGCTGTGATTAATTGTTTTGCATATTTCAGCAGGCTGTATGTGAAAGAACAGGGTTTGTCTTTCTTTCATACATGAGAGGATAAAAAGCTTCCATCACCTGAGAGAATTAAGCTTGTTGTTTATCTAACAGGGTTTTTTTCTTGACACCATGCAGCCAAAATTAAAAACAGGCCTTTCTTTAGCAATGCTGATTTACTGAGCATTTGCTAGGAAGCCTTTATGGGAAAATATTACTCCTGGGACTCTCGAGGAGAGATGTAACTTCAAAAACAGAAATTGCCTTAAATTTTACTTGAAATCATACAGTTCTGTACAATAACTATTTGAATGAAGGGCCTGTAAGTTCACAGTATTTCAAAAAAGGTAATCCTTAATGATCCTCACCTGTAGCATGAAATACAATTTCTAGAACCACCAAGCTAATGCCTGCCCCATTTTTTAGAAGAGTCCTTACCCACACAATTTTTTCCATTTGTAGTCAGTTCAAACCCAGCATTGCAAATGCACTGGAAGCTCCCCTCAGTGTTTACACACCGACCATTTTTACAAAGAACACCATTCTGTACACACTCATCGATATCTAAGGGGAAGAAAAAACAAACCAAGCCAAACAAACAAAATTCTACACAAACTGAGAACTACAGTAAGATAAAAATGCATTTAGAGACTATTATTGCTTTGAAAAATATTGGCATGTCACTTAAGTATTACTTAGAAAAAAAATTCAAAAGTAAGTTAAGAATTTAGTCTCCTTGCATCAGGGAAAAACATTATTTGTACAGACATGTACAACAAATACTGCATTGCATGATGCTTTGCAATTCCTTCATGAATACCTCTGAGAGTGTGAACACTACTCACACTTTCATCTGCATGCATACACAAAAAAGCACCTATCATTCATTTTTTTTTTTTTTTTTTTAGAACGCCTGTCTGGGTAATTCCCTGGATGGATATTCCAGAATAATGAATAAATATTAAAAGACAACAACAGAACAAAAGACACAGCAGCCTAGATCCTGAGTGTCAATTAATTTAACACTGAGATTTACTGAAATTGCACTCCTATTTCTTAAATTCGAGCAGAGACTGATGCAAGGGGTCAGAATATCTGCAATGCCAGCAGACATGGAGCAGTTTTCTTACCAATGCAGGCTTGCTTGGTGGGAGTTCTCTGGAAACCTGCGTGGCACTTGCAGTAATAGGAACCAGGTGTGTTGACACAGTCCCCATTGGAGCAGGGGTTTGATGTGCACTCATCAACATCTGCTGGCAGCAAGGGAAGCATTAGTGACTTCGCAATGTCTATGACACTTTTTTTTCCCCCAAGTCTGGAAGCTTCTGAGTGAAAAAGACAGTGACTAACAGCCAAATGTTAAATACTAAAGCCTGTTCTCGGTGCAAAATCACTGCTTTGCTGAGAACACAGGGCTGTTCTTCGCTCAGCCAGGCAGGCATTTTTAAGAAGTGAAGTGGCACTGCATCGTTTGTAAGCACCTTGAGGGACAACAGAAGAAAATCTCCTTGGGGATTTTGAGACCTGAGGGTTGCCTAGCAAAAGTGAACAACATTTAATACAAAAGAGTTTCGTTTAACTCAATGACATTTTATGCTCCTTCGGAATAAAACCAATACTAATCAAAATTGGCACTTTAAAACGAGAGCAAATCATGGCATATAAAAACTACCCCTATTATATTACAGGTTTACTGTGAAAATGTGAGGAGGGGGCCACACACTAGCAGGAGACATTCTTAATGAGACCACGGTCTGTGCACCACATCTCCCTTATTTATGCCCCACTGCATCCTCAACCCCAGTCTTTGCACTGAGTGATGACAGATTTAATCTATCCCTTTTCTATAATGTACCTTACTCTCCTTTCCAAAGATTTTTTGGTATTTGGGTGCGAACAAACATATTTTAACCAATCTAAATGTTAGGTAACTGCTCAGAAATAACTCTTATTTGACATGGGGCTCTGAAAACTTTAACAGTTCCTTTCAAGAACCCTTCCCAAATTTGATGCCCAGTAGTAACCAGTGAGTCAGATGTGTCTTTGCCTCACGACAGCTACTCCTGATCTAAAATAACATCAATTCTTCTCCTCATTCCATTTCTGTAAACCCTCCAAGACCCTTGCCCACTGTAATCCAGAGAGCAGAGTGGGTGTATCCCACTGGTCTGGCAGGGCAGGATTGCTGACTCAGTTCCCCCTGCAGCTCCTAGAGCATGACCTAAGCAGCTACTCTCTGCTAGAGCTCAACTTACAGGTTACAAATGGATCCCTTGATGAAATCTCCCATTGCTTTATCAATCACTGTTGTTAATTTGACTTTTTCCTCCAGCTATGCCCTTCATTTCATTTACAATGAATTTGTAATTACTCCTCTCTTCATTTAGGCTGGCTTTAACACCATAAAGCCACTGGTGATTCACAGGAGCTTCTGGCATCTCGCTGAAAGCTGCCAGAAGAAGCTCTGAAGCCACTGCTGATCAGCCCCTAACAATGATGATTTTCCCATGCATTTCACAATGCGTGCTTCAAGAAACACCAGGAAAATCCCAGGGCAATTTTCCATGATCATTTCCACTCATCCCTTATCAAATCTGGTTCTAGAACTTAGCTTGTTACATCTTGAGAACACCGGGATGGAATAAGAAATTAAACTCATGAGAATATTTATGTGTACTTTCTAGAAAGTGCTGTTCTGTGAATAACTTCACTATAAAAGACGGCAAAAGGTTATTTTTTTTCTAATTTAATTGTAAATAACACCACATTTTTAACAGGAATTACTGCGCTGATGAGCACAAAGTTTAAACCAAGAGCATCAATGTACATAACAAAGAGACCTGTATTTACACAAGTCACTGATATAATGCTGGTTTACAGCACTCTTGGTGCCCAGATACAATCTGTGTAAACAGTAAAATGGATAAAGGGAAAGCAAATGAAAGAATCAAATACCTCCCCTCACACTTAATTAGCTGGCTCACATTTGCATACCCGCTGATCTGCACCACCACTGCAGCAAATCCATGAGAATTGAAACAGGATAAGGAAAAGAGGAGTTCAGGATGGTAAATACAGAGGCAACTGCATCTTTGCATGCCAGTCTGTGTCACTGTAGTAGCTCCTTGCTCTCATGTTTGTCTGCCACGCCTTTGGGATGCTCTTTGTCATGAATGGGGGGATTTTTCATGAGAGGTGATTTTTCCTCAGCGCTCAGCTGATATGGGAAGAGGTCAGGGAGGATTGCACACTTCAGAACAAAGTCCTCAGCTACCCACAGAACGTCAAACTCTGAATCACGTCGTGATGAGAATTTTTCGTCAAGTGCCCTAAATCAAATGACTTTACAGTATATATATTTCTTTATTATAAGGGAGGGCAGAGGGAACTTAGAAATACTAGATACAACACTCATCTATTTTGTTTAGTTTTCCTACAGAGACTGAGATTTAGGGCCTTCTCTGTTACAGGCTTCAACTTGCTTCAAAGAAAGCCCATGCTTATGCTAGAAAGGATCTCACTGTAAGTTTATGAATTCTACAGCAGGAATGTAGTGTTTCTCTATGAAACAACTGACTTAAGCTTCAAAAATCCTTCCAAAATCCATGTGCATCACATGACTTCCACATGAAATGTGCATCTTAAGATGCTCTTATTTTTATAAGCTCTTAATAACTGAGGGAAATGGCAAATGTATGTTAATATAAAGGAGTTGTTGTCTTTGAGTTTGCATTGAAAGCATGCATATTCCAGCAGTATAAACAGGAAACATCTGAGACAGAGATATTTAACCCATTTGTCCTGTCTCCCAGCATACCCCCTTTCAATGTCAAATATTTCTCTTCCAGCACTTGTTCACAGGTATCTCCACTTTTCAGTTTTTCATCTCTAACAATTGTCAAAACTCTCTTAGGCACAGTAGGAAACTTCCAAAACCCCCCTTAAAAGACTTACTGCAATGAGTCTGGAGATAAATTACAAAATATTAAATTGGGATATTTGTATTGATAAGACAACTAAAATTCAACACAGCACAGCCACAGGTTTGCTGCCACTTTTAAAGTCTCTACAGAGACTTTATCCAGAGTTCTTACAAACAGAAATGAATAAGGAAAGGTAATAAAATTAAAGCTGTCTATCGTTTTGGAGAAAAGGACTGACCATTCAGAGTCAGATCACTTAGGACACTCATGGTCCTTGGCCCATCAGGCATGGTCTCTTGTGAAAACAGCAGAACACAAGTTTAGGTCAGAGAACAATAAGCAAAACCATAATTTTTTGGTTTTGCAGGATTAATCTTGAAACAGGACTTATATTTAACTCTGTAGAAAAATATGTAAACATTTCTGGATTCTTAATTTATTGCTTTGGGAGCAGGCAGGCAGAGAAGTACAGAAATAGTGCTCATTTATGCGTCATTAAGCTAGGCCATACAGTGAACTATTTCCAATGCCCCAAGACAGTTCTTTCAGTAATAAGATAAATATTCAAATTCGATTCAAGCAAGCCTTTAAATTAATTTAATACTTATCAGCACACACATGACATCCTTGCAGTTAACTTCCTGCCTATATTTCCAAGAAACTTTCTGTGTAATTTGCAGCAATTACTATTCACAAATCCCAAATTGAGTGTGGCACTTAAGATACTCTGGCTAGTTCTTTATAATAAAACTAGAAAATAACAGTGAAGCAAAGTTGTGTTATTTAAAGAGTTCACAGAGTTATTTATAATTCATAGAGTTCACTCTCTTATAAAACATCTTCTGAATCCAAGCAGCTACTCAAAAGGCAAACCACTGCAGAGCTGAAATTAGCAATGACTGATTCATTTCATGCAGGGAAAAAATGGGCAAAATGACACTTAAACTTTTTTGAAACCATTTTGGGGGTCTTTTCCCATGCTTTCCACATGCGACAGTACTGTAGCTGGCACTGCACCTTCTGCTTTTGTTAAACCAATAGAAATTTTTGTTTTGATCCCAGTGCATCCAAAATTGTCTCTGTTTTCAGCCTACTCTTTCACGCTGAGGTAAGCATTGCAAAGTCAAGATTAAGTTCCTCAAGTGAATACACCTTTTTACTGGGCACATAACTGTGTGCAAGAGAATTAAACAGGTCAACTTTTTTTTTTTTTCCCATGCACCTACCAACCTAACCTCACAGTGTTCGGGCACTTGGACCCCAAATTGAATATTAGATACAATTTCACTGTTATCACAAGCCTGATGTAGAAGGGAAACTGCCAGGCAAGTGGCCTGCAGGGTGGCCCCACAGAGGCAGGGACAGAATGTCGGCCACATTATCAAGAACACATTTTATTTTTCTGTCGATCAATTTAAGCACCCAGACACCTAAAGCTGGTGGGCCTTTTAAACCACAGATTGTTTCCCTACTCCAATGGCAAATGAAAACCAAAAAAACTCTTAAATTCATATAGCTCTACTTGATGCAACAAACATCTATGGGCTTCAGATGTTATTTTCAACTCAACCCCCGAGTAACAGAAATAGGAATACAAGATGTGAGCTACATTTCAACAAGATGAGATAGTCCAACATGCCAGATAGTCCTTGACTGTCAAGGTCCACCAGAGTTTAAAAAATTATTGGTTTCTGTGATACAAAATCTAGTTCTGTAACGAATGAACCAGGGTTCTCCATGCACTATAAATAAAGAACAGCAATGCAAGACAGACATCACAAAACTCCTACTCCCCACACACAATGGGATTATAACTTCTGAGGCCCAAGGATGCAGCAAGAGATTAAACCTCTTGAAATTCCCAGTCAGAGATCAGAGGTACAGAAAAATCTCACCCAAATAAAAAAGCTAAAAAATTCAGGCTTGCTATGTCAGAAAGGACAATTTGGAAGAACTGTAACAATGTTCAAGTACAAAAAAGTGAAATGAAGAAGGTACTGAACTGCTTTCCTTGTATCGTGAGGATAAGACAGAAATAGTAAGCTGAAATTTTTTGCAAAATATAGTGTTTAAATTGGATGTTCTGAAAACTGTCCTGGATGTTTGACTATGGAAGCAGTGCAACAGCTTGTGAAGGTGGTGGAATCCCTGCCAGCTGAGTTTTATTAAGCTGGTGTAGGTACAACCAACCTCTCTGATGCCAGAGAACGGCCAGGTTAGAGGGGACCTGCAAACCACAGGCACACTATAAACTGATCCTAAAACCACAGTTTCTGTGAGGCAAGCCTGTTGCTAACAAGCTCTTGTATGATATTTTCCATTCACGGATCTCAAGTCTCCTAATAAAGACTCAGTAAGCAAAGGTTCAGTCCAAAACATAACCAGAACTTGTTATTTAGGATCCTATGCATTAATTAAGCTGTATCCTGCACTGGGTCTTCTTCTCCACATGACTACCCCACAAGCACCCACAAATCTTGTATTTTCTCTGAAATAACTGATGAGTTTTTGACATTGCAAGAGTGAAGTCCACATTAATCAAATAAAAGTGCAGAATCCCAAATTCAGTTCTTGTTACACAAAGTTAGCATTCTGTATTCTTATATGAAATGCAAATTTAACCAGAAGTTAATTAATGCAATTTTGAAATTATTTTCTATCTTTCAAATTGTCATTAATCCTTATAAGGAGGCAAAACATAAATTCTACCCTTCATCATCTTGATCATAACAACACTACATCCCAAAAGCTATGTGAGCGTAACAAACTAAGAAGACATGAAACAGAACTTACTTTACTGAATGTGACAAAAATGTGCAATAGCCTTGAGTAAGAATACTCAATACCAATATTTGCAATTAAAGATTTTTTTTTTCTTGGTAAGAAAACACACAGCTCTCATAGATAATTTTAATTATTCTAGTGTAATTAATAGCATGATCTTTGCACTCTCTTTCTGAAGAGTAGTAAAATTAAAATTAGTATGATTTCTTTTTTAAAAAACACCCAGATTTTAAGCAGAACGATATTAGAATAGTGGATTTTGAAATGTGCACTCACCAATACAATCCCCATTTGCATCCTGCTTATACCCCATGTTGCATTCACATCTGTAACTAGAGGGGGTTGGTATACAACGTCCATTGAGACAAAGGTTGGGATGGTGCTTGCAGTTATCTATTGTCTGATTGAGTATTGCTAATAGAAAAAAATCAGAGTGAGAGACAAATATTCAGATTTTCAAAATGGAGGTATGTATGAATATTACACTTGGCTTCAGAAAGGATGTTATCAGGTGCATAAAGAGACAAAAAAGGATCTTTTTCGAAGGACTATCTGTTGACACGACAGTAAACTAACAACAACAAACACCTCTTGGAAATAAAAAGTGCATTAGACAAATATTCTTAAATATGCTTGACCATTTCTGTGTATTGCCTGATGAGACCGTCAGTGAACCCATGGATAAACCAATGGATAAACACAATTTGTGTGAAAGTCACAGCAATTTTTGGAGTACCTGTCTTAATAATACTCCTTGCATTTTATGATCTCTATGGTTGTGATCACAGAGATGTGTTTACACAAGTCATAAGCAATGTTTACATCCATGAGACTTCTGCCAGAAAATTATTCACCTTGGGCTTTCAGCCAAGGCAGCATTTCTGCAGAGTAAGTAGGTTTTACAGTTGGAAGAGAAAACACAGAAGACAGTTTATTTTAAACCCTGGGGGTTTTTTGAAAACACTTGGAAATTTGGAGTTTTTTATGCGCTGACGAAGACACTTCAGCAGGGACAGGGACTCTGCAACTGAAGTCAAGCAAAAACCTCTACATCTGAACTCTCATTGAAAAAAGGGCTCCTGAACTTCCTAACGTACCTGTTGAGGTGTCTCAAATGTGCTTGAATGCCAAAGTCATTTTCAAGTGTTAAGAACACCATATCATATCCCGACTAAGCAGAAAAAAACACAGGAAAAACAGAAGGAATAGCGAAAACCAGAGCGAAACATCTCAGAGTGAAAGCACTTACTCAGCCCTGTAATGATTGGGCCACTTCCAGTGGGACTCTGACCACCTGCTCCTACCCCTGCTCCGCCCACACCTGGGGAGAATCCGTTGCTTCCTGGGATGGGAATGAACCCTGCTCCTCTTGGTCCAAAGCCATTGCCATTGCCCCCGGGAAGGAACATGTTCCCTCCCGCTCCGCCGCGCCGGGAGCCGCCTCTGGCGGGTGCACCATCCACACACAGCCTGCGGTGTTCGTCTGTCAGACAGGAGGGCACAGAGAAGCACAGACCGGGTCAGCCTTTCAGAGGCAGCTCGAAAGGAAAATACAGCGTTCCTGTGTGCTACAAAAGCCAGGATGGCAACTCCTCATCTCCCTGATGTCACGCGCTCCCTTGGCCACTCCGAACCTCAGGCAGGTCCCTTGGTTGTGACAGGTGTTGCTTAAGGAAGGACACTAGAAATATTAAAAAGCAGT
This sequence comes from Falcunculus frontatus, assembly GCA_013398115.1. NCBI lineage: Eukaryota > Metazoa > Chordata > Aves > Passeriformes > Falcunculus > Falcunculus frontatus. The sequence goes on along the minus strand of VZRV01007971.1, from coordinate 96,804 downwards.
GCTGTAATTTACAAATGTTTGTTCAACTATTTGTTGAAACCTTCTTGTTGATGTGTTGACAGCAGCACTGTAACTCCTCGGTCTCACAGAGATGTTGATAATGAAAATAGCTTTCACGATGGATGTGGACTATTGCTCTCTGAGCAGAGCTGAAAAAATAACTTAAAAACTGATGCATTCTACTTCAAAGTAACCCAAAATGCAGTAGAACAAGAGAGCAGCTGTTCCTTTAAATCAAAATTAACTATGGACCCTAAGAGTCGTTTCCTCTTTGAGCCTGACCGCAAAATCTTTCCCATTTCCCAAAAACTATTTCCAAAGTCAACAAAAGGACATTAAAGAAACAAGTGCCAAACAACCATGGACCAAAAAGAAAAATGGTTAACAGATGGTAACACCAGCATTAAAAACACAGAAATGACTAATAATGCAATCCATGACCTTCTTTTTTTCTGTTTAGCCTACATTTTAAAGCAGTTTAAAACACTCCAGTGACCTCCATCCAAAGCAGAATGGACAGCAAGGAGGAGGAAATCAAATCAGCTGACCAGCAAGGCACTCACCAGATCCTCTGACAGGACACACCTCCGGGACAGAGCCACTGGCCCAGCACTGGCCAGACTCACAGCAGCACTGCCTTCTGGTGAACCTCCCGGGCAGCTCCTGTGCACAGCGGCCACTCACAGTGCTGGAGAAACAGGTGCTTGTTCTCTGATCTGGCGGTTAATTTAAAAACAAAAACTAAAAATAGTGACACGAGCTCTCAAAGCTACCTTCCCTTGTTCACCTCATGTAAGATAAAATGTTTCACAAGTTGTTTCAAAAAAAAACCAAAACCAACCAAACAAAATCCCCCATAACATCCAAACTGCACCCAAGAATTATCTGACCCACGTATTCCACATTGGATTCACTGCAGGATCACACAGATGCAGTGGAATTGGTCTTGCATTAATCCACCATGCAATCTTAAAGTCTGCTCCACTTAACAGGAAATAGGGATGATATGAAAAATATGCAGCAATACAAATGAAAACTAGATACACATCTATAAAAGCCCTATTATGGCAAAACCCAAGATACTTCGTGTAGCAACAACAACATCAGTAAATTCATTTAATGAATTTTTTCCTTGGTTTAGATGTATGTAACTGAAAAAATGTTATTCAGTCTGCTCTGCTCAGTTGACTGAAAGTACAACAGTATTTTCAGCAGTGCCATGTGAAAACCACTCTCCTTCAAGGACAGATGATCTTTTATTGTCACAGTCCTGAATGCTGACTACAAGCTCAATTAATTTGAAAATACATGGTGCTAATTACAGTAACTGAGCAGATCCTGATATTTTTTTGAAAGCAAATATTCATCCTAAACTAGGAAGAATAAAATACTTTGTATTAAGGTTTACATTCTTCACTTTTCTCTTAGGTAAAGGAGAAATTACACTTCTAAAGTATATGAATTGTAATGTAATATGACAGAGCACAAGAACCTTCAGACACATTTTCTTTGTAACATAAGGACCTGCCCTTTGCAGGTCAGGGCATGTGATTTTTCTGCAGCAGTCAGGTTTTGGGAGCTGACTTTAAAAATCAAATTGTAAAACGTGACAAAATCCATAGAAATTTTGGTGATATTGGAAATCAGATGTTTTCAGTATTCTGGAGCCTAGCCACAATGTATTTGAAGTTGGCACTCCTCAGATGAACCTGAATAACAGAAGGTGGCTACATTGTTTAAAAAATTATTAATTTGAAATCTCTCATAGGTCTTGTGCTGGTACTGGCTTACATCATCATTTATATGCAATTCAGAAACCCCTTCAGAATTCCTATCCCTTCCCCAACATGAGAACGAAGAGTTTTGAGAGATCTGAAATAAGAAGAACCACATGAGATCTACGAAATACATTACTGTTAGCAATTGTTAAGGTTTTTTACACATGGTAGGCAATATTTATAATTTTATAATTAAAATATTAAAATATTTAATTTTAATTGATCAAAATGGTTTATATCACATACTTGTCACATGCACCTCTATGAAAAGAAATCACCACATGTGGAAATAAGCATAATGGGTTTTCATAATGTAGGGATAGCTATTAAATAAACTGTCCTGTAAAGGATGCAATCTGTTGAAATCCAGCACTTGGTTTGCTTCATTATCTGTTTCTGAAAAATTCATGGCACATCAGCATTTGCTACTTAATGCCTTTTGAGTTTATTTTTGTGCCTTATGTTGATGTCTAAAGGTTAAATTAACCTGTCTGAGATGGGACTTGAAGCAGCAAGTAGGGATAAATATTTGCTCCTTTAGAACCAGAGTGAGCTTAACTTTTGGGCTCATCAGATGCAGATTCGAGAAAAAAGCATAATTAACAATTTGTATGTTTTCCTGGACAGCAGAGTAAGGCCCTGGGGCGGGGGAGAAGTGCCAGATGGTTGGAGCACCTACCTGGAGTGCAGGATCCATCCACAGAGGTGACATAACCCCGTGGGCAGATGCAGACATAACTTCCAACAGTGTTGGAGCAAACTCCACCCTCACAAATTCCTGGGATGATGCTGCATTCGTCAATATCTACCCAAAAAGGAAAGGACACAGGACAATTAGCAGAGCACTTGTACATGCTGCTTTAAAAAGAGAAAGAGAGCTTTTCTGAAATGAAGCTGTTATTCAACTCAGACTGAAATATTACCGGTGCTTGCATACTGAAAACAGTTTCGTTTGCCACTTGTTTTAAGTTTTCCTTATACATGCACTAGGTGCAACACTTCAAGTCAGATGAGAGATGAGAGATTTCCTCTGAATGACACAGACTGAGTGACACCTCTGAGAAGCACAGAACGGCTACAGTGGAGTGCCAAAATACACATCCTGCTCTCAGGCTGAAGGGAGAAGGATGGTACAGCAGCCAGCCAGGACACTCTGGGCTTCCTGTGGCCACACAAATATTGCTCATGAGATCTGACTGCTTTCTGGCCCCCCTAGCATTCCAACCGTCAGAAAGAATTTTGGCCAAGCCCTTCAAAAGCGAACTTTTTGATCCATTCAAATGTTTCTGCAAACTGAAAGCAGTGGTCTCACCTGAACACCGAGGCAATTTTGTGTGTAAATATGCATAAAGTGAGGTGTCACCAGGCTGATAAATGAGCTGCTGTGTGCAAAGAAGGGCTGCCAAATTCCAAACCAGTGGTCCAACAGTGCAAAGCCCATCAGAGCAGCGAGTAGTGGAGTTTGTAACTGGCAAGTGAAAGGCAGATGAAGGAAGTTTTTCACCGCCTCTGCAAAGCTTCAGGATGCAGGCCATCCTTCCCAATTGGCTACAAGCACGCGAGTTTAACTCTCTCTAGGGCTCTTGTCCAAGAACGACAGAAAGTTGGGAAGGGAAAAAAGTACCTTCCTAAAATCTAGGCAGTGATTAGAGTGGAGGGAAGACTCCACAGTCTTCTGCATGTGGAGAGAAAAACCAATTAACATGGAAAACCCTTGTGGAAGAATAATTTATTTAACTTACTGGAGCAGTAGCAAGTAATGACATTTTTTATTTCACTAGTTTTTGAGCCAAATCCCTGTCTCTCCTTCCCCCTCTCTGGTTCTTGCACGTGCAATTATTCAAAAATATCTCTATTACTTCTGACTGGAAATTCTGAGACTTCACCTCAGGAAAGGTTATTTTTAGTGTGGCTGACTGAAAAAGTTATTAATTTTCTTCCCTTCCCCACTCCAATATATATAAATTAATGGTCTCAGGGAAAATGCTCCAAAGATGAGTAAAGAGGAGATGCTTTTTTGTGGGTGAAGAAGACTGGTGGCATGAACGGTTCCAGTGCTGCAAACAAGACGGGACAGGGAGCCTCAATGCAAGAAACAACTTAAATGTGTGACAAAAATTTTGCAGGTTTATTGCCCAGTGAGTTTCTGCCAAAAAGACCCAGCCTGGCTACCTGCAATTCAGAATTAATGGCTTTTACTGCAAAGAAAATCAGGTTTTTATAAATAACCGAGTTACAAGTACCAGAAATGGGGCTCTCAATGGCTGAATTCTGCGAAAGGGTTCCTTGAAAATAGTTTTAGTCTAGAAAATAATATGAGAAAGTAGTAATACCTGGTAGGACAAACTCTGAACAGCACACAGGCTAATGAAATTACACACTGAAGCAGGAAAATCTGAAATGGAACTATTTCTTTTAAAGAATTCTTTCCATTTTGGTGCCACTTTTTCTCTTTTTGTTTTTAGAGGAGTTAGCCTGTTTCATATAGTCCTAACCTTTTGATGTTAACAGTACATAGTAACGTATCTTTTTGGAAAAGCATCAGAGGCATCCTACCTCCCAGAATACCTTTAATTGTAAAGGTTGTCATAACTAACTACATTTATTCAATGAGTATCATGTATTTTCTATTTCAGAAGAGTGAGTAGAACACATTTATTAGATCCCTGGAATAAAGTAAGTAATACTCACCTGTTTTGTAAAGCAGCAAGCATAAGTAAAAGTTTCTCTCTCTTCTCAGTTTCTCTACCTTTAATTCATCTCTGAATAACCCAAAAATATAATTTCCTTTAACTCTGGGAGATAACAACAGCCTAAAAATGAACAGCATTTCATTCCTAAAAGCTCAATATATTGTAGATCAACTTCTAGGAAAAAAAAAAAAACAACAAACAAACAAAAAAGGGTTTGAGGGTTTCTTTTGTTTAGCTAAGACACCACATTGGTGCACTGGATTTCTGGAATTTGGTACAATCCCTGTAATGGCCTTTCCAAAATTTTTTCAACACTATGCCCATTACAGCTCATGGAACTCATGTGCCTTGAATCCTTCCACGACTTCCTCAGACTGCAGAAAGTCTGTAAATCAGGAATACAAGAATACTTTTAAATAAAATCACCAATGCGGAGCCCTGAGCCTGGGTTAATTTTAAAGTTCATTTTTTCCCAAACAGTCTAAGCTTCTGAGTTACATTTCTACACATGAGGGTACGCACACAGAGTTACACATGCAAATTGTGCTCATGTGCATTGGAAATTCTTCTTAACTCTCTTTACTGATAGGCAATAACCAATAACCTCTGAATGGCCGATGTCTGTAAGCTGTGGACTAAGGCTCAAAATGAATCCAGTAAGTCAAATATATGCCTTTTGACTGACGTTTAAAAAAAAAAAATCCATTAAGGTACAAAAAGCACAACAGGAACATTCCTTCTTATTCTAACAAGAGCTATTGTTTTCAGGAAGAACAACAGGAGAAAAAACCCTAATCCACAAAATGCATCTGCATGCTCAAGGGCAGAGGTTATAGCAGGGGATCTCAAATCTTTCCTTCTAAAGTAGGAGAATTGCTGTTATGGTAAAGAATGTCTGAGTAATCACTGCAAAAGTCCAGCCTCTGCCTCTGAACCCTGGAGCCTTGACTATTACTGACTCCAGCTTGGATTTTGTCCTTTGTAGCCAGCAAGTGACATTTAATCTGCTTTTCCATACCTAAAGAAGGGAAAGGAGTGAGCAGAATACTCCATACCACATCATTTCTACACAATGTTTGAGACAAAAAACTTCATTAAAATAATGCAGTTTGTATTAAGTAATTTCTCTGTATACAGGTTCTAACTCACAGGACACCAGTTCCTTTCGTCTTTCCCAATGGCCCAATCCATATAGACAGATACAGATATACAGATTGATGTAACTTCGCTCAAAGTACCTGTCCTACCGACTGAAAGTGCAATTGTTTGAAGAACTGGCTATAGTTTTTCCTATAAATCCAACCATGAGAGATTATAAACACTTAATTAAGCATACAAATAAAAAAGTCTGAATAAAACTATGGCTTATCTTTCATTCTCTGCTCCATTGTTAGAATAACATAAGCATGGTATTAGCCTGGTATAATTTTGGCATTACCATGATGCCATGATGATTTTTTGTCTTTCTCGTATACCCCTTTCATATGGTATTATGTATCCTTAGTGCTTTTAGCCCACATATTTTTAATTCCTTAGGTTTGATAACCAGCATAGACCCAATATTCCATTGAGCCAGGAGACCAAACATCCTGGAAGCCTCACAGTTAAGGGTCAGAAAGCCCCAGACACCAAGGTCCTCTCCAGAACACATCCTGTAAACTAAGATAGGCCCATCCGGGGGAAGGTTCCTCGGATGAGGGGTTCACTAGAGCCTCTCATTAGGGAATCTTTAATAGATATGCTAATTGACAAGGCCTATAATGGTACACGCATTCACTGCGCGCTTGTGTGCATTTTGGTGTGCTTTTCAATGGATTCCACCCAAAAGGAGAGTGCACCTTTAAGGATCCTGAAATAAACACCGAGGTAAACCCCTTCTCCCTTTTAACCCTGTTTGGCTCAGGGAAAGGCAAGAACTACCTCGGCTGTGAAGCTTCACGGTGTCTTTCTTCCCCAGAAAAGACCGTACAAACTGTGAGGAGAGGGTCGCCATTTGCCTAATTCCCTGTGGGGAATTATCTGACTAGGGAAGCTGTGACCAGGGACTAATTAGTATTTAACTTCTGCCACAGATACAAGCGGTGGGGGCTTAGAAGAAAAAAGCCAGAGCATATGACCTGCTCTGGAGCAGACTGCCAACAAAACAGGAAATTAAGACCCGTTGATTAGTGAACCATGAAATAACAGCAAACTCTTCAGACTGCAGATGATGTTTCACTTCTATTGTTATGCACGGTCCCATAAGCACCTCAGCTTTTTAAGAAGATCCACGTAAAAATACATTCACCTTTTTCCTGTGGATACTCTCAAGGAGAACCGCTGAATAATGTTTTCAACAATTAAAGCTTTAGATAGTTAAAACAGAATGCAAAGAATGCTTTAAGTACTGTTTTCAGAAGAAAGGAAACGTGTCTCAGAATAAATTCTTTTGGCATCAAAAGAATCACAATTAAGATAATCAAAAAACAACTGCACTTCTAACAAACAAAGATAAGTAATTATGGATAGATTAGGATAGATTATGGGAACGGATAGAGGCACAAGAGCTGCCTCTGAGAAAACACCAAAAACAGGTAAAGAGCCTGTGGATAAAAATCAAGCCTAGGCCAATAAACGACACCTTGTAGCTGGGATCTACTTGAGCCATCTCCAGGAAGCTCTAGAAGAACAAATTTGTATAGAAAGCCAATTCAAGGAACTTTCTTTCCCTCTCTTTGTCTTCTTTCTTTCTTTCCTCTTTTCCTTCTTTCTTTTTTTTTCCCCCCTTCCTTCCTCCCTCCCTCTCTCCCCTCTATTCTCTTTCACCCTACCCTTTATTTCAAACCCAACACCCATGTGCTGATATCAGGAGGTCAGGGACAAACATTCCAATTTCCATGCCGAGTCTGTAATTTCCTAATGCCACTTTTTATGTTTTTGTGGACCTTCTGACTCTCATAATTCCTTTTCAGCCTCTCCACACCTGCCTGTTCCCCGCCCTTTCAGGTACTGAGTAGAAACTAAAATCAGTCAACTCAAAAAAACCAAACCACTGAAAAACAGAAGAATGTGGAGGGCCAGACCTGAGAAAAATACCTTTGGAATTTTTTTTATTTTCACTTAGATATTACCTGCAACAACACCAGAAGCAACATTTTCACTAATAAGACATGGTTTTTAAACTGACTATATGACTTAATTTTTCTGTGAATGTCATACTGCAGGCAAATCTAAGCAAAACTCTGAGGGGACTTTCAAAATTGGGTACAAAATATGTATTTGTTTGTAACTGAATACTGAATATAATGTAATTGGGGACCATAATTAAGTTGCCAGCTAATCACATGCCAAAGCCTTTAAGAACAAAGTCCTCTTATCAGCACAACTTGAATGTGAAAGTACCCACTGACTGGAATGAAGTCTGAGTTTTGATTTCTTTCAAAAGCATGAAAAAGTCACAGAAATCAGTGAATTCTTCAGCAAATTCACAAAAACTCAGCAATTTTCTTTCACATTATTTTAAATTATAATGAATTGCTGCTCTTAATTGCATCAACATGTTTACTGAGTAAACATGGTCATGTTTAATAAATTACACTTATTAAACATGGTCTACTTAATTTTTCATCTAAAAGAAAAAGGCATTTCCTTGGTATTTTCCACTTTCCAGACTCACCAAAACCGCCACATTTGCTTTCACTCTGTAGTCACCAGGCTCAAAATATCTACCTGAACTAGAATACCTTTTAGAAAACATAGAAAATCGTAACAACCAAGCAGCAGTCATATGTTGCTCACACACAGAGGTTCTATCAATAGTTCTAAATTTTCAAAGAGAGTGAACACTGTCTGTACCCACAAGAGTCAGGCAGAAAAATCTAATGCAAAATAGGAACAGCCAAGTAGAAACATGGGATGCTGCAAAGTAGAAACAAAAAGCAGGGTTCAGTGATGTTATGCCTGTCCAGATCAGACACTACAATTATTCAACTATTTAATAATGTTCATTACCGAAGTGTTCCAATGCTCTGCATAACCACTTTTTAGGTATGTTCTCCTACTTACCATCACATTTTTGAGTTGCCTCATTCTGTTTGTGGCCAGCAGGACACTTGCACTCGTACGAACCTACTGAATTAATGCAGTTTCCTCCTTGGCAGACTCCGGGGATAGCCTGGCACTCATCAACATCTGCGAACGCAAAAAAAGACCCAGATCTGATTACCCAACATGAGACACTTGAGTTACTTTCAGTAACTCCCTGTTGCATTTCATTAAATTCTACTTAAGCTTCGAATTGTGTTGAGTTTTTTTTTTTTGTTCCCTGCTCTAATTTGGTTACACATCAACCATCCCGTGTTTCTGTAGGCTTTTGTACAAAACTATCCAGGAGGACATATTTCTTGGTTGGCTTCCTTAGCACCTGAAGTTACCATCCAGGTGTTTCAGGAATCTTCTGGACCTGTGTGTTCCAGCTGTGTGGTGCTCCCAGTTAACATTTGGCAAGAATATGGAACTCTTTTTCAGGAGGATGGTCAGAGCCCTTACAAGGCATTGAAATTCCACTGGAGTTTGTGGATTATAGGACTTCTTCAGTTTTTATCCCTCCTGGTGCTTGTGCTATAGATAAAACTATGCTTCTTGCCTTGTCCATTCACCTGCTTTTCCATTTAAGCAAGTATAATTTATCATAGTCAAGGAAGAAGGCAAGCACTTTTTGCAGGTTTGGGGGGTTTTTTCGTAACCCTTGGACTTGGGTTTAAGCACATTTGCTGAAAAGTTTGCATTTGGTTCTTGAATACATGGTGATGTATCCAGCACACTACCATGTCCAAAATTCAACAGTTAGATTGTAAATGGATTAAGGACTTTATCAAAGGCATAGACTTTCTTCTCTTTTTTTCTTTTTTTTCCCTAAATAACCTGTGCTTGCTGCTGCTTGTTTACTTGCAAATCAAACATTTCATCTCTGAAGTATTTTAAGGAGTCGGGGAGCTGGACTGGGTGCTCTCCAGAGATTCCTTCCAATCCTAATTATTCTATGATTCTGTGAACCTTGACACGACTTAGCAATGTCTAGAGAGAAGATGGTTCCACCAATTTATGGGTACTCGGCCCACCCAGTAGCTCCCTCCTGAGTAAAACATGTGTTGTTTGTCTTCTGACCCCGAGGCCTCAAAATGCATTTATCACACAGAATATGCCTGCGCCTCTTGTCACTTATTAACACTTAAATTAAGTTTCCTGTGTCAGCAGATCAGTTGTTAAAAAACCACTCTGTGTCTTAAACAGTTTTAGAAGCTGAGGATGTCAAGGAATAGTGAATTAATGGCAGCAGTAGGCAATGAACACCTCCCAGAAACAGAAAAAGTATCACTGGGGCCCCGAGGTGAACTAAATTTTAAGCTCTATTGGTTCCTTTAATTTATTTCAGTTCTTTTAAGAAGGCAAATAGATGTTGAGCTTTGCTGAAGCCTGAAAAGCCAATCCCAAAGATGCAATGCAGTGCTTGTCCAGTGAAGGAAATACAAATGGTGCCACTAGGAAAGGTGAAGTCTTTGAACCACATGCACTCTCCTGCTTCTCTCTGACATTGTCTGCTAACTATTCTACATCACATTTCAGTTTAAAGAAAACAAGACTATTCAACTTTAATGTTAGCCTAAAGATATACACACGCTACAAGACTGACGCTTTCTGTCAGTGTCACATTTTGCTGAAAACCCAAGTTTGTTTTAATATATTATTGGTGTTCTGGGACTGAGAAAAGTCAAAAATAACAAAAGTATTTTATTCAAAGGGCCTGTTTTATCAATTGCTTCCTAAAGGCTGCTTTAGGATATAAGAATTTTTTTTTTCTGAAAATACAAGCAAATTGAAATGAAGCTGGATTTTTTTTTTTTTTTTTGTATCTTTGACAGTTAGGCTGAACAACACAGGAGTTTTAGCATTTTTAATTATCCACTTACTCACACTTTTAAACCTCAACCACATTAACACAAGAAACTTTTTACCAAAACCAGCAAATTTGATTAATAACTTTTTAGAAACAGTTCTATATACAAAAGTTCAATATGTTACAGATTAAGTAGAATGTTTTTATGTTTTCATACTCTAATATTTGGTAAGTGAAAAAAGATTTTGTGCTTTTGCAGAGTTTTTTCTACAAAACACCAGCAGGATTTGCACAGATACCTTTAAAAATGCACCTTCTCTTTCTGATCTGTGGGCTGCTTCTCGAAAAACTCTGAAAACCCAAAAAGCTCGGGAAAAATAAATCCACTCAGATGTTAGACAGACATTTTGGAGGGTTTTTTATTTACTATGGTAGCAACAACAATTATCCAAATAAAAATGTCTCTCTTTAATTCTGCCTGGAATATGTATGGGGAGTTTCTTTGTAATTGATTTGGCACGTGGGAACTAAAAGGCGAATTGGTTATGAATATATGAATACTCTTGGTTCTTCCTCTGCCTCCTAGAAAGCAGAAATACTGCATACAACAGAAATAACACCAAGATATTTTTCCCTGTTTTAATAATTATTTTCACAACAGCAGGATGTGATCTTAGACTACACTGTCAATATTTTCAGTAACTCAGACACTTTAATACCAAGCACTAGATTACAAAAGAAAAATCATCACTTTTCATTGTGAACTTGAACCTTCATCTGTCTTCTCTCTCTTGTCCAGTTCACATCAGTGTTTTTAATATTTAGACAGAGTACTCCTACTACAGAACAGGTTTCTTCGGATAATATCTCCTGTAATGGCTATATGCACTTAACAATGTCGGCAACAGCAGCAGGAAAAAGAACCTTCTTATTTTCAAAATCTACTCAGCCATCACCGCTCTTCTCTCCTTAGAGCAAAAAATTAACCATCTACAGGGAAAGGGTGTAGGTGGGAAATGGGACTGCTGAGGAATGCAGGGAGGAGCTGAGAAAACATCCAACACAGGTTTTCTGCCATTATGCTGCTCCTAAGGCCATGTAGCACTGGCAATAAAGTTCGCTGAAGTGGAACACTGAAGTTCCTCCTGCCTGAATTCTTGGAATGAGGGATGTTGGAACAGCTACAGTTCCTGTATAAGACCTGAATGAATAGAAACTTCTGGGGAAAAAAAAAAAAAAAAAAAAAGAAACACAATGAAACAATCTGAATTTTGATTGGTTTTGCTTCTCTTAGATTTTGTTAAGCCTGTTAACGGTAATAATGGAGTTACAGTACTATGTCCTATACAAGAGCATGACCCAGAAAACATAATTAACATTTAAAAGGTGCTAAAGACCCATTTTATATTGCATCATGCAAATCCTGTGAAGAGCAGGAGCAACTTCCTACTTAGGAGTTACATCTTGTAAAACTCGGATGTCTAATGCATACTGAAATTATGACCCATTTTCCAACAGCAAGGCTTGCAAGTTCCACTGATTTTGAGCTGTTCATACCAACTCCCAAACCTGTCTATCTACTGATGTAAGCATTCACTTCAAAAATGCCAAACACTTGAAGTATGGACTGAGTGAGCCTGTCTAATCAATAGATGTGAAAGGTAGTTTTACTGAATACCAAAGGGGTTTGGGTTCCTTTAATTTAGGTCTCTGTAAATCTGACGTCCTCAACAGAAAGAAAAGCATTGAAAAGCAGTAAAGATCCCTCTATTTTCTTCTAAAACCCTCAGAGGAAATATATGGTTTCTTCTGACCTATCTATTGAGGTTGGCAGAGCACGGGAACAGGCTTCCCAGGGAGATCTGGAGGCATTTCAACCCCACATGGACACGCTCCTGTGTCACCTGCTCTGGGTGACTCTGTCTTGGCAGAGGGGTGATGTCCAGAGGTCCCTTCCAACCCCAGCCATTCTGAGATTCTGTGATCTTACTTCAACAGACTCTGCACTGTAATGTGGAGTTTGGAAAGGCAAAAAGTGTCCACTCCCTTCCTGCATCAAGGTGGCCTGATAATCAATAGCAGGGTAGACATCGTGCTACCAACCTGCTCACACCACAGAGCTTAAGTCAGGAGGAGTTACCAGTACTCAGAGCTTGAAAGGAAATGTCTCAATTGCTGGAAGTAAGGCAACGATTCGGTGAAATCAAGAAATTCTGTCTCTCCTTCTCCTCAAAGAAAGGCCAAGCATTTTCCATCTGTGCCTTGCCATCACCTTGTAACATTGCATGCTAAGGCCAGCTGGCAGAAATACAATCCGAGCTTCCTATTTAGCAATTATATGTCAAAAATGTAGCAAAAATTATGGCTGTTCAAAATTCCTTTGTTTATCCACCACGCAAAGCAGACTACCACATTGTTTCTATGCTCCCCAGTGGAATTTAGCAACGTGGTTAAATGGGTAGCTTAAAACTATTTGCCACAGGGAATATATTGTCAGAAAAAGAAAACACAATTATTGCGGGCATGGGTGCTAAAGGGCACCACTGATCTCTCACATAATTCAAATGAAGCCCCAGAAGCTATGCCAGGGTCAGTCTGGCAGAGCAGTTTCACGTTGTACGTGGCCAAGTCATACAATGGAGCTTGACTTGGAGATTGCAACATGCCCCCCTTCTGTAGTGCATTGTTTCTGCTCGTGACACTGCTATGAAAAGAGTGCCTAAAACATATTAATCACTTCAAGATGAATGGCAAAACATGAACTGTTGCATGCAGGCAGAGGCCTATCTCTGACATATAAGGAAAAGTGACATCAAATATTTTTCCTTAGTATTGATTAATTTTTTTTTTCCCCCCAGGCCACTTAAGTTTTGCTCTTTATGCACAGCAGCAAAAATCTGGAGGCAGCAAAGCACACCTGGATTTTACCACAAGACACAGACCACACACAGGGAAAAGAGTGATGCTCTTTCAAGGGGACGGAAGGGTTTCCAAGGCGATTGTCACGGGCAGAGTTTCAGTCAGAGGCTCACCTTGGCAGGCCCCAGTGCGGATATTTGGGATGAAGCCGCGGCGGCAGGGCTGGGGCTGGGCAGGGCACATCTCGCAGGGGTGGCCCCACGCACGCCCCATGGTGGCACAGCACAGGGACTTCGTGCACACAATCCCAGTCAGCTGGCCCTGGCACATCTGCTTGTTCACTTGTGTGAAACATGGGCCCGTCCTGTAATCTGCAGGGGAAAATAAAAGGAAAGTTCGCTGTATTATTCAAGGCACTGTACCAGTAACTGCAGAAGGAATTGTTTTTTAACCCGGTAAATACCTATATTAAGAAAAATTCCGTGGAAATTTAAGCCATATTACCGCTTACAGAAGTTGCATGACACCTTCAGCCGAAGGTAATGATCGTCACATGGTTATCCTACCTTTCAAGTTGTTTTTTCCTGAAGGATACAAGTAAATAAAAGGCAGCTGGACACAAAACTGCTCTTGAGCCTTGACAACGTATCCACAAAAATCCACAGTACGCAAAAGAATTTCACAAACAAACAAGCAAACGAAAGAGAAGATCAGATTAACAAACAAGGACTGGAAACTGGTTTTCTTCTTCTCAAGCTACTTCATGGTGATTTATGGGAGGGAGCTACAGACCACAGCAGCCACACATTTTTTCACTCCACATTGATCAAGATGCCAGAGAGCATCACAGAATCATCATTCCTGCTGGAATACCTGTTGCAAAATAGTGCTACCTAGAGAGGACTAATTGACAAACGACCACTTATTTTCAGAGGAAAACCATGAGATAGTGAAACCCATCCAAGCCATGCACAGTACACTAAATAAAGCATAGCAATGATATGAAAATATACTTCTGGTAGAATTCCTGTGAATAGTTAGTTCAGGAAGTTTGAACCTGTAAAAAGATAATTTTTTTTACATTATGAGTCAACACAAACTGGGTTCAACAGCTAACTGAAATCCTCTAGCAACAAATAAGGAGCAGATGGTTGCTCTAAGCCAGATTTCACATCCTTATGGAAGCTCTTTAGGAGTGAGGGGGGAAAAAAAGAAGAAAATGTTAGCCTCTCAATCAGTCACATGAGAGAAGGCACAACAGTGGGGTTATGGCTGCTCCAGCTACTATTCCATCTTCTTTTTTCCTACCGAAAGCAGACTCCAATAGCAATGTGTGGGTCTCACACCGTCTTCCACACACTTCCCCTGGGATGCAGCTGGTCTCACAACCAAGCTACAAATGAGACAACCCTCACTTTCTGTAACTTGCTACTTTCACCCTGAAGAAATAAGAACTTCAACATCTTTGGAAAGGAAAAAAAAAGATGGTGTTCCCAGTGAGATGTTATACTAAGTTTCCTGGGCTCTTAAATGAAAGCTCAAACAGAAATCAGTGTTCTGCTTCCTATCTTTGGTAAGGGTCACCACGGTATCAGCCTAGAAAAGACTTCTCTGCACAGTTATTTATACACATTGGTAGTCAATTTCAGCTGGGCTGTTCACTTTATTTAAAGTCAACCAAGTTCACAAGTACCCAGAACAGAAATGCCTGACAATAAAAGGAGGATAGAAGATCTTAAATACACAGTAAGGCCTGTGAACTTTAATATTTCCTGATTATCAGTACAAAATAGTCTTCAGAGTTACACTTTGAGCTTCCCCTTTGCCCATCAAGCCACAAATATAGTGCTTCGAGTAAAATAAATACATTATAAAAAGAAAATCCTGTCCTTGCTCTATACACTCAGATGGAGCTCAGTTCTCAATGGGGGAATGCCTTCTAGAGTGAAATCAAGTAATGACTTACTCTAAATCTTCACATTTCCAAAACTTGCCTTCAGCAGGTCTGACAATCCTGACATCCCAGCTCACTTTGCAATTCCCATTCAGGAAATAAGTAGTTCTGCTGGACAGTATGGAATTTTTATAGCAGCAACTCTCTGAGACACAATTTTTTGTAGGACCAATCTTTGGATATCATGAAGCAATCACAGTAGGAGTAGAAATTCAAATTATGTATTTCTCTGTGTAATAGCTGGTGACCCACAGGAATATTCTGGCCAAAGATATCCCACGTTACGAAGCTTGGAATTCAGTCAGAGGAAATTAAACTTGAAACTCAAACTAGAGTTGTGAATTGTATCTGAGTTCCACCACCTTCCCATAAGGCCCAAAATGATTGTGGGTAAACCGTCAAAACTAACAATGAAAAGTTTGGTTTAGAGAGTGTGCTCTGAAGAAAAATTAGAGAATACAACCAAGCTCTAAAGTGTGTTTGTTCAAGAGAATATGAATGAGTCAGGTACAAGAAGGAGTGATACCAACACACCTACTGCTTACTATATCCTATTAATTAGAAATATATGCTCTGGAAACCTATGCATAGGTATCTTAATAAACAGAGAGTGCATTAATCCAATGTTCAGATTAAGCAACATTCATCAGCATAAGCCTGCAGCATGGTATCTACTCATAAACATGATTTATAATAATATATAATATATAATATAATAATAGCAATATTTTAAAATACTACTGTAATTTAAAATATTATCCATAAAAAGTGCACCTATTTTAAAAATCTTTATTTGTTCAGTTTCTCCGACACGAAGCCCAAATGTAAAGAGACTGATTAGCAGCTGCTTTTCTATCTTAAGAGGAAAATATAAGATTTTAAAATGCAAAGCAAAGGCAAGCATGTTCAGGTAAATGATGAAGTTCAACTGTTTACACAAAGATCTGTAGTCACACAGTAAATTTTTAGGTGTGGGAAGCAAACACAGTAAAAGCAGATGCTATTTTGAAGATACTTTGTCGTTTCAAATGAAGCTGTGGATTTGTTTCAGGAATTGCTTCACACAGCCAGTCAGACTACATTATTATAATGGTTGTTCAGACTTTAAAAACTCCCATTTATGAATCAATCATCTTTTCCATATGGGTTTGCTTGTCTTATTCTTAGGTGTTTCTTCATCTGTTCTTTTGCCAGGACTGCTGATGGAACAATTTTTCCAGAAAGAACATATGTTGAACGTAAGTTATAAATCATTTGTTGCTCTAGAAAGAGTAACTGCTTTGGTGAAAGAAAGTGATCTTCAGCACATGTGTTATACAGGTTTGTTTTTTGAACTTCAGAAAATTATCTTCAATATGCACCGTAACCTGAAGAATGAAAATCTTTATCAACAATTCCAACTGTTAACATAATTAAATTTAATGAGGAGTACTCTTTTCCTGACATCAAGGAAAAAAAAAAATCAGACCATGGACTTCAACATTTAACTATACTGCAACATTTCTATTCTGCCACAGAAGTGTGTATTTTGTATTCTCAAATGGGACTATTCAACTATCATGGTTGTCGGGATTTTTTCCATTAATTCCTTTTTAAAATTCTGATTCTACCTGTAATTAAAAAAAAAAAAAAAGGCCAGTTGACAGGAACATGACACAAGGCGCAGGAGTTTTAAGAATTCTAGTCTTGGGTATGGTCCAGTATCCATCTATTTTAGTTTTCTTCCTGTACCTCTGGCCAAACAAATGATTCAGATAAGGTGTAAAAACCTGCCGTAAATAGGTATGGAATAGTCTGTCTGTCACATGTCCTCTCTGTCTAACACCCACTAGCTAAAAACCTGAAACACTATGTTCAACATCCCAAATACCACCTGCTGCCACTCAGGACAAAACACGAAAATATTTTGGTACACATGTAAGGATCCAATTTGTATCTGAATTTTGTCACAACTCCTGCCCATAAAAATCTCACCTCTTCCCAGGTAACACAAAAGAGAAAAAGTGAGGCATGAAGAAAAGCAAAAAGGTAACTGCACATGCTGGAATGTCCATTGCAAGTTACCAGGAGGAATATTAAAGTTTGAGTCTCCTTTTCCTTTCATGGGAAAGCACAGACTGAAATTTTAAATGAAGGCTCCCAATACCAAAATACTGTTCCTGTGTGAAGTCCAACAGGGGTGCAGTGCCAGTCTCCTGCACCCAACCTACAGAAGGGGAAAGCACATTGTCACAAATACTGTATTTCGTGTCTGTGAGCACCAAGAAGATTTAGCAGGAAGGAACTGTGAAGTATCTTCCATCATTTTTGTTTAAACAAAACCCCACAGAACCATAACTAAATAAGGAAGCAATGCAACTGGAAACAAGCATCTTTAACTAGAAGCTACTTAGAAGATCGATACTTCTATTACTAAAAACAAAATACTGAAAATATTAAGCATATTGATCAGTATGAATCACATCAGAAGTGAGTAAAGGAGCATGTCTGAGATAAGCCTTCACACCCTCTGTCATTAAATTAAAGAACAAGACCTAATACTTTATTAATGTGTTTCACTTCCTCACAAAACAAATTTGCCTTTCATAGGACTTTTTACAGAACCTCACTTCCCTAAGGAAAATTTAATAAGTACTAAGGAATAGATGAGAAAATAAGTAACTTCAACTTCCATGACCTCACTTGCAGGTTCAAGTAAAGCAAGCAGTTTATTATTATTAATGATACTTCAAAAACCAATTTCATAAATCAGCATTATTAAATGAACAACCTAATACATCAGACCTGAATGCTCCAAGGAACTAAATATTGTCAGCATTACCAGGAACTTCACTCTCTTCTAAAAGAAAAATTAGCACAGTGGGTAAGAGTCCAAGCAACTGGACTCTATGTCAGGGAACCTTCAGAGTGGAGACATTAAGTCCATACTGGCAAAGACCTTAGGTTAAACTCACTTTGCTAAAAGATACTCCAACAGGAAACAAGATGGAGAAACAACTGCCCTTATTACAACTCTGATAGGTGGCAAATTTCCCCATAATTTCTGCTAACACTCAGAGGTCTCCAGATGTCTGAAATTCTTTTTGGCTGCTTGTTGCAGAACCTGCTTGTTGATTACTGACGAGATTTTTCGATGAAACTCTCTGAATTTCCCCCTTTGCAGTGTGAAATCTTAATGTTTTGATAAATAAAAGTGCAGTCAAGATCCATCTTCCTGCAAGGGGAATTCCACGGTGTTCCATGGACTCCTACCACGGGATCATCAAGAGAAAGGCTTGCCCAGTTCTCCCACTGATGCTGCATAAATGACAGCATTGCCCAGACCCGGTGCTTCTGAAGAAAGACAGATCAGGGCTTTCCTTGATGAATTTTTCATCTGAGTATGAAAGGGCTGGAAATACTCATAACTGTCCTTGGGTTCAAAGCATAGATCTGAAATTCATGCGTATGTAAATATTATTCTTCTTACTCAACTCCAGCATCTGCAGATCATAAGTCACAGTAATGCAAAAGCTATTTAGACATTTAAAATGTGTGTATATTTATTAAATGTTATCTAAAATTTAATTTCTTTCAATATTTTGATCAACTTTATATGGAAATTTGGGGAGCCTTTTTGCAATAATGTTTAGCTGCCCACACTGAGAGTACACAATAAAGGAAATTTCAAAGGTAACAAGACGGTAGGTGAATTGTACTTGATATAAAGAAAAAGAATTTTTTTCAAAGGTGACATCCAAAAAGTTATGGTAAAAAAGACTGCTGGCTGGAAATGAAGAATGAGTCTCTTGGAAAATGAAAGAAAGTTGGCAATGCTATTAATTTCTCTTGGAAAAAATAATCTGTGGGCAGTGCTGCTATTTAGACTGAAAAGTTTTTATAAACCTGAATAGTAAAATCAAAGCGTCCTTCCCTTGACTTTTTCTTATTAAGAAACTTGTGTGTTAAGTCCTTAATTATTTAATACAATAACTTTATCATTAATGTAAACAATGATCACGGAAGTCTTTTAAACATTTAAAATTGTTGGTAACTCAAAGATGAGGTATCTCTAGTAGGTTCTTTAGTCATTATGTGAAGCAATGACTTCTATAAAGTTTATTTTGATATGTAACAGAGAAGAAGAGCAGCTTAGTGGAAAATGGTTTTGAACATGGACGTTAAATACATCATGAAGGCTTGGACGTTTTTATACAGCTGACAGCTTCCAGTTTCAGGTTGAAATTTTATTACTGTTCTACCGGTCTCACAGGACCTTTTCTGACCAGCTCCTGTGATGTAAAACTTCCCATCAGACAAACTCCTGAGACTGACTGGGTAACTTAACAATACACACTTGACAGCAAAAAAGGAAGAGGAGGGCAGCTCTAGATGAAAGAAGGAAAGGGCTCAGGATCAATGCAGGAATCTGTGTGGGCTTAGTAGCTTTTAGCAAAATTCCAGGTTCCACCAGTATTCCTGTCATGTCCGTTCTAAGCACATTCTCATTTTCCTCTGTCTGGAACAGCAGGAGCAGCTCTTTTCCAAAAGCAACAACTCCAGGGTTCACACAAACATTCTTATATAATTGGTATTATGTCAGTTTTAAGCAGATAAAGTCTCAGTGTAGTAATACCTGCAGATCTTAAAACTTTTTTATTTTTTAACTAAGAAGCAATTCATTCTTACACACTTAAGCACATGGGGGGAAAACGGCAAAATATTAATATTTCTGAAATAAAATGTAATTTTGTGTAATCAATCCGAACACTGGAGAAAATGTTTCTAATCCTTTAAGACACAAAACATTTTGGAAAGTACGCACACACACGCACAAAAAGCACAGAAATACAGAAACATGGAAATACTTCGCTTTTGTCGCTGACGGAATTTAGTGGCTTCCAGAATTCAAGTACTTCCTTAAAAACTTCTTGGAACAAAATGTTTCCAGGTGTATCTGAAACATCATACACTGACTGAGAGAAAATTTCAAGCGTAGAATAGAAGCTGTGAGAGAAGTACTCCGGAATTCTGGTTCCAGCAAGATGTCCAATTTTGGTTTGGTTGGAGCTCCTTGTAAATGTATATATTTCCCTATGCTCCCACAGGGCCTGCTACTGTATAAAGGTGGCATCCGAGCTGGGACTCGAATGAAATCCCTCCATGAGACAACACTTAGCACACAATCTCGCACACAATGAAATACCAGTCATCAGTCATCGCAGGGAGTTACAGCCTCAATCACCCCCGGGCAAAGTGTACATGGAAACACAAAAGCAAAACGATTTTTTTTTTTCTTTTTTTTTGCAAGATTTAGCAGTTTATAGCAACTACCCTAATATGATGTTTGTACATCTTTGCTTTGCTGAGATGTCTGCAATATCTAAAGCAGTGAAGGAACCCCTTCAGGCTGCTCGCTGCTCCTTCCTCTCGTTTCTCCTTCAAAAAATACCTTACTCATCAAAACTTGGACTCTGGAAAGCCAGACAGATGCACATTGAGCTCTTAATTCTTTCACATCCCAGGAATTAAGAAGCCAACACCTTACTATACGCCTGAAAAGAAAATATGCTACTTTTCTTGACCATAATACGTAAACTTGAATTACGCTATCCACAGGCTTTTGGTTCCCTGCTCCATGAAGTCAGTGCTATTCAGTTCCACCTCAAAAGAACAGAATCACAGAAGAGGAAGACTTTAAATTTAAAGACTGAAGTCTTCAGATAGGACACCCTTTTAAGAGTATTGCTGAACAGTGTAAAGGGCACAGGATAGACTCCCACACTCCACCCTCACCTTCCACTCTGGAGTTCAGTGTCCTTCCTCACACCAAAAGCCGAGGCTTTCAGAATGCACCCAAACTCACAAAATGAGGAGGGAAAAATATTTCATAACCAACTCCCGTGTAAATTAGAAAGGCATGCAAAAAGTCTCAGTAGACCAGAAATCCTAATAAAACCACAGACATTGCAGCTGAATGCAATCTCGTTAATTATTAACCTAAGTAGGAAAAACAACTGTTTCACACATTATCCTTAGAAAAAAAAATTAAATCTATATATATATTTAAACTGCAAGAAACATTCCCTCAGATGACTGTCTAGACTACCATGATAATTTGAGTTCATAATAAGCTAAAAACCCAGCCAGCTACTATTTACTAGAGTTCTGTCTGTGCAGAGGCAGAAGCACAGCTTCTGTTTTTCAGATTTTTTTGATTTATTCAGCAAAACTGAAGGGCTTTAGAGATTTACCTCTTGGGCTTATACAAGATTTTCAGGGAGACACTATAAAGCTGAGTATCTTTTAACAACCAAAATACAGGACAGAAGATAATTAAGAGAATTTGTATATCCTCTCAATACAGAAACAATTTAATCCAGTTTCTCATATAGCGAGTTATTATTCTGAGGAGGAATAAACCAGTTTACTTTTGGCACTCCATGATTTAGCAACCCTGGAAGAAATGTGATCTTGACTTCAGTAAATTACCCCTGATAATACCTGGATTACTCTTTTCCATATATTTTTATTATAGCAACTATAGCTTTTAAGATATTGCATAATTAATGCTTATGAAGACAGATATGGTTAAAAATTTAAACCAGATCCTATTTACAGAATGTTAAGCCTTAATACTTTATTCATTTTAAATTCAACAGTGGCTTAGAATCAAACATTTTCTTTGGTAAATAACTGTCATGCCATATTCCACTGTCAGAATTGTTCCCTGGGAGGGTGGGGAGGCCCTGGCACAGGGTGCCCAGAGCAGCTGTGGCTGCCCCTGGATCCCTGGCAGTGTCCAAGGCCAGGCTGGTCTTAGAGCAACCTGGGATAGTGGAACATGTCCCCTCTGACAGGGGGAGCTGGAACAGGATGATCTTTGAAGGCCCTTCCAACTCAAATCATTCTGTGATTTTATAAACCCCTGGTCTTACAGTTTCCCTTTTTTAGTTCTCATAGATGTCATTTAGGTACCAAAACCAAGATATCCTTGTTTAACTGCAAACACTGGGTCTCAGCCTGAATTCTTTTCTTAATCAAAACTCCCCAGTAGCTTCTCTGGGATTTCTGCCAGACTTAGCAGTGCAGGAGTAAACCCCTCCAAAAAATCTGCTTTCATTGGTTTCAGCTGCTGCCCTGGGAACCGCAGAGGCAGAGGACAAACATCTCTGAGCCATCAGGAGACAGTGATGATCACAGCACCTTACCAGGCTTGTGAGGAGCACTTCAGGAGAGGTTCAAATTTGTATTTTCATTTGACTTTTGCAGAACTATTTTAAAGGCATAAAATCCCTGGTTTTAATTCTAATATGAAGTGCAACAACCCCTCTTCTATAACACTTTAGCACTTGCCTGTGCTATGCCTAAACGAACTGAGAAGTTTTGAATATTTCAAGTGCTTTAAAAGCAGCAAAGTTGCTGCATTGAAGGATTTTTTTACCTTTTTCTTTTGCTGGTGCCAAAGAAACAGAGTGTCATTCAAATACTGGGATTTAATTACAAACTAAAAGAGGGGAGTAAGAGAAAGACATTGAACTGGGGTCACAATACTTTCTTCATCACTACTGTAATCAGCATGACAAGCATTATCCATAGAATTTTTAAAACTGCTAAATGTTAAATCTTTTGCAGACCTAGAAGAGAGAAATTTTCCAATACCTGCTAACAACAAGAAAACACATACTCTGCAGGCACCTTGTGCATTTTCAGTGGTTTAGGCAGATATTCGCCTTTGAAAACCTTGTTGTTGGAGATGATGGATGGCAAAAGCAGAGACTGTTGTGCCAGAGCCCTGTAACACCACTAGGCATTGACATCTGAGAGCATGAAAGCAGCTTTCTGAACCTGCCCTGCTGTAATCCATCAAGGGTTGATGTGGGCCAGTATCTGCAGGTCAGAACCTGTGGCAGAAAAAGGAGTTTGCTGAGCAGAGACTGCACTTAAATGTGCGTGTTGTTAACACCTGACAACACCTCTAGCCTCAAAAAAAAACCCCAAAATATCAAACAGGTTCTTCTGACACAGATCATCTGCCCTACTTTCCTGAATCAGGTACTTACTTGTCAGATAAAGCTTTGCCTCTTACTGCTGCAGGTATTTGCAATTGTTATCCCTTACTATCTCCAAGAGAAATCAGCGGTGGGCTTCTTTATTCTAAACTGAAACTTCTTTTGTTAAAAAAAAAAATGACCATTGAGGCGTTTTGCTTGTAATTAGCTTCCCACTAAGTCAGCTGGAGAAGCTGACAGAAATGCTTTCTAACAAAAAAATGTAGGCGATATAAGTAGACAAGAATGGTGAAAATTGCAAATTTTAGGAAGATTCACATTCTGTAGTTTTAAACTACTGCTGACTTATTTTTAGTTAATTTTTTTAAACTAAATTTATTTTAGTTAGACTTTAAGTTGATGACTTAACACTTGTATTTACCTCGGTGACCCTGAACATCCCCCGTGTAGTTTTGAGAACTCTACAATAAAGTAATTACTTTTTTCTTCACTCAACAGGCCTTGCACAACTCCTTTATGAGCTTGCAGAAAATATCCCAAGACCACATGCTCCACTTCTCAAAGGCTAAAATTGGACTGAAGATGAATTAAACTGATGTTTAGCAGGTCAGTCTTACTGTACACTGAAAGAAAAGAAGCAGGAAGACCATAAAAAAACCTCTGTTCTGGCTCAGGATGATAGTAGCCATTAATAAAAGGAAAAAAACCCAACCCCACAGCAAAATTAAAGAGTTACCTTCCCAAGACTCCCACAAAAAGAGAAGAGGTTGCTGATCAAAAAAACATTTTTGATGTAAGCACCTGAACAAAGTTTGCAATTACTCAGGGAAAACTGAAGTAAACCAAAGGAGGAGAACAGGTCCTTTTATTGCCACCTGTGCAGCAAAAAACCACAGCTGGCAAAGGGGAAACCTCTGGAACACGACCTGTCACAGCCTCCATGGCAAGGAGTTCTCTTGCTTCATTTAGACCTGATCACTGTCACTTAAGCCCACACAAGCATCTTCAGAAAATACGATATTTCTTCTTCATAATGAAATTGTATTCGAGAAGCATTGACTGCTATATAAATCTGTATCAGTTTGCTATACTAGCCTAATTTTAACCACGTGCACCATCCCCAAACATCTTTCTAACCCCTGTGTCTATCAGCTGCTTCAGCACTCATCCACTTCAGCTCCATATTCTTTAGTGTTCACTCTTTTGCCTCAGTCACTATACACTAACAACACTTTAACTGAGCGTGCTTTTTGCTTCCTCCTACTTGTTTGTGCTATTGATAAGCTTCTCCATCCACTTCCCAGCCTGAAGAAAAACCTTTTATCTCATGTTATATTCCCCGAGTCTTAATCTCACAGAATGGTTCAGGATGGAGCACACCTTAAAGCTCAGCTCGTTCCAATCCCCTGTAACAGGCAGGGACACCTTCCACTGTCCCAGGTTGCTCCAAGCCCTGTCCAACCTGGCCTTGGGCACTTCCAGGGATCCAAGGGCAGCCACAGCTTCTCTGGGCACCCTGTGCCAGGAACTCACCTCCCTCAAAGGGAAAAATTTCTTCCCAATATCTCATATCTAACCCTGCCCTGTGTAAGTTTAAAGCCCTTTATTCTATCCCTACCTGCCCTTGTAAAAAATCCCTCTCCAGATCTGTTGCAGGCCCCCTTTAGCTATTGGACAGCTGTTATTCAAATACTGTTTTCCTCACTTTTCCCCCTTTCTTACCAGTCAAAGCCTGATAGCTTTATCCAAAATTCTCTTCCCTCTTCAAAAGGATGCTCTTCCCAAGCTGCACATTTCTACTCATTCCAAACCCTTTTGCTTCCCTTTATGAGCCACTTAAGTACAGGGTAAGAACAAACTCTTTATTCTCCCTCTACATGGGATGAAGGCAAACTTACATTAGTGATAGGATCTGTCTTTCCCGCTTCCTCCTCCCTTTATCCCGTGATAAAAAAGGAAGAAAACATCCTTGCTTTTCCACAGCTTCGTATCTCTAAAGATTATAGATTTTAAAAAACGCACAGGCCATGAGCACTAATTCAAGTACCACATACAGTGTTGAGAAACCAAAGGAATTGGTCATGCAAGGGAAAAAGTTGTCCTTAGGTGTACAACTGAGAATGAGGCCTCTTGTTCTGCTGCTTTTTCTTTCTTCTATCCTTTTCACTGGGAAAACTCAGCTGCAGAAATTTCAATCTTTTTTTCCCCCCCCCCGCTTTAAAAACACCACACAAAAAATGTGGATCTTGTATGCTTACAAGTCAAAGACCAGCAGCTGACCAAAGACCAGATTTGACAGGCAGTGTAAGAGGTCAGTGTTCGTATCAGAAAAAGCAGGACCTCCCTGACAGGTTTCGCTCTCTTTTTAGCCCAGCAGAAAGCCTCAAGTTAAATACTCTAATCATGATGGTCATTAGTTACTGCTCAGCCTCCTGTCTCCAGCCCGGAAATTAGTCTGCTCAGAGCTCAGATAGCTGAAAAACCAGCCACATTTTATCATACAGCTTGGGCTGGGAGGCCAAGCCGAAGGAAAGCTACATATGTTCTGTATTAGGAAGAAAATACGTAATTTAAAGACCTTAATTTACAGAACAATAAAAAGTGTGCATTTAAAACACAATGATGTAAAAAATAAATAAACAATAAAACAACATCTCTTATAACTTTGATGTGATTTGCAGGAGAATACCCTTAAACTTTAGAATTTTACTTAAAGAGTTACAAACTGCTGCTAAATTCAGTTTAAAAATAAGCCACTGAGACATTTCTTGCTGTAAAATATTACAGGCAACTGTGGCAACCAATAGATGAAAAAATCACTGCATTCTGCTATTTACTGGAAAGCATAAACTATTACATTAAAAGCATCAATTACAAATTACTATTGAACTAAACAGGCATTTAAAACATCTTTTACAGTATTTTCATGTACTCCACCTCATGTAAAGCACTAACAAAACTAGCACTTAGATACTTCTTATAGTCATTGTCAAGATATACTTTAGGCATCATCTTTCTTTAACTGAATAATAGTAAAATAAATTAGTAGCTTTTTAATTTGAATATGAGAAAGTCTATGCAACAATGAGATCAGGCAAAATTTTACTTTGCCCTGTCAAAGTTGTAAAAGCATAATATATTAGATTAGATGTATTAGATAGTTATTATATATGCAATTATATATGCTAGATATATGCTAGATTTTATTGACAGTGACAGAAGCAAATTTGGCTTACTAGGTCCAATTTCAAGCAATAAAATTGAAATTCAATTTCAAGCTTTAATTGAAATAACTCAATTTTCAAATACCCACATGATGCAGATGAACTCTTCCAGAACAAGAGCACTCTACACAAAACTGAAAATTTAATACTTTCAAGGGCAGCTGGGAAATACCGATGCCAAAACACTGATGGCTAAATTCCTGTACAGGGCTTGAATTCTGCAGCTAAAAATTTCACAATGAATGCTACAAAAGCAAAACCAAACACTTTTATCATCACAAAAGTTAAGCTGCAACACCCACATGCAGCAGAATCTTTTAAACTTTGAAGGTCCAACTATTTAAAGTATAAAAAGCATTACTAAAAACTCTGAGCCATCATCACAGCTGGAGTCTGTCATACGCATTAACATGATTCCACAGCCCTGAATTTAGTCATTGAACAGAAGCAAATCTTAACCAGGAATGATTCATTTTATGTGGGACGAAAAGCAAGCTTACCAAGTTATCTGGCAAGAAATAAAAAACAAATCTGAATGCTATCAACTAAATTTAAAAAAAAAAAAAGAAATCATTCTGTTTATTGTGATTCTACCATGCTGTAGTTCAGTTGTAACTATAATCCATCTTGGATACATAGCTCAGACTGCAGAATTTGCAGTGTTAAGATGCATCAGAATTAAGTCTCAAACTATAAATTACCCTAACATTGTCCAATCCCTTGCAAATCCATTCCAAAGAGAGACTTGGTAGTCTCTGATTCTAGATAGGTGTACATTCTGCACAGACATGTCTCTGAATGGCTATAAAATGGCTGTAAGTATTAACAAGTTTTTAATAAAATAAGACTTCGTGTTTCTCCACTAACCAAACCATATAGGATTTGAGTCCTTGTGCTTGCTTTGTAAGAAGCAGCTACAGAGAATGGGGTAAAGAGAAAACTGTAAATCAGGTTGTAAGAATGAAAACAACAACCAGCTAGACACAAACAAACTGATCCTTTACATTCCTGTCATGCTTGTGATACCTAGTGGGTATATCAAACAGCCTGGATATGCAAATAGAAACTCCTGCTTTTCCAGTGACGGGGTTTTTATTTCCTTCACCTCCGTGGAAATTACTTAGGTTTCACAGTTAAAAAATGTTAAAAAAAAAAACCTTAAAAATATGAAAAAGGTGCAAGCTATTTTCCCAATTTATACACAGCTCTGACCATTTCATAGCTGAGCTCGAAAACAGGGAATTCCACAGGATTCCCTTCAGAAGCTATTTCTAAACACAGGGATGACAAGGAGGTGTGTGGGCTGTCACAGAGTGAGTGCAGCCTTTACCACAGAGATGTGGTCCTGAACCTCCATTTGGCACTTTAGGTACTGCATCAGAGTATTGTGTCCAGTCCTGGACTCCCAGCACATGAAAATGATGGACACACTGGAAAAAGTCCATGGGAGAGCCACCAGATATGCCAGGGAAATAGGAAACTTGCTCTCTGGCGAGGGACCTGAGCTAATCCAGCCTTAAGGGGTTTTTCAAGGTTTCAAGAGGAATTTATTGCTGTTTATAACTACTTGTTCAGCAGATTTTTAAGTTAAGCCATCTCTAAGATGCATTCTGGAATGAGAGTGGGTTTAGGAACTGATCCCTGTACTATGGTAATCAGTTATTTTTTCAGTCCTTCTCTGACTTGCTCCTAACTAACCTGAGCAAATTATTTCCCAAGTTATTCCTACAAAATAAGTGTTATACAGAAAAAAAATCCTTCAGTTATCCAGACTTACACAATCTTAACACCATCAGCAATTTTGCTGGATTGTTATTTCAAGTAGCTGAGAGCAAAACACAGCTAATCTTTTAACTATCATATGAACAAAATATGCAGCCTAAATTAGCTGAAATTCCTACCCGGTAGGCTTTGTATTTGTCAATTTTTAATGCATCTGCCAAACTAAAAAAAAAGAAGACACTTGCTAAAATTACAAGTAATAAACGTTTTACTAAGAGTTTACTGGCTCAGCCAGAAAATACACAGCATAAAACACGTACACACAGCATTTTTTTGTACACAACTACTCACAGTTTCCCTACTTAATTTTTTTTTTTACCTCTTTGGCACTGAGGGCCAGTGAAGCCGTAGACACAAGCACAGCGATTGGGTCCAACACACCGTCCTCCATTCTGACAGCCACTTTCACAGACAGCTTCAATCAACAAAACAAACAAAAAGTTTAAAAATATCACGGCCATGATATTTCCAAGATTAACACATGCAGCATTTTAAAAATACTCATTCTTCTCATGCTGCTCTGAGTCTTTCTATGCCTGAAGATGAAGCTGATCTCCCTCCTACCACCTCCACCAGCAATGGCTGTGCAAATCAAATTCCATTAGTACCTGTTGATGCTAACTGCAAACAGCTGCTCAGCACTGATTCAGCACAGATTAATAGCAGATGTTTAACCTCAGTATATTTTAATCAGCTGTGCAGCTTCAGTCACTAATCATAAGAACTTATATCCCTCACTGAAGTTAGCTATCTATTAAACCTCAACTGTTGTGAAGGGGTTTTTTGGGCATATTAAGTTGTGTTGCTTAGTCACAAGAATAATAAGGAGTCCAAGAGACAGAGACAGATAATCGTCTCTCAGAGTTGATATCGCTAGAGGAAGTGATGTTTAGGGCAAGGGAAAAGAATCACCCACTTAACTCGTCTTTTAAGTACCTGAAAAAACCGTGTTTCTTAAAAGATTCCAACAAAAATTTAAAATTTTGTGGGGAGGGAGGAAGCTGGGGGGGCTGAAAGGGTTATAAATCCACAGTATATTTAGATGAAGAAGATAGTTCACTGACATGGGACTTCAGAGCACCCACTCATACTCTTTACCAATGGTCTGAATCTAGAACAAAGCTTTCTGCCAAACCACTGAATTGTCTCAGTTCAAAAGGAAGGCAGTTCTTCAGAGAGGCTGCAAAACATCATTAAAAGAGTGCCTTAACTAACCCATTTTACCTGTTTTCAAGCTCACTGCTTCAAAACTGTCCAAAATTAGCACATGTTCCAAATCAAAACATTTCATCTTGCAGGACAGTCACAAAATTTTAAAAACTTTTAACTCTTGGTCTAGAAGTCAGGCTGCCTTCCTACACATCTCCTCAGTTTGGAGGTGGCAGTTGTAACACATTTGAATATCCAGGGCAGAAGAACCTCAGCAACCCAGAGATGGTAATCATTTCAAACTGGAAAAAGGTACACATGCCTCCTATATCACAGTGGAGAGCTAAAAATTCACTGTTGTGTGGAAACGTGATAAAGCCTTACTTCTCACCAAGAACCACCAAAAAGAATTACCTTTTACTGAGAATGCACACATAAAATGAAGATATTTTGCTGCATGTGCTACGTTACTGAATTAATGGACAACGATGCTTCAGCAAGACAATTAACTTTGTTATATACAATTACATTTTCCTAAATAGAAATAAAGACATATTTACTTTTTAAAGACTGTCTAGAAGACAAATATTCCATCCTGCTTGAAATTTTAACTATCCTATACATTGAAACCAATCTCCATAACTTATTCAGATTTTCTGGCTTGCTTCAGGGTCACTGCTTGAAAATCCAATTTTCTTCTCATTTATTCACTGGGAATTTAGTCATTGGAAATTTTGAGAGCATTCAGGTGTTTACCCAACACTTTAACAAAAGCAGGAAGGGACCAGCAACCCTTAATAGTAAATTTCACCATGACTAGGGTCACAGTTAAGGATTACAACTATTTGCTAAAATTTTAGAGAGTTTTATACAGTTAAAGCAAGAACAAGACTGTCTTCCAGCCTTTACAAAAACAACTAAGGAAAAAAAAATTATCTTCTACAATATTCAAACTGTGTGGGTTTTGTACAGCTGCCCTCTGTTTGTCTCTAGTTCTTTCAGACTACTTTATGCAATTAATTTCTCTGCTAATTAGTAGCTAGCTGGTCTCAGAATACACTTTGAGTCTTTCTTCATCCCTGCAGCCTTTAGGGACTTTTATTGTTTGCTAAATTGCTACAGCTTGTAAACACTGTGCTGTTACAGGTAAAGCTGGGCAAATAATTGATTTTCTAGCTTGTCTGCCAACTCAAAAAGAAATCAAATAGCTTGAACCATATTTAATGCTTTTTTCCTTAGACAAGTAGAAAACAGAAAAACGTGCTTCAACCCAGCAGTGAGACTATGGTTCTGAGGTAGAGAAAACTTTGTTAAAGAGAATGAAAAATCAGTGAACATCTGGTATGAAGAGTGGGATGCACAGTGATGCTCTTCCCCAAGGGTTTTCCAAAACTGCTTGCTGAATCCAATCCATAATTTGAATTTTAGAGCATACAAGTGCACTTCATGCACGAACTGACTGCCAGCGGAACACCGTACCCCAAACCCAGCATTTCTTTCAGGTGTTTCACTGCATTTCAGCAAACTGGCTGCTTCACCTTCCTCCTCTAGCTAAAGGAAGAGGTCCAGCAGGCAGAACTCCTGTGGCTTTGCTTTGAAAAGGGACAGAGCAGTGACTTACGCTGCTCACAGTGGGCCCCAGAGAAGCCCTTCTGGCACTGGCACTGCTCATCCACGCATGTCCCGCTGTTCCTGCAGCTGATACTGCACTGCTGTGCTGCAGAGAGATACCCAACATCAGCCAAAAACACACACTGGGCCCCAAATGGGCACAAAAGAATGACCTTTTACGGTCTTTAAAATGGGATCTGAATGGTGGGCTTTGTACCATGTATGCTATATATTTTAACTGTAGACTCATGGAGAGGTTTTCTCGAGTTTTCCATGACTGTTATGTAGCAACTCAGAACTTTTAATTACATTGGAGACCGTACAATCTTAATTTCTTACCAATATTGACTCAATGAAAATGTAAATACCACACACTTTCATTTGTAAACTTCTCTCTTTAAGCACATTTTATTTGAATTTGCGACACAGAATAAACAGGCCTATGTGGTATAACAAACTTGATCAAGAACTTGAGATATTTTACGTAGGCGTAATTTACGTTTATGTATGCAGTAATGACAAGTTATTTTTAAAGAAGTTGGCATTTTTTTCCAAAGTTTCCAAAACTTTTTTCCAAAGTTTTCCATCAAAACCTAAAGAGAATGACTTGAAATGAAATCTCTAATGAAAACACAGTAAGCCCTTACCAGGTTTTGATCCACACGTAGGTGATATCTGCCCACTGGCACAAGTGCACATATTAGGACGGGAACAAAATCCATCACCACAGCTATTTCTGCAAATTGCTGAGGAAGAACACAGAAAGACAGCAACAGAGATTAACAGCAACCTGAGTCATAACTGCAGGCAAAACAAAACAACACTTGAAAACTCACTTCATTGGGACAGCTATTACACATGCAAACGTAATTTTAAGTTAAATAAAGCCAACTGAATTTTGGCACGATCAGTATCTCTTAACAAATCTGAAGACAATCAGAATCAAATCAGGTGTATTCAAACACTGACCTGACCACTGAAACCAGGTAATCAACTCTTTCCCTAATCAGAAATAACAGGCAATTATGCAAGCAATGTAAAATTATTACAAATACATTTTTTAGATCACAAGACCTGTGAAAAACATCACCAAGAATCCAAGATTTAAAGGAATATAAACAAGGCCAATCTATGCTGTGGGCCTAACTCTCACCATTTTAAAGGTGTTTTAGGGTCTTTTTTTTTTTTCCCCTAATATTATCCGCCCTTTACCCAAAGCAGTTTTGTGGGAAGTCAATGTCCAAATGCTGGACTTTGCAGACTTTGTGTTGTTTCCCTAAATATAGTTTTCTGTACACAGGCAGTCCCACACTTTTATTTAGAAACTAACCATAAGAACCCCAGGAAAGCCTGTCCACTCTGTATGTGTCATGTGCCTGATGTTGTGCCATGCCCCCGATGACCCAAAGTCCTGCCTGCCCTTCTCACGCACCATCCAGCACAGCTCCAAAGAACAAAGGAGTGAAAGAACCACAAAAAAAAGAGCTAAAAGGCTAAAGACAGATTCTAAAGCAGATCCAAATTAATACATCAGATTAATCTGCTCAGCTATCAAATTAATCAAAAGAGAGCCTGAAGCCGTAAGAGCCATTATAGCACAATGCAAGAGGACTTCAAAAAGACACATATTGTGCAACAAACAACTTGTACAGGAGAAAAAAACCAAAACAAACAAAAAACACTCCCCAAGAATCACAATTTCTTTGTAAATAAGCCTGGAGTTTTGTGAGAACCAAATAATCTGGCAGTACATCTCCACTGAAGGACTACAATGGAACAAATACGTTCAGTCGATCACTTGCCAACACAACTCTTTGGGCATCAAAAAGATGCAACATGCATCATCTACATTTATCATTAAATTCCACGACAACTTTGCCTCAAATGTGAAGGCAGAAGAGGTGAAAGAGTTTGTGGGATTTTGCTAGTGGAAGTAGAGACACACCGTGGACTGACTTGAAATACTTTGTCATGAGCAGAAGTAAAAGTGAGAAACAGGACTCGAATTTACAGCACTTGACAAGCACAGGAAAGAGGGCTGTTTTCATATATTCCTGTTCAGTCCATCTTTACACAACACAGGTCAATCTCCTGATAAAGCAGTGTGTACGTGTAGTTCATTTTGTTACTTTATTTTCAATTCAGGAGTAATTTTTTTACCAAATGAAAGCCCTAGACCTTAAGGCATATCCTAAAAAGGCTTTCATCAGAACAGTTTATTCTATATAGCAAAAGAGTAAACCTAAGCAGACCTGTGGTTTTTAGATAAAAGATCACTTTTAGTCATAAATGTGCCACAGACCACCAACAACCACCATCACATCATCAACTTGAAACACTGTCAGGTCAGAAAGGTTTCTTTTTGATCTACCACTGGCTCACAGATTTCTCCTCATGAAGTAGTACTTTAAAATCACCAGTTACAATATGCATCAACTATAATCAGCACATCTCCAGTAAGAGGTTTATTAGCTTGTCCAGCATCCTGTGTGGGAGGTTTTGTCTAGGTGAAGAACCCTATCTAAAGGGAACATCATCTCAACAGACGCCAAATGTGAGCACAGAAATCTGTACACTTAAACCTTCACAGAAAGCAGAAACAGAAAAGGGTCACAGACAATATTATAGAGGGTCTGCCAAAATCATTCACCCCCCAGACGTGTTAGAAAGCTGCAATTAGACTCCAGTAAGTAAGCAGGAGCTAAAAGATGTCCTTTGTGCACATAAATTAATAATACATCAAAGATTATTCTGGATGTGGACAGACCTGAGACCAAGGCCTTCAAGAGTCACTGAGAGTCACAATTTAAAGGTATATTGTAAGGACTGCTGAAAGCCCCTAACAACATTTGAGCCAGACACACAGCTGAATCTGAAAAGCCTATCAACAGCGTAATAGCCAACCTAAATCCTTCTTAAAAACTCTACTTTATATTAAGTAAGCCAGTATGGAAAGAGTTGATAAATGTGAACAGAACATTTTGAGGAACTCCTTTTATTCCACAGGGATGTTGATAAAAGTAGCTTCCTCTGAATGATACTGTTATCCTTTGCTGGGAAATTCTGAGTCAACTGTAGGGGAAAGTAAGTGATACATGGCGCAGTTATCCCCAGTATTAGCAAAGCAAGTTTACTCAATAGATGTGAAGAGGTGAGAGAGGCGTGGAATCCTAAAAACCAAAGCCACCAAAGGTCAAAAGTTTGGCAGACCTTGGCTTATCACCCTTCCCTTCCCTAGTTTCGTCCTGCATGTCAAGACCTTTTGGCTTTTTTTCTTGTTACTAGTAGAGTATTTGATCTGACAAAGTTTTTTTCCTTTTTCCTTCCTTGTCATGGGTTTTCTTTAAAAACTAGATGGAGACATGTCTCCTATGAACATACCATGGTCATTGGGCAGCCCTTCAGTTACAAGGAATGCAGACCTGTGAATCCATCTTGGTTTTTTTTTTCCTTTTTCTTATCTTTAAAAATAAGGTGAAACACAGAACTGAATTTGCTTTTCTCATACTGAATGGAACAGTGACTCATAGAAGAATATCTACTTTTATTGTTAACCCTTGAGTAGTAGAAGTAGTAGAGTCAGACACTCACGAACAATGCACTGATTTCCTCCAGGAAGTGTCTTCCATCCAGGGCAACAGTAGGAACGAAATCTAGAGCCACACACATTTGGCCTGTGACACAGATAAAGGAATAAACATGGGAAAACATGAATCACTCTAAAGAAAATGTAATGTTTTACCTACACATAAGGGAAGAGTCCAGCTGAGTAAAAGAAGAAAAAAAGTGCATAGCAAAATTGTCTATAAAAAAATCCTCCCCAAAGGAACAAAATCTTCCTCCAAGGCATTTTATTTTGAGTTAGTTCAACTGATTAGTATTAAAGAGGGGAGGTAGATCAGGCAAGAGCCGAGCCACGTTCATCCTTGTTGCAACAATGGAGGATATGGAAGGGATGAGTTTGATTCTGCATTCATATAAAGTCTGAGAAGCCTTGCTATAAAAATGGGCTTCATGCTGTCCTCTGACACAAGACAGAAGGGATGACTGATCATAACGACACATAAACTAACTCAAAATACCAAGAAGTCCCCAGAACATCAGAAGAAGAAAACTGAACAGGCTTTGCACCGTTTCTTTGTAGAAGCCAAAAAAGTGAGTGTCAAAGTATCTCAGCATCGGAACTTGCTGAATCAAGGAGCCCAATGGAGTCAATTTGTTAGCTGTAACGTAGCCCCACACAATGTCTGCTTTTAATTAAATCGCACTAATTAGGAGACCAGATTCCACAGGCAAGGACCAAACTCCCAGCTCAGCTAATCCTAAGTCCTCAGCCATACAAAGGGGAGCGCCACCGGGAGCATACACGAAGACCACCGGGAAGGGGCTGTGGCTGGGGAGATGCCCGGGGGAGAGCACAGGCGGTGGGGAAGGGGTTTCAGCCTTGTCCCTACCCTCGGAGCGCGTCCTGCTGTCCTCGACGGCGGACCCGGCCGGCGGCGCTCCCGGCCCCGTCTTCCCGGCGTGCGGCGGCGGCGAAGGAGCCTCCCGCTCCTCCCGCAGCGCGGAGCACCGGCGGATGCTGCTGCTGCTGCTGCTGCTGCTGCTGCTGCTGCTGCTGCCGTCCGGCCGCTCCCTGCGCCCACAGCGCCAGGCAGCCCAGCCACAGCAAGAAGCAGCAGCGCTGCGCCCGGAGCCGCCGCCGCCTGCCCATCCTGCGGCTATCCCGGCGGGAAGCGGGCGGACAGCCGCGGAGGGGTGCGCCGGTCCCGCACGGCCGTCAGCGGGCGCGGCTCGGCTCCTGTGCGGGGAGAGGCTTCAGCCGCGGGAAGCCCGCCGTGTGTCCTCCCCAGCCTGCCCGGCCGCCGCCGCGCACACGGCGCTGCCAGCGGGGCCCGGGCTCCACGTTGCTCACACCCGCACGCACACACCCCTCTGCAGAGAGGGGGGAAAAAGAGGGGAAGAAAAAAGCCGAGTCTGCTGGGATTTTCTGCCCCTCCGCCGCGACAGGAAATCCAAGAGAACCACGCTGAATTTTCCCTACAAAAATAAGAACCAGACGATAATTAACCGCGCCTAAATAAACTTGCCGGGACAGAACGAGAGGGGAGCAAAAAGCCCCTGCCCAGCCCCAGGGGCGGATTTACAGCGGGCTGGCGGAGCGGAGAGAGCCGGAGGAGGGGCCGGTGCCTCCGGGACGGTGCGAGGATGGGGAGGGGAGGAAGGAGGGGGCGCACAGGCGGCGGGGGCCGGGAAGAGGGGATGGCAGGATAGGAGAGGAGAGGAGGGAGCGGGAGTGAGGGATGGGGACGGGAGGAGGCAGGGGCCGGCGGCTGCCGGAGAGACCGAGAGGTCTCGGGGAGCGAGCGGTTCAGGTGGAGCTGGTCCCAAAGGGGGTTCCGCGCATTCCTTCCGTTCCCCCTCTCGTCCCCAATCTCTGGGTATTGCGCCGGGGGAGGACCCGCCTGTGCGGAGCCTTGTGAACAAAACCTTCCCTGGGGAAGTACATGGGGCTGCCAGGAAGGTTCAGGCCCCAGGGATGAGTCCTGCAGGGGTGGGGGCCGGACCCCCACACCTGCCCCGCCAGCGGGGTCGGGCACAGGAACGCCGGGCAGAGTCCCGAGACACGAGAGCTCCTTCCCGGCTCTTATCAGCTTAGCCTCGAGGGCTGGTGCTTTTACCATCACTCGCACCAAGAGCAGGGATGTGTGGTACTGGATTAGACGGCACCGTCCTTCCGGAGTAGTTTTTTTTAAGTTCACACCTGGAAGTTTTACTTGCTGTCCACTTGCTGTTTCTCCCTACATAACCATCTCAACAAAACCCCGGCTGAGGAAATTTGCTGCTTGCTTTTTGAAGCCAATAACATGCATTTACCTAGATGTGCCGAATAGTTAGCCACCAGTAAGAAGCAAACAAAAGCAATGAAAAAAAAATGCGGCCCTGCTGACAGTCCCTGAGTGCTGGCTGCTGCTCATTGTGATAACAACAGGACACAAACTGGTTTTGTCATCTGAGAGGATTTATTCCTTTGAACTACAGCTCTAGGGGTGAACACCTCGCCATACAGCATGCGGTGGCAACCAGGAAACTTCCCCTTTTTTGTCTTTTAAAAGGAAACTGGAACACGTAACAGCTTCATTTAGCTCCATGCTCATATTATCTGTCACTTCTAACTCTGGGATGAGAAAGAGGAGCCGTGTTTTGTTATCTCTGAAATAAAACCCACTAGCCAAGAGGTCATGGAGCCACTCTCTTGTTCAACTTACTGCCCTGCTTTGATGGTCCAGTGGCTCTAACAGACCATTTACAGACCTGTGTTCTGACAGATCAGAAGCTGATTTTGTTTAAATTTGTAAGATTAGCAAAAGTAATTTTGTGTGGGAGGATCTCGGTCTTTAAAGACCTTGAGAAATGAAAAGTATTTAATGAAGGAACTAATTTTTGAGGACAACTGGGTAGGAGAGTTCAGCGACCTCCTGACTGTAAGTGAGGTTTGGAATTTCTTCAAAATAGAAGCTGTTAAACCTGTCAATGAATGAAAGGCAACTAAGAGCCAGGGAGAGAGAAGGATTCCATGCCACTTTGGGTGAATAACTGTCTCCAGAAAATGCAAAGAATAAGTAGATAGGACACAGGGAATCAAAAGGAAAGAACTGATTTGAGATAAGCTCAGGGTCTTGGATATCAGGAAGCACAGGGATAAAGAAGCAATTCCCAGAAGTTAAACACCGCACATCTGGTAAAAGACAACACTTGAAATCTTTAAGGGTGAAAAAACCAAACAAATAATGAAACAAACAACCAACACCCTCCTCCCCCAAAAAAAGTTAGGCAATTACACAGCAAGGGTGGGCTAGAAACCAGGGAGTGGGAAAGTTATGATTTAAAGCCAAGAGGGACATAATTTGAAATTGGAAATACTGAGCACAGTAACAAAAGCAAACTCAGCAGCTACCGGTGATTTGTAAAGTGATTTGTGAGACTCAAGAGACCTCCTTGCATTCAAACCCGAAGAGGACTATGGAGCCCCTTGCTGGATTTTTGAAAGGAACTAGCATACAAAACTATAAAACATTCACTGGGAAAGATTGGGCAAGATGTCTTACTTTTGGTAAGTTCGGTCTCTGTAAATATGACTAGAAGCTAATGCTTACCAAGAAAGCTGTCTTTGTTAGAATGGGGATCATAAACACTTTTTATGGGTAAAAAGGACCCGACATTATTTAAAATAATGATTATGTTCTGATCATTCATGTTAGACCTACATGTGTTAAATTTGGAATAGCTGCCCGTAGAAGCCACAGCTATGGTAAAGGAGGAAAAATCCCTGCCAAAGGGCTTGGGTTATTTAGCTAACAACAGTTCTCTTAAAAATAGGGAAGGAAATTAATAGAAAAAAGTGCAACACGACAAATGAAATTAGTACTACAATTAAGAGTTTCTTGGGTAAGACGGGAACACAGCTCTGCATTAGAAAAAGTAGAACCTAAGACTATAAGTATTTGTGGGACGAAATTAGATTTCTTTAGGAAAGATATTGTAGATTGCACCTCCCAGCTCTTGAAAAACATTTGTACCTGCTGATCCCAGGGATTCTCGCCCATCCTGTTCCCTGCCTGTTATAAAATACAAAAGCTTCTTTCACAGAGGATGCCACGATGTATCGACATCACGTAGATGATGCAGAAGGACGAGTGATGCCTCTTTTGCTCTGCTGAACTGCCACTTCAAGTCCAACCAATTCCAATAAAAATTGTTCAAAATGTTATCTATAGCGGATATTTAGGAAACATGCAAGTGTACGTCTGCATAAAGAAAATGTTTCCAGAGAAAAGTTTGTAATGCAGATTATTTTTTCATCTGCTCTTTTCCCAAGTGATTACATTTTCTTCCCAAACAAGGGTGGGAGGTACTTTTAAGTAAAGCCAGTCATATTATTTTGACATTTTGAAATAAAGTAAAAATGTGGACAATCATTTTGTTAATGCAGGATCCCATTAAAATAGAATCGTTGGGTGTAAATAATTTCTTACAGTGATGAAAATGATGTCTCTCAATAGCCACATTTATTTGACAAGCAAAAATACTCTCAGCTATTCATTACTTGAGTCACCAAAAGCAACCAAGGGTGGATGTCTAGGTCAGTACAGGTATTAAAAGTAGAAGTGACAAGACAATGTCAGGATTCAAAGTCTGGTTTCAGCTGTTCTCCATTCCCCACTGGACTGAATCCACACCTGAGCATTTTCAGTGAGTGCCCAACCCTCACTTGGTAAATTTCTCTTGTATCTTCACCGTGGATCTATTTTTAAAGTATTTTTGGAAAAGACTTTGGAAATTCATTTGATTGATCCTCCCTGCTGCAAAGTAAAAAGAAAATGAACCATTTAACCTGTACTTCAAGCACAGGAATTCTGCACAGCTGCAGGTGATCTGCTGCAGATGCCAGTGGTTTTACCACTAAGAACTGTTGAGCTGCATCCTCTTTTTTCCTGTTTGGTTGATTTTACATTTGCTTTCTTTTCGTTTTACCATTTGTCTAATACATCTGACCATTTTTATTTCTAATCCCATCCTCCAATGTAATTGTACTATCTCCAGATCATCATTAATCTGGAAATGGAATAAATAATATAAAATGAAATATTTTAGTCTAGACTGTGATTTTTTTTCCTTACTTAGAAGAGTATAATTTGAGACTGTTTCAAAAGCATTGCTCAGATGAGGTAGTCAACATCTCCTTTTTTTTTATTCAGTCTATCTGCTTCATTCTCTTCCTGTGTCTTCCTTGCTTTTGATGAGTCCCTTTCGGTTAGTTTTGATGTTCTCGTTTTCATGTGGAAAGTTGAATTATTTCATTTTTCAGCATTATTTCAGGCCAGGAATTAGATTAGTTGGCCTGAATTCCTTTTCTCCCACCCTTTAAATATAGGCACTGATTTGGAATATGCTCATAATTTGGTAAACAAAAAGAAAAACTAGTAAGCAAAAACAGATAAAACTTATTTATTCCCACTTTAAATTTATTTTCAATAAAAAAGAAATAAGTAAAGAGTTACGATTTCCTCTTTGCCTGTGCTCCTCTATAAAATTTCAATGCATATGAAGGATATTACAGGCATTTAAGAAGCAATTTTGATTCACATCTTTGCCTAATTCATTTACATATATATATGTGTGTGTGTGTGTGAATATATTATTCAATATAAAGTACCTTGCATATGCAACAAATAGATAAATTATTCCACAGAGTTTCAGTTTTATCATTTATACAATTCAAGAAAATTTCAGTAGTGGTTTCAAAGTAATGTTTTCACTGCAGAAGGAAAAAAAGTATATGTTGACTGAGGCATATTGAAAAGGAACAAAACCATTAAGTGAGGCTAATAAAATAAAAGAGGAAGATACTTTAGACATAAGACAACAACTTGAAAAATGCAAAAAAAGTGTTGAAAGATGTCTCAAGAGAACTGTTCCATGCAATTAAACAAAAAGATGTCTCAATGCTGCAAAGCTTCAGCTATAAAAGGATTATCCAGCTTGGAATGTCTGATTCTTTACCTTTGTGACACAAATAAAAATGTAAACAAGGCAAGATATTTTAGCACATCATTCCAGAAGTGATTTGTGTGTTCTGCCTGTAAGACCTCATATTATTTGGGATTTTTTTGTTTTTTAGCATAGGAGAAGTAGGGTGGACCACTCTATATTGATTTTTCTTTGCTTTTAAGTGATTGTAAACAGAAGTGAAATGTTCCTAACCTAGACATCTCAACTCATACCAGTAATTAAATCCTACTCTCAGGTCTGAAATCTGTCAACAAAAGGAAGGAGATGAGAGAGTTAAAAAAAAAGCATTCCCTTTTTTTTCTAGATGCAGAGAAAGTTAACCAAATTTTATGTGCAAAAATTAGTAATAGAAATAAGAAATAGAATCTGTATATATGTATTAAATGAAACAGGAGGTTGAAGCTACCTCTATGTAGAGCTCAAACACTTCAGTGTCTATTTTAAATTTATTCAAGTTCAACAAGACAAAAACCACAATAGATATTGCTGGATATTCTGGTTTGTCTTTGGAAAAAAAAAATCACATGGCCACTACAGTAATTCCCAGGTTAAGAAGATGTGTATAGTTAATGATTAATTTATTTTATCTTATTCTAGAAGCTCTGCCCTGGGGAGTCTGTAGGTGGAGCAGGTAAAAGGGCTCAGTTACTCAGGAGAAGCTTCATCTGGCACTAAATTTGGACAACAGGGATTTAGTTATTTAAACACATTAATAATTTTATAGATGGATGATTTGAGGTAGTTGTCTTTTGTAGGTCCTTCTGAACATTATTTTCTGACTCAGCTTCTCTTGAACAACATACGTAGAAAGAGAGGATTCAGCTAAATCTCACTGAGATGACATGTTCTCTGATAACCCCTGAATTAAGCAATTTAATTATCTAGATACAAATAATCCTGAACAAAAAAAAATCAGCAAAAGTCTTCCGTGGTGATCGTTTTTTGTTCTTCCTGTCTGATGAACCCATTGATCTTAGAGGTCTTTTCCAACCTTCACAACTCTATGATGCCATGACTGGTTTTGCATACAAGAACGAAACTTCATTTTTACCGAATTAAAATAGGTTCATGGAACACGAGTACAGGAAGACTTTGACTGGTTACATGCTGTAAGACTCATGCAAATGCAGACTTCATGGAATCCCAGAATCCCAGAATGGTTCAGGTAGGAACCACATGCTGTGGTCCCACCTCCCTGCTCAAGCAGAGACATAAAATCTATTACATATTTTACATAAAATCTAGTATATAATATTTTACAATATCATTATGGAATGTTTAAAACACCTGTGATGGCACTACATATGCTATGAACAACTCGAAGTTTTCATTAATGTATTTCAGCAGCTCTACGCCAGCATGTTGTAATTATAAAATGTTATATACAGCATGCCCTTCCTATAGACTATAGGAAGGAAAAGGATAGGTCATGCAGCAGTGCAAATTCCTTAAGAAAACTGGCAGAATTTTTTGTGATGTGGCTTTCCAGAAAGAAGGATATTTTGTGTACACTGAAGCTCCCAAATCCAGCTGTATTGCCTGCAAATAAAGGTATAAGGTTTGGTGTAGAGGCTGCTACACACAACCCCTTAAACATATCTAAAGATATCTAAAGATTCAAAGACTTTAAAACAACATGAAACCGCCTGCTTTTATTTTTACTTCCTGAAAAACTTAATTTCAGTCTTTTTTAAATATTACACCCCGAGGTACAATCAGTCCTGATGTTTTTAATAGGTAAAACAAATCTGTACTCAAGATTACAGACTCTCAGTTTGCAGACACATGAATCTCAATGTATGAGGGGAAGAAGCCATACTAATTCCATACAGATGTCCTGCTGCATTCCTGTAAATTTTCAGACTGAAAAGGAAATGCTGGTTACACCCCTTTCCCCCTCAGCCTATGGTAGAACATTTCACAGATTGCACACGTGTTTTGCACGCAGAGAAAAACAGTCACAGATCTCTCTTTGCTAATTCAAGCATAATATATATTTCATACATATATATTTATTTATCTATTCTATTTATTTAATTTTTTTAACAATCTAGGAAAACTAGCCTTTGGGATTCAGATTTTTTTTTTTCCAACATGCAAACACAAAAATAGGGACAGTTTTATTCTCTTAGATGTCCTTGTTTGCCTAGGAAAAGAGCATATTTGTATTTTTATATGTGTGCAAATGTACAAACATGGTTTTACAAATGTAACGTGAATATTTTTCAGAAGAACTTGGTCCAGTACAACTAAAACACCTGAACAGATAAAATGTGCCAATGCTTACCATAGCCCAGAGGGTTATTTGCACAGAATAAGACTTCCATGATAGAGTTGTTCAGAGCAGCAGCTAAAATAAAACCATGTTCTCTACTGACTTCCACTGGCACAGAACCTAGTGGAAAATACACCTGAATGTGAAGAAAACATCTTTTTTATTTTTTTCTCCCTGATCCACAGATTGAAATCTGTTTATCAATTCCTTGAGTGTCATTCAAGACCATCTTAGCTTTAAAAGAATTCTGCTACTATTTACAGCTGCTAGTCTCTTTTATATTATTACAGTGACCTCTAGGGGTTTTGTTCATGCACTGGGACTGTGTTCCGCAAGCATGGGATGAACAATGAATGTCTTGATCACAAAATATTATCAATATAAAAGAAGCAAGAATTGTTTAGCAGAGTCTGCACAGAAGAAATGCTGCTAATCTTGGCAGGTGGATTCATTATGCACATTACACATAGCTACCTAAAATTATAGAGCTATATGAAACAGGGGGGGGAAAAAAAGGTGTTTTGAAGATACTTTCCAAAAGAGGAAAAAAGAAAAAGGCAGAAATATATCAAGTTTTTACACGTGCTTGTCTACGAGGGTTTGTTCCACAGGCCAGCAAAAGGCAGTCTCTTGGTCCCAAAGAGGGGCAGCTGCTAGAGTCTTACAAAGTAGGGTCACATAACCTATATTTATGTCAATATAGGATGTGAAATCAGCAAAATAATTTTGTCAGAAGCAAATGAACAAATAATTCATGGCGTTTAGCCTGTCTTTTTGAGGAAACTGATTCTGGCTTTCACATAACTCAAACAGCTCAGTGATAAGGACTGGCAGAGCTACCAATTTGCAGCTGAAAAGAGTCTACCATAAGGCTACAATTTATTTTGTTATTTATTTATTTACTTACTTTCTTTCCTGTATTCTCCTGAAGCTAAAATAGAAATTGAAAACTACAATGAAATACTCTGTCTTTAAAAATTTAAAACACCATCATAAAAATCAGCCCCCAAAGAAACATAATCTAAAATTAAATTGCCCAGTTGAGACATGCTATAGCAAACCTATCAAACTGCATAACAAAGCACTATCTATTACTTCTATTATCTGACAAGCAACAAATACCATCACTAACAGTTCTGTTAAATCTGTAAATCCATACTCCTTTT
The DNA here is from genome assembly GCA_013398115.1 of Falcunculus frontatus. Classification (NCBI taxonomy): domain Eukaryota; kingdom Metazoa; phylum Chordata; class Aves; order Passeriformes; genus Falcunculus; species Falcunculus frontatus. The sequence goes on along the minus strand of VZRV01007971.1, from coordinate 52,874 downwards.
AATAAAATATTACAGGATTGAATAAATAAACCTGGAATTAATAAAATAAATAAATCAAGAACTGAAACGTGTTATATCTATATAAAGAAATACTACTGAAAATGTTCAGTTTCATTTGTAAAAAAAAAATAAATAAAAATCATTCATTGTCATTTGCTTTCTTTCTACCAAGAAAATGTTGGAATTACTTTTCAAAACATGAAAGTAACAAAAAGAGTCAAGCCTAGGCTGTAATCCTCCAATTAACCACAGGCTGAGTCTCACTTGCTTCATGGGAACTGATCTTGCTACAGAAATCAGAAGAAACAATGTCTTGTTTATGACCATCATAAAGAAAATGAATGAGCATGACAAAACAGGTGGGCAGTGATGGTGTTTGGGTACATAACTTTATCCCCTCTGCAGATAATTTTGTGTTGAATGTGTAAGTTATGTACACTAATGCTATAGTAGACTGAAACAGAGAAATGTGAATCACTCTGAAATAAACTTCAGGAAATTCTGTAAAGCTGGATTAAGGCAAGGAGATATTAACTTATCCTCTAAGGAGCTTTAGATATGAGGATTTTCCTGTATATTGTTAGTGACTATAAGGCTAGAAAGGCAGGTAATATGGGTATCACCTTCACCACAGTTGGTACATTTAGAAACTTTATGCTTATAAACTTTAAGTGCTAACACTTCGGCCAAATCTGCCAAATCCAGGCGTTAGCATAAAAAGCTCCGTGAAAGCTATCAGAACATGATTTTGAACCCCACAATTGTCACTCACACAGAATTTACACCGGTTTCTTGTGCTGGCTTTGCTGACATACTCTGTTTAAAATGTGTTTTGCTTTTATAGACACGTATAAAATTAATTTATAGCTCTCAAATATATACAGAGGCTTTCCCTACCTAGCTGACTTTTGGGAAATCAGAAAAAAGGTGCCAGACATCTGCCAGAATTGTTGGTTCACAGTTCATTTGACAGGAGATCCTGAATTGATGATTTCCTGAGGACAGACAGTATTTTACACTTGTTACTGGTCATAGCAGTCAAAATAGTAAAAAGATGTCAGTTAAAATAGACAACATAATTTTGGGGGTGACCAGTCACGGCAGTGAGTGTTATCGTGCTACAGCATTCCTAGAAGGCATCTGTTATCAGTCAACAGAAACTTAAATTTCAATTGTCAATATTAGTGGTGCAAGGCTGAGGCAGGGGGCAGTTTTCAGGGCTCATGTGACCACCTCCCACCAAATATTTATCACTCATGGAACCGCAAAGTTGTCATCAATGTTGTCATCAATGTTCATAAATTTAGGACTGTTAGCATAATTCTACACATGCAGCTATTTCTACTTCAGCATAAAGCTTGTATAAAATCTGGTGCACTTAAGATTGAAATGATAGATCTCATCCTTACATATTTCTGATTGAAGTTTATCAGCATTTGCTTGAAATAAAAATGGCAACAAAACTCATACCTGTCTGCTAGCAGAAAAGGGGAACTTTCTTTAGCATAACAGCTCCTAAGAACCCCCGCTTAGCACTCTCCAGTAATGAATTTTAAAAATTAAACTTTTCAGTATTTTGCAGGCTAAAGAAAAGGTTTCAAAATCTCAGGCTACTTCTACATAATTAAAAATGCATCGTTTTTGCAGGTGTGAGTCCACTTTACATCCCAGGACAAATCCAATGTTAAAAGACTATAAATTCAGCCTAGGGAGGGGCATTTAAAAAAAAAAATCACTATTCCTATAGCTGCAGGAAAAAAATTCAGAGCCACTTAAAGTGCCATCATAAGAAAAAGGACCTCTGGAAACTGAGCAGGTTGAGAGTTTTTCTTGGAAATGTGTGAAGATCTATCTTCTGGGTGGTTTTTTAATTTCTAAAAGTTCCTTTTCAAGACTAGAACTCCATTTGTTGTGGTATAAATGTTCAAAAGAACATATAAAATTTGGGATAAATTATATCCTAGTTTTGTGTATAGGAATTTCATGTCATACCTTCAGTGTTTGGGGATCTCAGGCAATGAGATACACACAGAGTAAGATTTCATAGTCCATAAATTCCATGAAACAGCCTTTATAATGACTAAATACCATAATAATAATAATATATTATTAATAACAATCCCTAGAATCTGGTCTGTAGCCCACAGTGGAGTAACTGACCAAGACATGCAGCTGGCTGGACCATACATGGCACTGGCATGCTGTGATTAGCTAACTCCATGGAAATGAGGAAATGGGTCTAAAATCAGCAGTTATAGGTTTTCTACTACTTTACTGGTTATCTAGAGAGCACCATGAAAACAAAGGAATGGTTGAATGTTACTGAACCAATAAAATAGCCAGAAATAATCTTCATGAAACCACCAGATTAATCTCCAGGAAATGGTCAGATTTCACGGACTGATTTCACGAAATCACCAAATTCATCAGCTGGATTTCATGGGCTGACTTTCAGAAGTGTATGGTGTCTCTGTTTCTCTGAGATGACTCTGGTTTTGGTAAAATGACCTGCTGTTGGTGTTTCTCACAGGTCCAGCCAGCAGCTGTAACTCAAAAAAGACGATGACAGTTTTTCTCCAAGTCACCATTATGCCTTTGCATTCCTGGGTGGATCAGTAGCTGAGCTGGTTTCCAGCAGTTTATTCTTGATGGATCATCAAGATTGCAACAGCCTCCTTAGGCTGCTCTAAGGATATCTGTATCACTTGGAATTTCTACTGTGCCATATAATTATGCAGCTTCTGATCCTGGCCAATCTAGAAAACATGGATTGTAATTTGTGTTAGTCCAGGATGTCTTCCCAGGTCATCTGGGACAGCCCCTTCAGTTGGGGGAACCTCAGATCCAGTCTCAGCCCAGACACTGGAACCCTCCCGAGTCAGAACAAGTACAACCATTCCTGTCTTTCTAAGAGCTCATCATGTGATGGAATAATCTTTAGTCCATACACAGGCAGGCAAAAAAAATGGAAGTCAAAATCCTTTTAATGGTGTGGAATGGAGATTTGGAATGCTGTGTGTTGTCAGATATGGATTTTCATCCAAATTCATTTCCATGTGAATGACTTGACATAACTGAGAAACTATACGAGATAATGCCCTATAAAATAACAATGGGCGAAAGCAGTTTGAGCAGAAACAGAAAGTAAAATTTCTGGTTGTAAATAAGAATTAATATTCCTTCTGTAGCTTGCAAAAAATATGGGCAGCCTCACTTTTGACTTCTCAGGAGAATCTTCTTTTTCCTAGAAGAAAGTTATGGCAGCATGTTCCCCACAGCTCTTCTGCTTTCCTTCTGCTTTTCTGCTGCAGAAGTCAGCACCCATGTGGCCACTCCTGCATGTGTTTGGCAAGCACTGGAGCACAGATGCCAAGCTGTGGAATGCTTTTTCCAGGACTGATGTACGGGACTGTAGCTGTCTGCCTGGCTGGATTTCCTCATGTTCCAGGCTGGCCCCACATTTGGCTGCCAAAACTACTGAAGGATTTGCCAACAGGACTGGTGTCAGGATTAGTCTGGTTTGCTGTGCTGGCCATCAGGATGCTGTGATCTTTCAATTTTCCTTTCACGAAAGGGAAAAAAGAAATTTCTCTGTGTTTCAGAACAAAATTCTAGAAGTGTGGTTTGGGGTTTTTTTTTAGAGCTCCTTTTTCAAGTGACTTCTTCTGGCAGAAGAGAAAATGGCACATTTATCTGTGGCACACTTATCTGAACTGTCAGAACACATACAGAGAACTACAAATGTACAGATCCTGCCCAAATTTTTTGAGCAGGCCACAGATTTATCGAGTTCCTTCCCTGATTTGCTCATAGCTAAACAGGAGAACCCTACTGCCTTCTGCATTTCTTCAGGACTGGGTGTCTTGAATATTTTTAAGTTGGCAACAGGGCAAAAAGCTTCTTTTTGTGTTTAAAAACAGCATGTAAGGACAAATTACATCATTCAGTTTGTGACTAGAGCAGAAATGCAAAAGAATACTGAGACATCTGAAACAAATGTACCAATCCAAACTTCTTCCTGAATGCTTTATATGCATCAGATGATGGTGTCACTCCATTCACAATGCGAAGCAGACTAATTTGCACAGTAGAATAAAAGCTGGAAAATGTTTCCATCAGTAAAGTTCCTGGGGAAAAAAAGGGGGAAAAGATTAAGAAGCAAAAGTGCTCAAAGAGTAAAGATCGGGGATGAAAGAAGTAGAAGAAAGGAAGTAGCAGAACCTGGACCAGGGAGGACTGCACTTGGAGACAACAAGGTTTAAACCTTGTAGTCTTGAGCACAAATCATATCACAGTAACATTTCAAAACTTGGGCTGCACTTGGTGTCCCAGTGACCTTAAACCAGCTCTGGAATGAAGCAATACTTGACATGTATCAGAGGAAAATGTAGGTTTTTTTCAGAGGCAATGGCAAGGAAAGAACAGTGAAAAGTAC
>VZRV01007971.1:18274-45942 GCA_013398115.1 Falcunculus frontatus | reverse complement strand
GGGGGGGGGAAGGGGGGAAAAAAGAGAAAGAAATATGCCAGATGTGATTCTAGCATGTTAACGTGCAGAAAACTGCAACAAACGTTGACATTTGGCACTGAGAACATTGCTTTGACTGGGGTCTAAGTGGTGGAATGTCAACATTCTCCACTTTCTCCTAGTAAAATATTTGCTATAAAATGTAAATGAAGACCAAAGAGCTTTTTCTTCGTATAAGCTTGCCAAAACATCTGGATTTGTGTTTACATTGGTTGGCATCACAGGGTTACCCTTCAAAGAAACCTGCTTTTACTTTCCAATTTCTAATGGAACCTCTCATACATAAAATGCTTTTCTGAATAATGCAATATTGTCTGACTATGGGAGTAACCTTAAATATAATGCAAAAAGTAGTAGCTGAATCTTTTAACATTTTAATGTTAAAAAGGATCAATTTTAAAATTTCTTTTTCTGCTATTGCAGGAAGCAAATCTAGCACTTGTTTCTCTTCTTGTTTTCATCTTCTAATACACATTTTCAAGAAAGCATGAAGCAAAAAATGACCGTTGCAATAAAATTTGTATATTGATATTTATCTTCCAGTGATTGCAAGAGCTTCCAGTTGGAGTCCCACACACCTGATGTGTGTTTACACAGCAGGAGGCATGACTGAAAATTACTACCAGAAAGCAATAATAAGAACGCAGACAAAAACAATTTAGAAAAGCCAAAATTTTCTCAGTGATTTTCAGCCTCACTCCAAGGTATATCTATCTCCAGAATTAGCTAAGTGTTAAGCTACCCGTGAATTTGTACTTATTCTTTCTCCATCTCTACATTCATTACAGCTTAACTGAGCCAAATATTTCTCTTTCATGGCTAGACTTTGTTGGCAAATTAGGCTCAGCAGCCTTGTAATGGTGGGAGAAGAAATTAGTTACTGATTTTTTTTGTTAAAATTTAGACCATTTAATCATTAGTCAAACCAAAACAACAAACCCAACGCTGCAATTCCTCTTTGAAATAAAGTTTGTTAGCAAGAAAAAATATACTTTGTGAAAAATCTCTTCTCTTTTTCTTTAGAAAGTAGAGTATTGGTTTATTCATTTAATGACTACAAACAGTCATCTGACTGCAGGATTGGGGGTTTTTTCCATCCCCAAGATACTTCTTACAGCATTTTAATGTGCTTAATGTACATGTGTATACATCTTGTGTAAAAATTAGCTGGGGTCTGTTAGTCCGTCTGTTTATTTTACACATGTGTATTTATTTAAGGAATATTTTAGTTACTACACTTCACATCAGTGAAAAATTAACTTCCCAGTGTATTTTTAAACAGTTGATCTTCTATTATTGTTACAGTCAGAGAAGGGGCTGTAAAAATGGCTTTGTTTATGAGCATACCAGCTCCTGTGTGTCTTCAAGTCAGTGGGAAGTTGTACTAAAACCTCTGTAGTCAAGGATTATATTTTACAGTCTTTGCCCTAGGGACACCAACACCTATTTTTTCCAGTTTCTAAAATGCTGTCTCTTGAAAGAATTCCAGCTTAGCATAAACCCATGTTTCAGTTTATTAGGAGCATTCCAATCATCAATAAAATACACTTTGGACTTCGGGCATCTGGATTCAAACACAGTGAGATTCACTCCATCACCAAGGCTGCGAAGTCTAGGAGATTATTTTTCTTGCTGTGGAGCAGTCAACAAGGCATGTGTGAGAGACACTGGCAGTACAGCACACACAGAGACACTTGTCCCATTTGCAGGCCTTGGTTTGAGGCAAAGAAATTGCTAAAGAATTCAAATTAAATCAGATGAAGCTCAGGTTTAGAAAAAGGTGGAAATGAGAGCTGAAGTGAGTGCCAAAGGAAGAAAATTTCACTGCCACTCACAGGTGAGTGACAGCTGACTGCTGGCCTGGGTGCACAGTTCCCAAGGAGTGGAGTCTGAAGACAGTTAATGTTTCTCACACAAACGTCTTTTTCCACCATAGCAGATAACCAGTCTGGGCATCTACCTGAGTTAAATCATCAGTTCCTGATAATGGAGCATCTGTTGTAGATAAGGGTCACACATTTCTACAATTTTTATTCTGGGATTTGTATTGTCTTTATTAGTGTTTACCTTGGACTCCTCAGAAACGAGAGAGATTGTTTTGGGGTTTTTTTAATCGCTTAATTCTTGGGTTCTGCATATTGGTTTCTTTTCTTCATATTGGTTTCTTTTAGAAATTACCATTACGTAACTGTTGGACACAGTAAGTAAAAACTTTAAATACACCCTTTGTTTGAACACGTGGTAGCCTGTGCATGCAACAGGAGCTACAGTGTTTTGAAAATGATCATAAAGCAGAAGGACCTGTACATCTTTAAATGTACAGATATAGAATAACCTTAAACAAAGATATATGTGCAGCTCTGATCAGGTGAATATCTCCTCTGGAGATTACAGTGAAGTAATTAATTGTCTCATTGTGCCTTTTGTAGCTCTACCTCACTGTCTGTTTCTTGTTGTGATGCTCGAGGTGAAATAGTTTCCTCAGACTTCTCTGAATATCCTTTCTCTAGAGCAGAGATACAAATAGGTTGAAACAGATGCTCAAAAAAATCAACAATGGCAAAATTAAAAGTGGTTGATGTTAAGACACTTATGAACACAGAGACTGCAGAGTCAAAGGGCGGGGGGGAGGGGGGGAAGGCCGTGGGGAGAACTGCTTTTCTGATAAAGGAAAATCTAATGACAAAATTCAACCCTTCACCCCAAGCCATCAGGCCAGAAACACCCCACCCCTCAGACCTTATCAGAGCACAGTCTCTCATCCTCTCTGCATCACCACCTCCCTGTCTCCTTGTGGCAGGATTATGTGCTTCAGTGTTTTAATTTCTCATAAAAATATCATCAGAAGCCAGAATATTCAATATGAAATTTCCCTAGATCTCATTAATCAGTACTTTAATGAAAACCCTTGTAGAGATGAATGCTCCCAAACGATTTGGTAAGTGACAGAAAGATTTCCTGAATAATCTTAGTGTAAGATACTTCTTATTCTCTCAGCATTTGTGATAGCTCTTCCCAAAGCCTGGCCACTCCATCCCATTCATGAAGCCAATCAACTAGTCCTCCCAACTGAAAGAGTTTCACTATATTCAAAAAATGAGCATCTCTTTGTAACCCAAGTGCCCCTTTCTGCATTTATTTAGTTATTTAACATTTTCATCACAGCAGGTGAAAATCCCTTCTTTTGGTAACTCCTCCAACACATTCCTCTATGAAACGTCTGTTCCACAAAGCCCTTTATGAACCAGTCTCTCATAACAGCAGATTTGGTGTAAACCTCACCAACACCTTTCATCTAAACCTGCCGTGTGAAATAGTTACTCCAAGGCTCTTCTACCTACTTTATTTTCCTTTGCCAAGGGCTCGTTCCTTCAGAAAAGGTGACAAATTATCACTAACTAGGGACCTTAAAGGTAACTTTTCAGTTATGTATACATATACGGGGCTATAAGGAAGAAACAACAGTGAGAAAAAAAAGAAGCACAGCATTACAGCTTTTCCAAATTAAACTCTTATCACTCTTATCTATACATATTTTACAGCCCTAAAGATGGAAGATTTGTAAATGAGATATATTTCTATGCAATTGCATAAAATTGTGCCACTTCGGGAAATTTTAACTGGACATAGAAAGTGGTCTTACAAAATTCCCCCAGAACCCAGTAAAATCCTCCAGAATATCCTTTGTTAATTTGAGGTGATGTGGGTGAACTTATTATTTTTAGTTAGGTTAGGGAAAATGTTTCAATTACATGTAAAACTGCTTATATCATGGTCTGGAAGCTAAAGAGAGAATGTTCTGAAGACCTCACAAAAAAATTTGTCAGAATAAGTGAAATGCTGCCCTCTTCTGATTAAATTTGATCTTAGAAGTTGCTGCACTTGCAATGGAAGAAGTCGTCTGAGGAAAAGATTAAACTGACTTAAAAATGGGGCTTGGCAGGTGGATGAACCCTATCACTGAATAATTTCTGGTATTTTCAATTCTTTATATCAATAAAGTATTTCTCTAATTGCAGAATATGAGTGGGACACTGGTCTTAGGTTAAAGCATTTTGCAGACCTGCAAGCATAAAAAGATTCAAAAATAAGATCATAGAGGAATATGTACATGTTGAGCCACTTCTTTGATCAGTTTGACTATTTTGATGCTGACTTCTTCACAGATTATTTCACACCAGACTGACATACAAGGTTGTTCCATGTGTAAATTACCACCAACTCTGAAAACCTGCTTTTCAGACAAACCAAACTAAACCAAACCAAAAAAAAAAAACCCCAAACAAACAAACAAACAGAAAAAACCAAACAAAAAAACTGGCACAAAAGGATCTTAGCCATTATTGAACACTTGTACAGCTAGCAGTCTAGGAAATATCTTTACCAAAAAAGCCAAAACCAGAAAAATAAAGTAAAATTTAGAAAAAAAACCCAAAAAACAAAAAAAAACCAAAAAACCCAAAACTAAATACCAAAAACCAAACCAGCTTAAAAAAAAAAAAAAAAAAAAAAAAAACAAAAACCCAACCCAAACCAACTAAAAAACTAATTTTGGCAGGTGACATTGTGAGCCCGAGGGTGGGAGGCATTCCAGCCCGTAAGACAATCAAAAAGCTCTCAGAGTTCAGATCTACCAAAGAAAAATCAATTGGCCAAAGGTAAAGTGCTGTCCAGCCCCAGGCCTCCTGCATCCTGCACTGTATTAAACGTGTATTATTAATGCAAACAAGGAACACAAAATTTTGGTTTTTAAAAGTTTTAAATTGTCGGTAAGTTGAGACACATCCCCGAAAAGTTCTTTAATCGTTGCCTGAAGCAATCACTTTCAAAAAAATTTATTTTGGCAATAGTGAAAAATAACAGTTTAATTGAAAAAAGGTTTTGAACATTGATGTTAAATACATCAAGAAGGCTTGGACGTTTTTATACAGATGACAGCTTCCATTCTCAGGTTGAAATTTTATTACAGTTCCAGTAGTCCCACACGACCATTTCCGACCTGCTCCTTTAACGCAAAACTTCACAAACTCCTGTGATCCATTAGATGACTTAATAATAGACACTTGAAAAGGAAGTGGAAGGCGGCTCTAAATGAACGAAGAAGAAGAAAAAACATGTTTGATGTAGGAATATCTGCGGGCTTAGTAGGTTTTCGCAAAATTCCATCAGTATTTCTATCGTGTCTTTTCTAAGCACATTCTCATTTTCCTCTGTCTGGAACAGCGGAACCAGCTTTTTTTTTTCCAAAAGCAACACTCCACGGTTCACACGCTTATTTTAATATAAATGATATAATATCAATTTTAAGCAGGTAAAGTATTTGTATAGTATCGGCATGGTGTTATCTGCAGACCTGAAAACTCTTTTTTTCTAATACAAAAAAAAAAAAAAAGTTCTACCCTAGAAATTATGGCTTATATCGCTTATATCCCTAAATATCCCTTTATATGTTACGTGTTCATAATGTTTATTTTGTTTTACTTCACTGGACGCGGCGCTCGGCGCCGTGCTCGGCGGTTTCTCAGGGAAGCAGGTCCTGGCAGATGCCCGCGGGTCCCACACGACTCCTCCGGGCAGGGAGGAATGGAGCGGGGTCACAGCGAGCTCGGAGCAGAGGCTCGTTCCGTCGCGCTTCCCGGTCGATGCCGGCTCGGTGACGGGAAGAGGCCACAAGGACCGGGCGGAGCGCACCAGGGCCCGGCGAAGCGCAGTGAGGTACGCAGCTGCCAGGACCTGCCCAGGGCGCTGCTGCGCGGGCGCGTCCCGCCGTCCCCTTCATCCTTCTCACTCTCCTCATCCTCCTCCTTCTCATCCTTTTCCTACTCCTTTTCTTCCTACTTTTCCTGCTCCTCCTCCGCCGCCGCGGCCGTGGGGAAGCTGAACGTGGTGATGCTGCGGTACCTGTCCCGGGAGCACTTCAGGGTGCTGAGCGCGGTGAGCGGGCGCTGGCAGCGGGGCCGGGCCGGGCCGGCGGCGGGCGGGATCCGGCTGTGGTGCCGCTGCCTACCCTGGGGCTCCGTGCTGGCGTGTGCTGCTGGGCAGGGCCTGGTTCATGCCCCTATTCCCTTCGGCCGCCCGGCGGGTCGGATCGGAAAGGGCAGAGGAATCGCTGGGGAAGCTCAGGGGTTCTCTGAGGATGCCCAGGGGGTTGCTGGGTGGTCCCTAGGAATGCCCATGGGGTCCCTGGACGTGCTCGGTGGTCATCGTGGTGAGGCAGCATCACCAGCGTCTCCGCTCTCTCCGCTCCCTGTGGCTGGGACTGAAATCTAACCAGCCACTTATCTTCTGTCTGTTACCGCAAAAATTCCCCTGCTGGATTGTACATGAGCTCTTGTGCTATTTCTGATTACTTTTATGTTATTCAAGAGTCGTGTAAAAATGAAACATTTTGATTTTCTTGTTCTTTTAAAAAAGAACCATGATGGGCTCTACTGGTGGCCCCCACTGAGAGAGAAATCATGCATTAAAACCTTTGTTGAGTCTTAAAACATAAAAAGTTAGGTCTTAAAATCTGTAGTCTTTTCAAGTTGCATTCTTGAAAAGGGATTTTACTGTTAAGCAGGATCTGATATTTCATTGTTGAATGTAGGCACTAATAAATCTATTTTTAATTACTCTTTTAGGTGGCAATGGGCATGAAGAACCATGAAATAGCTCCTGCTAGCTTAATTGCTTCCATTGCCAGTCTTAAACATGGTGGCTGTAATAAAATCTTGTGAGAGTTGGTGAAGCACAAACTTCTGGCTTACAAGTGAACTAAAAGTGAGTTTGATTTTGTTGTTGTGTTCCCCTTTCTCATTCTGTTCCCAGTGCCTCACAGTGGTACCTGCCCAGCAGATTGGGATGTAGGAGTGACCAGAGTGTTTGCTTTGCCTTCTCTTGGACTTAGCCTGGGAATGTGGGTTTGTGCAGCACCAGGTTCTGTGTCTGCTGAGCTGCTTGTGCCTGTAGAGGTGACAGGCAGAAAAGACATGAACTGTTACTTTCCTTCTTTGCTCAGAATAAAGTGAAAAGGATCATCACTTAAAGCAATCAACCCAAATGAGTGATATCCTCACAGTTCTGGAGCAGACTGCACCGTCCTTGGACATTTCATCCCCTCAGGAACAGCTGCTGAAGCAGTTTTTATTATCTGCCATGTGACAAAGTTCTGCAGGCGTTTCCCCATTCCCTTCAGCCTTTTAGTTGGATCTGGCCCTTCAAATACAGTGGGGAAGTCTGTGGGAAATACCCATCCCTTTTGTCCTAGTTCTTCAGAGGACTGAGGCTTGCTCAAGTTCAATTTAAAAGTCTTTAGCATTCAGTCAAATTGGGCTGATGAGAGCCAAGGGGTGAAGTATTATTTGGGTGTTGTTTACTGTAAGCTGAAACGAGAAACAAGATTAAACTGAGATTTATTTTAAATGTGATTTATGCATAATAAGGAAATGTTCTGTTGGTTTTTTATCCCCCTAGCTGTCCAGGGTTGTCAGTTAACTAACGCAGGATATGATTACCTGGCTCTGAAAACTCTCTCTTCCCGACAAGTCATCACTTCTGTGGGGAACCAGATGGGTGTTGGCAAGGAATCAGGTAAATAAAATGACATATTTAATAATTTTTTAAAAGAAAACACATCTGTAATGTTGCAAATATTTTGCTAAAATCCAGGTGAGTTTTCCTCTGGATAGCCACATCAGTTCATATATTAAACACCAAGATTTTTCAGTCACTTGTTCAAATGCTGTGTGGGGCTTCTGGCTACATTTGAGTGTTTATTCAAAGGAGTTTAATTGTATTTTGTCCATTTTGTCTGCTTCTTACTTCATCAAGGTACTTTGCAGACAGGTGCCACTTGTGTAGCGCTTGTAAAGAGTTTCAAATTTTAACAAAGATAATTTCAGCTTTTTTTATTGCACTTAAAAATAAGATAGTGAAGTAAAATAGGCTCGAAGCTATTGGGACACGATCTTGGTTCCTCTTGTGTTCGTGTAGTTGGACACAATGTAACTGATGTAATTGGAGAAGGAGATTATTTGGGGGCAAATCCTAGTAAATGAAACATTGGGTATTTGTTAACAGTGTTTAAATCAAGAGTTTGGCCTCTTGGGTTGCCTCTCCACTCAGCAGGAAGGAGAGGCTCTTCCAGAATGTGATTGAGAACACAGGAAGTATATTAAATATGCTTCAGATCCCATCAGTGGGAGTGGAGTACTGTCAGCTTTTAACAGTAAATTTTTCATGTTCAGATCTCTTGATATACACTATGTAAATTATCTGCCTTTCCTAACCGCGCCAGAAATAGTGAGAAGCGTGGTAACAAACTTACGCTGCACTTTTCCAACTTCCATTAGGTATCATTTATTTGTTAGATCTGTTCCCTGACATGTGTTCTAGATATTTATATTGTTGCCAACGAAGAGGAGCAACAGTTTGCACTGAAACTGCACCGGCTGGGGAGAACCTCCTTCCGCAACCTCAAGAACAAGCGAGACTACCACAAGCACAGGCACAAAATGTCCTGGCTGTACCTGTCCCGGATAGCAGCAATGAAGGAGTTTGCCTACATGAAGGTAGGTGGCCACTCATACAGTGCCAGCAGTGGTGGAACAGGCTGAAAGATGCCTCTCAGGCTGTCTTTTGATCAATTTGTGTTTGCAGTACTGGTAAGAGTTGTGCTTCCTTTTCTCTTTTCCCTAATGAGCTCTAAGTATACATTTCAGACACTTTCAATGCTGTATGTTTTGTGCACTTCCCAAAATGAAGCTTTGCTATGGGAATCACATGGAACAGAAGCAGGTGACATGAGAGAATTTCGGACTGACGATTTTATTTATGGGTAGATAATCTATATAACACCAGTTCTGCAGTTTTTCATTTAAAATTTATAGCATGAGCTTGGAAGCAGCTGTTTTTTCTTAAAATTATTTTTTAATTTACTGCTTTTTCAGTTGTTGGTTGGCTATCGAGGGAAATCTTTCCGTCTAGAGCAGTGTTCCGATCTAAAAAGGCACGTTTTGTTCTGCACTGTGGGGAAAGATTTCATTTCCAAGCATATATTGCTACTCTCAAGAGTTTTGTATTTTTTACCTGCTTTAAAAAACCACAGATACTGTAGAGTAGTTGAAAGTTTGGAAACTAATTATTTATAGAAAACTAGTTACCATTCTCTTTTTGTGCTATTCAAGAGTAGTATATACATGAAATATTTTGATTTTCTTGTTCTTTTAAAAAAGAACCATGATGGGCTCTACTGGTGGCCTGTCGCTGCCCAGGGGAGAAGGTCAGCCTCGAAGGCTCCAGCGACCCTTCCGAATCCGACACGTGAGATTTGTGTTGAGTCCTCGGCGCAGCCGGTGTTAGGGCAGTCACTGCTCCGGAGGGTGACACGCACCCCTCGAGGTGCCCAGCGCTGTAAGTTCCCCAAGCAATCCCCGAGAATAAAGAAGCCGGGAGAGGGCTCTCTCGTGTGACAATTCCGGGACAAGGTTTATTTGATCCGAAGGGACAGGGATGAGAAAAAGCCGAGGGACAGCGTTGCCAAGTGGGTTTTAAGGTAGGGCAGTAAGGGGTGGAGTGAAAGGAAAGGACCAATAGGGAATAGCAGAGGGGGAGGATCCCAAACGTTACAAGCCAATCCGAGACACAAAGGGGAGGAGTTACACTTGAACAACCAATAGTTAACCGAACTGAATAGAACTTTCCAGAACATAATTGAATATACAATAAAGTACATGAATAAACATGAAGCAAGGAACCAATCAACAACCAAACTGAACAGAACTTTCAAGAACGGGGGAGTGGGTCTATACTGAGGCCTCACCCACAAACGGCCCCTCAGACTCAGAGTCCTCAGCCCATTGGATGGCTGCCAGGTGATGGGCAGCAGGCTGTCCAGCAGTGGGCCAAGGGACCACAACAGTGGCCCCCACTGAGAGAGAAAGAACTAAAACCGTCATTTAAAGCTTCTATATTGGCCAGGAGTCCAACTGGTAAAGCATCATGTGGTCAGAACTTGTAGGAATATAACTGTGGGGGTCAGTTTCCCTGAGCAGAGCCTTGGGGGAGGACTAATTGTGTGCTGAAAAGCAGTAGTAGCTTAATACTTAAATAACAAAAGGTCAAAGTGCTCCACTGTCAGTTGTATTTGTGTTGTGTTTTCCATTCTGTTGTGTTTTTCTTCCAGAAGCACAATAATGAAACTGTAGGCAGTGCACTCAGTCTATAAACTTGGGAATTTTATTTGTCTTTGCAGAGAAAGTTGAGAGGCTGTGAGGCTGTTTTCCTTCTAAAGGACATGATTTGAGCAAAGCGTGCTGCTACCACAGTGATGTGTACTGCTTGTCTTAGGTGTGGGTTTGTCAATAAATGTAATGTTTCCTTAACTATTTAATTTTAATTTTTCAGTGTGTTGTCTCTTTCCAGGCTTTGCGTGACAGAGAATTTCCTGTTCCAAAGCCCATAGACTACAACAGACATGCGGTTGTTATGGAACTTGTTGATGGATATCCTTTGTAAGTAGTAAAGATTGAATTCTCTGTGTTACAGAGACCCTAACAATGTTAGGCTAAGAAAGGTAACAGCATTAGGGTTTTCCCTTGTTTTCTACACAAAAATTGCAGACTCTGTAGTTACTTCATACATATTGAATATAATATCCTTTATGATCTGAGCTACAGTTTGTGATCCTTTCTCTACTAATTCAGGTGAGTTTGTAACTCACTGTTGTAGAACTTCTGAACTGCTTGCATAGAATACCAAATATAATCTGGTTTTGCACCTTTGAGAAAGACTATATTGCTTGATTTTTACTCCTCTAGAAGCATTAAATATTATTGACGTTTGTATGTGAAGGGTTGGTTTGGTTTTGAATGCAAAAAGCCTATATAGTTGAAATAGTATAGACTAACCCAAGTCTAATACAGAGATTTAAAGTGTCTTTATGGAACAAATGTGCTTGTATAGTATTCAAGATCTAAAGTGGGCAGTGTAATCAGAAGGGAATTAATTCCAAAGTCTAACCATTGAAGAATAACATGGAAAAGACTTTGTTATATTCTGTCTCCCCACCTTCATTTGTTAAATAATTCCACACCCATCATGTAAACAGATCACTTCCAATTCCTTGTGTAAGTCTGCAGTGGAAGTCTACTTTTTTCCTTTTCCTAACATAATCTAGAATTTTGTAAAGGAAATGTCATGTGGCATTTGAATTTCAGCACAAGAAGACTTTGTTCCTACTGAGACCATATGATTACCTAACACAGGACAGAGACAAACGTTTGGTGCTCCATTATTTAAGTGATGCATTATGACAGCAGTGCTCAATGGCAGACAATGAGTGTGAGTTTAGATGAGGTTTAGCCTGGGTGTAAAGAGATGTTTTGTCCTCTTGAGGACAGAGAGGCAGTGGCACAGGTTGCTTGGGAAGGTTTCAGAGTCTCTTTCCATCCCTGGAATTTTCTGTCCTAGCCGGACAAAGCCCTGAGCACTCTGATTACGCCTCAGATTTGATTCAGCTTCGAGGAGAGTATTGAACCAGAGACTTGAGGAACCTTTTAACTTGAATTACTCTGGCATTCTGTCAGATGTTTTTATGTAATTTGTCTGCATTTTAAAATTAAGTTTTCAAGGTTTAAAATATTTTATTTTGTTTAACTTTTCAGGTGCCAAGTACACCAAATGGAAGATCCTGCTGCCATCTACAGTGTTAAATAATTTTGGATCTGATTGTAAAACTTGCCAATCATGGCCTGATCCATGGGGATTTCAATGAGTTTAATCTCATCTTGGATAATGATGACCATGCCACTTTGATTGATTTCCCTCAGATGATGTCAACATCACATGCAAATGCTGAATGGTAGGTTTCAATTTAAAGGTGTTTTCAAGGTGAGTCTGACAAATGCTGATGACAGCAAACAGTCAACCATGACTTGTTTCTGTAAGTCTTTTCCTGAATCTTTTTCTGCCATTTTTGTGATGCAGCACAAGTAATGTTCCAAACAAAGAATGAGTAGGAATGTCTTTGTAGAATAAATATGTAATGAATTGCTTCTCAGAGATAATAATGTTGTTGAGAAATGCTTAGAAATATAGTGCATCCAGTTTCTCTTCCTAGGCTTTTGTCTTGGGATCAGTAATAGAAATTATTTTTAGTTAAAACGAGTAAAAGACAAGAAACACAGAGTAAAAGTTTGTCATTGTGGTAGACTTCATTGGGGTTTTTTTTATTTGTACAATTCTGGTTTTTTACAGGTATTTTGACAGAGATGTTAACTGTATTAGGGAGTTCTTCAAGAAACGCTTCAACTATGAGAGTGAGCTCTTCCCAACATTTAAAGACATCAGGTAGAAAAGACCAGATGAGTTTGAGTTCTCCTACTTATGGCGCTAGTGATGATTTTCTTAGAAAAATGGGTGCCTGTGAGAGAAGTAAAAAAACAATACGCCCAGCTACACAATTTTAAATTATATTTTTGTGATTCCTACTGTGTTTTCTTCAACAAGCTTTCCTCAAAGTTACTCAAAGTTACTCTGAGTGGTTTTCAAAAGCTAAAGTATGCTTTAAAATCCTCTGCAGCCTCCTTTGTCGTCTTGTAACTAAGGAAGAGAGAGAAATCTGAAAGCTTGATCCAGATGGCAAATGTCCAGGAAATGTTAACAGTGATGCAGGATCAGCCTGTTTGACAGTTCTGGAATACTGAGGATTAGTCTGGGTTTCAGTTTTAAGTCTGTTTTTAAAATGCTTGTAAATATGGTGACTGCCTCTTCAAGCATTATTACATTCAGACCTCTCTTCCTAATACCTTTTGCCTCTTTGACAAAGTAAAGTAATTTTTCATTTTAAGACCAAATCTGTTAGAATGAAAGCAGATTTATTTCATTCTGAGCACTTTTCCTGAGGAGTTCCACACTTCAGTCAGTCTGCGTGTGTCAGACCCCTTGCTATTCTGTTTGCTTTAGCATAATTTGAACTTTAAATCAAATGGTATTCCTGCTAAAGTAAAAAAATTTCCTGTAAATAAGCATAAATGCAGGTAATAGAGATGGAATTATCTTCTGTAGGAGTGTTTTTCTCTCAGGTAACATTCTGTTAATTCTTTAATTAGAGCTCAGCACTGGCATGTGTTGTTTAGTGTGTTTCAACTGTGTATCCTGTTTATAAATAGTATAGGTAATTACAGTCTAGCTTGATTAGCGTTTTTAATCCAAAATGTACCATATTGGTGACCTGATAATTTAGCACATTAAAAGAAAACATTCCTCTTTCACAGGAGAGAGTGTTCTCTTGATAAAGAGATTGGTGCCAGTGGCTATGCAAAGGAGATGCAGGAAGATGGTGAACTGCTTTACCCTGTGGGTTCTGACGCGGATGACAATGCAGAGGTGTTAGAACTTGCCGAAGATGCTGAGAAGGAGCTCAACTTCTTCAGCAAAGATGAAGAAAACAGTGAAGACTTCGTGTGTGAAGTGGGTGATTTCTCTGAAGGCAGAGCCTCTGACAACGCCGTGAGCAGCAGTGAGGAAGAGGCTGATGGAGCTGAAAGCAGTGAAAATACGCAGAGGCTGAATATGGCAGAGTTGAGTTCAGCCTTGGAAAAAGCTGAAGGGCCAGCTGTGCCTTGGAGGTCTGGTGAAGATGCTGAGAGTTCTCCAAATACTTTTTTTAAGGACAGAAGCGTAACTGAAAGTGGTGCTGAAGTGGAGAATCAGACAGGTCCAGGAAGGTGCTGTGAGGGTAAGGAGAATGGAGACAAGAGCCCTGAGCTCATCAACTCTTCAGCATTAAATGAGGAATTCAGGCATTACAGGTAAAGATTCTTACTCAGTATCCTAAGAGTGTGGTTCCTGCCCTCCCTGCAGTAAATGTAACTCTTTCAAGCAGCTCAAGAAAGACTACTCCTCAGCTGCCCTTGTTTAAACTGAAGAGTAAAAATTCAATTTATTTTGAAAACATTGCAATGAATACATTTCCTGCTGGTCTCTTGATTTTCTAGCTGTGTAGTAGTATTTATTAAGAAAAGAGATCTTGCACTTACTTTGTGAAGCAAATGATTTTCTGTGCTGGATTTTCTCCCCTTTTTATTTCTTTCAGTTAATATTGATAGTGGAGGAGTTTTTGATGTTAAAGTACTACTTCTAAATAGCTTTTGTGAGTAAGTTTATAATTCAAATACTCTATGTCCAAGCCAAATGTTCTGCTGCTCACTCAGCTGAAGTTAGCAAGAACAAGCTCCTTGGACTGTAATATTAAAATAAATTGTAGTGTGTATTGTTCTGGCTTTTAATTCCTTTCCTGACACACTTAGAAACTCCTGCTTGCTCTCTAGACTAGCCCCTTTTACGTGAAATTCTGTCTCTTGAGCCTACCACGTATGTGGATGCAGAGGCCAAGCTCACACTCCTCCTCACTTCCTTTTGCATTTCAGTTAAATGACTTGTCAAAACATTGTGCAGGATCGGAAATGGGGTTTTTTAGTGTCCTGAGGCATCACTTTGTGTGCTTGGTACTTATGTGGCTGTTGTGCAACAAATTCTTCCTTTCACAGAGTGCCTGACTTGAACACTCAGTGTTAATATTTAAAATAAAAACGCTTTGTATCACTTGCATGTTCCGTTTTGAGTTTTCAGGTTATAGCCCAGAAAGTGAAGACTCAAACACGGTGCTCATAAAGGCAAAGAATGTTTATCTTGAATACATTGATTTACCTGTTACAGTAATGAAGAGTGCATTGTTTCAGTTGCTGGGCACAGAACAAGGATTAAGAGTATCACATCAGTCAGAAGTGTTGGGAGCTGTTCAACCATTCCCCTGGTAAATATTATTGTTGTTATGTTATTATCTAATTTACCCTCAGACCACCTTAAACTGCACAGAGCTGTTATCGCCTATTTCTAAAATTGTTCTCTGGCATTAATCATCTTTAAAAAGACTGTTACCATCTACCTCTGCAGTTTGCACTTCCATGCCCACATTAAAATAGGACTGATCCTGCTGTAATTCTTTGCAGGGAATGATTTCCAGCACTCTCCTTCATGTTTTGTTCTTTATTCTCTCACTGAAGCTCCACATCAGCATTAACAACTCTAATTTACCAATAACAGGCTAATACATGTTAATGTATTTTATTGCACTAACACCATCAGTTCATTCATTTTCATTGCTAGCCATGATCATTTTATTTTTTATTTTGAATAGATGCTTGAGTCAAGATTTCATTTGGCCTTTCTCACCTGTCTTCTTAGAGATTTCTGTGAACTCACCTTCAGTAGTGATCTCTTTGGCAATTTGATTTTGTCTTTCTACATTATGTAAATCAGGACATTTTCAGCAGAATTTAATGCATTTTTCTTCAACCCCAGACTGCACAGTAGGTGGTAGATCCACCTCTGACACATTCACAGGTGTTACTCTGTGAATCAGACTTGTTTTACACAAGATGCCTGTGTGCCTCCAATGCTCATGGAGTAGTTGGCTGCTTTACTCATTTATGTTTGGATTATTTTTTTTTTTTTAAGGTAAGTATTTTAAATGTGCAGCAGTATGTAAGTGGCATGTACATACCTAATTTTCTGTTCTAAAATAAATATAAAAGCACTTGGCAGAAAAGCTTTCCACCAATTCATCCACATATAAAACTTCGTTCTTCACTAACTTAAATTGCTCAGTGCTTCCACTTACATGCTTTTAGGATGAGTAAAATAACCTTCCTGCCCATTGCTGAACCTTACTTTAACTTTTGAGTGTTAGAGCTAAAATAAAAATATGTATAACAAGCTATTTGTAACATGGGAAAATAATTACAGAACTAAAAGTGCAGAATTATGTCACTGCGGTAAAAAAGAAAATATTAGTAATAATAGTAATAATAATAATGCCACTGGGCTGCTTAGAGCTGATGCTGTTGCAAGCATTTATCTTGTTTTCAGGCAGCTTGCTTTCTGTCAGTGGAGAAAGCATGTTAAAACATAGAAAGATTATTAAATTAATCGCAAAAACAAATGCTTAGAGGCATTGTTGCTGTAAACAATGGCAGTAGCGGCAGTAGGTGCAGTCATAACTTGCAGACTGCGCCAAAAAAGGCATCATGAATTTTGTAAAATCAGCTATTTCACGTGATGTATCTTTCTGTACTTGTACAAATCTTTACGTACATTCATGTAACTCACTTAGAGGAAACGCGGGGAATGGTCAACAATTTAAATAACAAATTATAAATCTGCTTACTCTGAAGCATTTCTCGGTATTTGCTCACATATAGGTTGTGATGATGGAAAGACCAATGGGTCCTTCCACCAAGTACTCTGCTTGAGAAATAGATTTTGGTGAATTTCTGTTAGATTACCTGTCAAAGACTAATGGTATCTGCCTTGCAAAATTCCTTCTAGCAAGTTTCCAACAAGATGTGATTCCACCATGATGAAGTAGATGACTGCCCATCTGTCTTAGCCACGTTCATGTTAAGGAGTTGTTGTTTTCCATTAGAATCATTCACATTTTTGTCATCTAAACTTTGGAAAAAACAGTGCTAAAAAAAATGGGAACAAACCAAAGAATTACTGCTGGACATGAAATATTATACCATATTATGAGCTTTTACATTTTTGTGGAAGGCATGTGTTTTGCACCAAGAGGTGCTGGTCCTTTATCATCCCTGTAAGAAACAACATTGAATTCTATGGTAGGATTTTAAATGCTGTTCCTTAGAGCTTAGACTGTCAAAAGACAATAGCACAGATAACCCCTCACCTCTCTAGATGCTCTGAGTCCTGAGGGTGTAGCGTTGAACACACAGCACTCCATGCGGACCTTGTCCAGAGTGGAGAATCTCCCTTTGTTATTATTTTCTTAAAAGGAAACAACTCTTTTCATCATTTCTACAATCAAGGTGAACATCATGAACGCTCATGTTGGTCCTGAAAAAGTACTGCCTGTGTGTCTTGCCTTAGTGCTAAATCATCTCAAAAGGTTCTGATCTGATCTGTTTGTAGGAGCTGGTGAAACAGAAGATTAAGCGACAGCTGACCAAGCAGCAAAAGTCTGCTCTGAAGCAACGGCTGCAAAAAGGGGAGGCAAATATTTACACCAAACAGTGTAGAGAAAATATGCACAACATTAAATCAAGCTTGGATGCAGCCAGTTTCTGGGGGTAACTTATTAAAGCTCCCGTGGAACATGAGCAATGTATAGAACTGAAAGAATTATGCTAATTTACCTTTTGTATGAAGGAGCAGTCTTTTCTATGCAAACCAGATGTTTTTCAGGAAACCAATAAACCTCATTCTCATTCCTGTGATTTTGGCTGGGAGATTGTGTTTTGTGTTTCCAGTCAGCACCTTTGACTAATTTAGATTGTATCGGTGGTACTGGTTAAGATCAGGACAGTAATTTTCAACAGTATCTCACTGTAAATGAATCACAGTGTGTTTGTTGTCCAGAGGATTGCTCTTAAGAGGCAGAGAAGGAAAAATTTTAAAACCAGTTTTTGCACTGATGCTGAGTTTAAAAACACGATCAGTCCATACAATGAATATGCGTTCTTTGAAGCCAACAATTCTCATTTATATTTTCCTTCAGTGCTTCATATAAGGATTTTAACTGAGCCTGGCTGCCCTGTCTCCTCTCTGTTCCACCCTTCCTTCATTTCATCCCCCTAGGCATGTGCTTAAGGCTGCAGATTGAGCTTGTAGGGAATCATCAGGGAGCAGATTCCAGGCCTCCTCACCACATTCTATCCAAGAAGCAGCAACTGCTCTTCAAACTGTAATTACCATACTGTTCTAATTTCTGTTAGAATGTGAACATAACTTCACATTTTCTGTATTTTTACCCCCAGTCATCCTCCCACACTTGGGTACTGCTGAATGTAACCACTTTGTATTGCGAAGTTCACTGGCACTCTCAGGTGTTAAGTATTGAGCCTTTAAAACATAACCCAGACTCTATAATATTTGTTTTACTAATGTCTGCATAAAGATAACATTCTTGGTTAGATGGCTCTCCAACTGCTGAAAGGATGGAATCATACCCCGGGTTGCAGTGGAGCACTTGGGGGAAGGAATGAAGTGGTATGGCAACAAATTAATGACAAGAAATAGGGAGCCTTGTAGATGCATAGTGAAAGAAACCCTAATTCATTTTCCTGTTTAATTGTTAAAGGGAAAAACAAACCCCCAGACAAACAAAACATCAAAGAAAAACAAAATAAAACTGAACATTTACAAAGAAAAAATAAAGCTATTGTGATTGTGGTGTGGCTTAGTTACCAGAAATACATTTTCCCCGTAAAGCTTTTCGTCACATTCAGTGCCTACAGGACAAGCTAATTCTGTCGCATTTCCCACCTGCTTTGACTTCTGCTAGAACAGCCCAGCAGCAGTTTTAGTCACCAGACCTATTTTGGAGCAGCAGTGAAGACGAGAAGCAGGAGGAAAACCAGCACTGGAGTGCAACATTTGTATCTGCAGGCAGTTTCTGCAGGCAGCAGCAGCCCATGGCCATGAAAAAAGAAAGCACACTGTAATGTTGGGCATGCAGGAACTGCAGGCAATCCAGCAAAAAGGCAGGTTCTTGCAGAGGGGTGTTTTCACAACAGGCCCAGCCAAGCCCAGAGAGGTTGTGCAGCCTCCATCCTCGGAGGGTTCCAAGACCAGACAGAGGCCAAAGTGACCTGGCCTGTCCTCACAGCTCATCCTGCTCTAAGCAGGAGACTGAACTAAGTGACACCCCCGAGCTCTGTCCCAACCTGAAGTTTCCTAAGATTCTTCCCACTGTGTTCAGATTCCCTGGTTCTAGGCATGCCTAGAACACAAAGCAACACAATGATCAAAGGAGAAAGAATTTCAAGAGCAGTGCAGAACTACACAAAATGTAATAAATTTAGTTGTAGAACTGCAACAATATGTTCCTGAGGAGCTACCAGCAGCCCACACTCAAAAGGGATTTCATGCCCTTCTCCATCCCCAGATTATTCAACTGCTGTTGAGAAGGGCTCAGAGCCAAAGGATCCATGGTACAGGAGAGATTCCTGTTATATTCCATTTGTCTGCCTCTCTACAGCCCTTCTGATTTTACTGACAGCAAAAAACAGCTTTGAAAAAATGAGCATAATATCCCTTACATTAAAACTCCAAATAATTTTTTTTCTATCTGCATAACTTGCATAAACACAATTTTTCTTCAGTCACAAAAGTATTTGGATTCGGTTCTATTAGGAAAAAGTCATCTTGGAAGACCTGCTGTTTATCAGTAAGTTTATCTCATGACTACAACTGACAGAAAATCCACTTTCATGTTTATTTTCCCCTGCTAATAATGAATGTTCATGTATTTTAGAAAAATTAACATCTTGACTTGCACTGTAATGAACACCTACATTTTCTTCAGTGACACACTGCTCCAGACCAATCCACGACCATGCACATTCCCAGAAACACCTCTGATGATCATAATTTATCTAACAAACTACAGATCTTTAACAGGTCAGAGCAAGCAACTCCCCAGCAATAAACCAAGATGTAAGGTTTTAATTCAGAAAAGAGAGACAACAATAATCAACTGGGAAACTTTTTATTCAAGCAGCAAGGTAAAAGTAAAACCTATTTTACCAAGCAGATACTTTGCAGCAAAAGTCAAACAGCCAGTGAGAAAACTAGTAGAATTAAGGGAAGTTGTAGCAAATAACAGTCTTCTCCAAACTTGTTTCCAATTTGTGTAACTGCAAAACTAGCAACTAGAAAACCCTCAGTAATCTGCCAATATCCAGTGAAAAGCAGTTTTAGTTAATAGAAGTCATTCCCCAACACTCAAAATGCATGTTAGAATCGTGCCTCTCTCTCACCTACCTGGTAGGCTTGCACAGAAGCACCACTACCAGCCTACATCAAAAAGAGAACAATTTCAGTATTAACGTGTTGCAGGCAAAAGCCATAGTCTGTGGAACTATCATCAAGGGCTTCTGACACTGGTGAGGTGCTGTCCTGTGAGTTACACCTTAACTTCCGTGGTTTCAGGTCTCTTACCACAAGAGCTATGACATGCACTTAGTAGGGACTGTGATGTAAAAATTTAGGAAAGGAGGACCCTCTTGCTTTCCAGGTTATCCACATATATACTGGGCCCAGAGGTGTCCACATATTCCCCTTCCTAGTGTGTCTGAGACCCTGGGAGACCTTCACAGAGAATATTTTAGAGTGAACAGTGCAGCACTCTAAGTCTGCACTAGAACTCTCATGAGCACAGATGTACAAATGGTGCAGCATTGACACTGGGCACATTCATAGTCCCAGTGACATCAACAGTGTGGTTTACTGATCCTTGTGCCAGAATAAGGTTGATAAACTATTGTTGATGAAGACCCTGGTATCAGCAAGCACAAGCAGTAGTATCCCCTTGGAATAAAGTTACCTGACAGGCATTCCTGTGGGGAAGCAGAGGGGTACAGCTTGTCAGCCATCCCAGGAGGAGTCTCCCCTGAGCTCCTTCCCCTTTTAAGTTATATTTTTATTGTTTTCTTTGAGAGTGTGGAAAAGCCAAAGTTCCAGCTGATGTTATTTCATGATTAGGCAGAGTTTGAGTGACTTCAGTCATACATGTGAAGCATTAACAGGTTTTATTTCACCAGAGAATACACCTCCATGGGGTGTGTACATGCAAAGTGTCTTACCTGGAAAGTTCTCTGAGAATGCACACTGTTGGACAAAAGCGTACACCAAAAAAGGAAGAGAACTAGTAATGGTGGAAGCAAAATTGCTGTGGATAAAAGCCAAATGACCAGAAAGCACGAAACAGCCTACAGGAGGCATCAGCAGTCTGCATCCAATGGAATCAATCAACAAAACACTGGTGGTCTTTAAAATCCTCTCAACCCAATCCTGAGTAATCTGCTTAGGCAGGGAGGTTGGACTAGATGACATTCTGTGATCCCTCCCAACCTCACCCACTCTGATTCTGTGTAGATGAATAGCAAGTCCAAATCCCTGCTCACAGTTCCTGTTTTCCTGTTGACTTTCAGGCTCTGTTGTTAACACTGCTCTCATGCACACAACTGGACATGAAGAGCAGAAAGAGGGAGGAAGACACAGCAAAATGCAACAAGCAACTTCTTTTAGGCATCTCCTCGGTGTTTATTTGTATTACCCTGCACAGTCTCATGTGCTTTCTGGACACTGAGACCTTTATTCACTGTGCAAACGAATAAACTCCTTCCTTATTTTTTTCCCTCATGGAGTTATCCCCAACTATCCTAAAAAGGGATGACTATGTTACACTTGGTATTCAGCAGGAGTCACTGGTTCTAGGTCTTTAACAAGGTCAAGGGTCTCACAGGTTGTTTTTAACATCACTACTCCTGCAGCTGCACCACCAAGTCTAGGGCTCTCCAAACAACACGGCAAGTATTTGGCTTAAGCAGCAACTTACTTCACAAGGTTTCTCATAATGTTTATAGAAGACCCTCTGTACCCTGAACCAAAATGGTTCCAGTGGTTCATGTAGTGGAATAGCTGGTAAAGCTTCAGGCGTTTCTCAAACCCTGCAGCTTTGGGAATTTTACTGTGATAAGCAGAATAAAACGAACTGCTGAAGCCACCAAACATCCCAGCTATTGCAAGCTCGTACTCTGAATGGCCGTAGAAAGAAGCAGGATCGAAGATAATCGGACCAGAATCATCCTCAGCTACATTTCCTCCCCAGAGATCCCCATGCAGGAGAGCAGGAACGATTTCTACACCACAGAACAAACTGGGTATCTTCAGCTGCAGGGGGGAAAAGCAAGACATGTAAATTGCTACAGTCATTCACCTTAAAATGTAGAGGTTTATCTACGTATTTGAAACCTCTTAAAACATGACATTTGAAACACCATAGGACCTGGTCAACAGAGACGCTGAGGATTCTTATTTTTCATAAAAGGCAGCAGGAGAATAGTCATCCAAATCTTTCTCAGCAAGAAAATAAAAACCTTAAAACTCAGGTATTTACCAGGGTTAGTAACAACAACCACCAACACTTCATCATTAGAAAGCTCAGGGATGTCTCACCAGATTTCCACAAAGTAGTACCCAAAGAGCCAATACCGCAGTCACTTAATCAGATGCAAACAGTGAATGAACAGACAATGAGCAGGACAGAACTGCTTACGTACATTTCTCATCATGAACGTGTTACAGGCAATCAGAAATATGAATTCCATCCAGTATTTCTTAAACAGTAAGGCAAGGTGCTATCCGGCACTTTGGAATTCACTTTGGAATGTTAGCACAGGGTGATGTGGCAAAAGCCATTACACCTTAGAATAAGGGCATTTTAATCCCTAAAAACTGGAGTCTCTTACCAACAGAACCTGGTGCAAATCAACAAACAGGAACTTTGTTCTAAGAAAATAAAATTTAAGTATACCCAGCTCTCACAATAATGAGAACTGAGAGAACTGCTCCTACCTGAAGCTGTGCCCAAAGTTCTCTTGCCTCTCTGTCTCCTGATTTCTTTTCGACCATGTCCATCTGAGGCTGGATCCTTTGTCTGGCAAAGAAGGTCACCCAGTCACTCTGCCAGTCATTCACCTGAAAGAACAGGACTGCAGGTGTCAGACCTACACCACATGAAAGGCAGATTTTCTTCTTTTCAAATAAGCCTTCTGAGGATTACACAGCCTTTGTGCTGGTACCACCCAGGACAGTAAATGCTGCCATTTAATTGAATGTTATCTTAAAACATTAAATTAGGGGAATAATTTTCTCTCAGTGATTAAAATCTAAGAAATTGAAGAGCTATCAGTGTCCAAAGCAGTTATAAGTGCTGTCCAAAGGACTGCCCTCCTTAGCAGGCTGAACCATGTTTTTTTATTTTCATGGCTCCACAAAAATTCCTTTATTTTCATTACAATAATTTTGACCCTTTGTGTCATTGAAGGGAAAACAAGATAAATTTAAAATTCTATCAGTCTGATAAAGTGCAACCTACCTGTGGAAGGTAACCACAGCAGGTAACTGTATGAAAGCCAAAACGATCCACAAATTGGACTTCTGTTTGCCCTTGACCTTTACCTTTCAAACCAAAGACAAAATTCAGTACCAGTGACAAAATACTAAGCATCCATGACACAACTGAACCTGAAAAACTAAACAAGAGTACAATGCTGCTTCTACTGAGAATAAAAAAAAATGCACTTTAATGTTCTTTTTATGGTTACAGTGGTTGGCGCAGTTGTTTTTTAAATTTAAAGCTCGATGTAAAGCAGCTATATTCTATTCTTCATAATTGTATTTTGAGGTTCTGTATCTCCTCTGATACCATGTCCTTGTAGAAACCGTGGTTTGGGTTCCCAAGGGTCCAAAACGGAGTATGTTTTTTGCTTACACAGACCCAAACAGAGCAAACAAAAGCAAAACCAGTCCCTGCCTGGGTCTGTTTCATCCAAACCTAGTTTCATGCTGTCTCTAGTGGAAGATGAACTTGTCCTGAAGTAGCAAAAGCCATTTTAACTATTTCGTAGGTTATTGTTAACTGGGTTAAATTTGCAAACAGCTGTGTACTGTACCAATTGTGCTCCCTTCTTTCTTCAGCTTCTCTCCAAGTTGTTGATTATGAAGGTGAAGATCAGCCAGCTGTGTTCCAAGCAGTGCTGAATGTCTAAGAAACAAAAATAATCTTACTGACACTGACACATGAACAGAACCAGGTCTTGACATTTTTAAATGTTACTTAAAGAGATTTATCAAGTAAGTAAAATAAGTTCTACATATCTAACAAAATAATTTTTCAGAGTATTCCAGTTATAAACACCTTGTCTTCCTATCAAGATGGCATATTAACACAAAATGTACTTACTTGGCTGTTTTTGACACCACTACTGAAAGTGTGCAGCAAGCATAAATTTACTAACAATGAGAAACTATAAATTCTAATTTCTGTGTGATATCACTTCTGTAAGCACTTTCAGCAAGATATGTGAAACAAAGCATGCACAACATGTTATGCCTTTTTTTTTTCTTAACTCTGGCAAACTGTCTTTGGGAAATAGAACCAAACAAGGCTGATCCTTTTCTCTCTACTGCTGTTTCTGGCTGCTTTTCTCTAAAATGGCTAGATAATGAGAGAGTCACATGGGTCTAGTTTATTATCTGTTTTTAATAAAACCACTTCCTCTACATGGTTCAGAAGAGTCTTGTAGTAATTACAAACAAATCTTACAACCAGTTGCCTCCCATGTTAACAAAATTACATTCCTTTTCCTGCCTTCCACCTTTCTCAACTTTCCCTATTCTCAGGGCACTCTTATTTAAGGCAAAATTATTTCTTCAATTTGTTCCTGTTAACACAGACGATAGCTATCCCCTGAAATCTGCATGCCAAAGGTACCATTTTTGAGCCCAAAACAGCAGTATCTCTGCCCTTTTTCTGGACTCACTATGAATTAGAAACTCTGCCAACAAGCAGGAGGAGGGACAAAACTTTAAACTGGCTGCAAAAGGTTTGAGAGAGAGATGAGAAACTAGTCATGATCACCTCCCTAACGGAATCAAGACAGATGAGTTCAGCATATTAAGTGCTTGTCACAGAGAAGGGTCAAAAGTTTGAAACTGTCAAAATGAAGGTAAGAGTTGCAAAATATTGAAATCAAGATTAATTGATTTGGGGAAGTGCCTCTGGACACTCATGCCAAACAATAAAGTACTCATTCTTCTATCGAGGGCAAGTACACAAAACAGGTAATCAGGCTGGTCATCTTCCTTTCTGTGCAAAGAAACCTTACTGTAAAAATGACTAATTACCTAAGCAAACAAACCCAAAACTAACCAAAACCCAGACTCACTTCGTGATGTATGATCAATCTCCTAGGTAGGGCATTATGAAGTATTTTACACAGTTCTCTGCTGTGTAATTTCCCATATGTCTCTTGATTCACTTTAAGAAAAAATTTAAACAAGTTTCCCCTATGAAAACAAGTGATTTAACTGTCATAACAGCCAAAATTTCTGGCTAAAGGAGGCAAAGATGACACTATTTTACCTGTTTAAGCCCCTCATTTCCAAGTGTTCCATCACAAACGCAGTACTGCCCCCAGGCAGGTCTATAACTTTGAGGGGTTTAGGCACTTTTATCGTCTGTGTTTTCAGGATGGCTTCCAGACTTGCCATTTCTCCCTCAAACATTCTTCTGGCCTGCCATATATTAAATGAAAGCATTAGTGTTTACGAGCATCAGTCACTGGCAAACAAAGCACTTTCACAAAATCAACCGATTTTGTAAAAGTTAAACAGAAAGGTTGGAGGAAATGTTTAGTCACACACAAGATACAGACAGAACCACAGCATCAGACTTGACAGCAGTTTTACAGTTACAATAATTTCACTTCATAAAACAACTGAGTGAAAATGACTTGGGTTCTAGAATTCTTGATAACTTAGAATGTCTGTTTACTCTTGAAGGAGTGCAAACTGCTTATAGATAAAGTATGAACTCCTTCAGCTATGTCCCATCAGACTTGTGTTCTAGTGCTTTCACCAGAATGGTTTTCCATGGTGCTTTCTTTTACCTGATGGGGGAAGGGCGAGGGTGGGAATCAGTTCTAGCAGCCAAACGCCCCTTATCACACATGCACAACCCAAGCCACTACCAACTGCATTTGCTTGGAAGACATTCTGAATTTGGGACCTATTTCTGCACCTGTTACCCACACCAAGGAAAATCTACTCTCCCAAGTTCCTCCTCTGAGATAGTGACACTCATCACATGAAGAAATGGTTCTCTAGAAGAGCCATGCAAGGGTTGTAGAAAGAGCACGAGGGAAATTTAACACATCTGGTAAAAGCAAAAGCAGGGAAATAGAATGAATAAAATAGAAAGAGAATGCTAGCCCTTTAGTAATGATCCATGCAACACAATCGAAGGACAATTTGCAGTAGACATCAACTAAAAATTCCAAAGCCTAGAGGCAATCATAGAATGGCTTGTGCCAGAAGGGACCTTAGATATCATCTCAGTGTTCCATAAACATCACCTTGTCCCACCCCCTGCCATGGGCAGGGACACCATCCACTATCCCAGGTTGCTGCAGGCCCTGTCCAACCTGGCCTTGGACACTGCCAGGGATCCAGGGGCAGCCACAGCTGCTCTGGGCACCCTGTGCCAGGGCCTCCCCACCTTCACAGTCAGGCATTTCTTCATAATATCTGACCTAAACCTACTCTCTGTCAGTTTGAAACCATTCCCCTTCCCCTGTCACTCCACGCCCTTGTAAAGAGTCTCTCCTCATCTTTTCTGTGGGCTCCCTTCAGGCACTGGAAGGCGCAATTATGTCTCTACAGAGCCTTCTCTTCTCCAGGCTGAACACTTCCAGCTCCCCCAGCCTTTCCTCATGGTGCTCTATCCCTCTGACCATCTCTGTGGCTATCCTTTTGACTCAAGAGTGAAGACCTGCTGAATCATTGAGCCATGAGTTAGCTGTGTCCAGAGGAAATCAGTAAATACTGTGTCCTTGTCTAAAGCATCACACTTAGCTAAAGCCAGCTGCTCAAACAGAGTAAGAATTGCTGATGCACAGCTGCTGCTGCTCACACAGCACAGCATTTATAGCACTTCAACCAAGTTTGCTTTAATCAGCACTCAGGATCCACACACAGGCAAAAGCATACAAAATTGAACTGCTGAATAGAAAGTCTATCCAGATCTTTTTTTTTTTTCCCCAAGCCTATTTGGACTGTATAGCTAAATACAGAATTTGCAAAGGCCAGGAAGAGTTACACCAATTCAATCCTCAAAGCAGGATAACCTTCCTGTATTATCCCATGTTCCCACCTCCACGCATCCATTCAGCTCCCCAGCCTGATCAGAAATCGTTGAGGAATCTGGGATAGATATAGTGGCATGCATACTTCCAAACATATTTCTTTGCTACAAAGGGCAAGTACAAGTTTTGACGTCTCTTCTGCCACTGAATCTATTTACGCGATAGACACAAGAACATAGGACCTTTAAAGTAAATTCCACCTGATCTCTGTTTTTGCAAAGGATGCTGAAGAAGTAAGCTGCATTGTACTTATCTCTACCAAATGCAGATATCTACCTTCAACAGTAGGTTCCAGGTATTGAAAGGACAAAGCAGAAAAGCTTGAACAATTGTGAAAAAATATCACTTACTGAGAAAATTTCTTGTGTGTAGGGAATTAAAAGTTTAGTTAAAACTATGGAAGGTGCCCACCCTCAGCAGACAATTTTATACCTGCTGGGTTGCCTTAGCCACTGTCACAGCTCTTGCAGACACTGTTACACCACTGCTACCCTCTGTAAATGACAACAGCACGTCATGGCACTGCATGTCCTGGACTAACAACACTGCTACTACAACACCATCCCACCACAGTATCAGTCAGGCTGGAAAAGTCCTCCCAGACCATCAAGTCCAACCTTTGACCCATCTGCACCTTGTCACTCAGACCACAGCACTGAGTGCCATGTCCAGTCGTTCCTCGGGCACCTCCGGGGATGGGCACTCCACCACCTCCCTAGACAGCCCCTTCCAATGCCTAACAACCTTTTCCATGAAGAAATTCCTCCTGATGTCCAGCCTGACCCTCCCCTGGCACAGCTTGAGGCCGTTGCCTCTCATCCTGTCCCTGCTCCTGTTCCCTGGGAGCAGAGCCCG
>VZRV01007971.1:5001-17620 GCA_013398115.1 Falcunculus frontatus | reverse complement strand
GGCGGCTGGGGCGGCACTCGGGCGCTGCTGTCAAAAGATTATCTCTCTCCTCGTATACCGATTCTCCCGTATGTTCAGTTTTATTCTTCTCTTAATCACCGAACCAATTACAAAATCACATCATATGTTGACTTGGAAGGGACCCACAAGGACCATCAAGTCCAACTCGTGGCCCGGGACAGGACATCCCCACCATCCCGTGTGCCTGAGAGCGCTGTCCTACAATATTTTTCTTTAAATGTGCACAACTTCATGTTTAACATGTTGTGAATGTTAAAATGTGCACAAAAAACGTGCCGGTACCTCAGAGGTACCAGTTCTCCAGGATCTACTGATAAATTTACTATAAAGCCCCGAAGAAAGGAAAAGACTAGAAAAAAACATCTTCAAATATGATATAGTCAACAATAGAAGTAGTTACAATGCTGAAACTTCTTTAATACAAAAGTTGGATACTTACTTGCGTTTTCTTAAGTAAAAAAGCTACAGCTCAATAATGACATACGTAATTTTACAGGCATTAACCTTAAGTTTTAAATAAATAAGGTACACTTGATAGACGCGTCACGGCTGATGCAGACACCGCGTGCTAGGACTCTGCTTGCTATTGCCAAATTCCTGTATAAGTCTCTTAATGTGAGACGGCTTGTTGTGCAGATACTGGCATCCATTCTTCACTTCACAGTAGCCGGGGCTAGACTAGGGAGTAAAGATAAAAACCAAAATTAGGGCATGCAAACATTTCTGCGGAGTTTAGAATTTCATGTTCTTCGCTTTAAAGCAGCACCAAAGACAGCTCAAATAGGTGGAGTCTGAGGGCTGAACAACTTCTTTGGCCCGGCTTCGCAAAAATCAGTCAGCCCATGTAGAGTATGAGCATCAATGGGAATTCCTCATGGTTTCCCTGTCTCTGCTGGCACCGCACCAGGGAATTTGAAATACTAATTCTGCTCACAAATACATTAGCAATCTAGCCAAAAACTAAATAAACGCCAGCCAACACGCCTCAGCGTTCATAAGGATCTAAAGAATTCTGATATTGAAGTTGCCGAATATATGTGTCCAAATCAGAGAAGTTTGCAGAATATCAGGGCAGGTCCAGGTGGCCACTGTGACCTCACTGCTGATGTGGGTCCCTCGCGGCTGCCTTGTCACCGGGGCCGCCCCGCTGCGCTATAAAAGCGGGCCGCCGCCCCCGCGCCCGCCCGCGGCAGCATGGCCCGGTACCGCCGGCGCTCCNCCGTGGCGCGGGGCTGGCGATGCCAATAAAGGCCAGCAATGCTCACGACAGTCTGTGTGTCCGTGGCCGTCCCGAGTGCCCGTGCGCCGCCAGCGCCTCGCTCTCTCCTCATGTTAGTTTTCCTCAGAAGCGTCTTTCTGCCCTGTCAGCGTGTGCGAGATGCACTTGTACAGAGCCACAGAATCACAGAGAAGGCTCGGGGCACCTCTTGGCATTGTCCAGCTTGTCCAAGAGTAGGCTCAAGCCATCCGTTACCCCCATAGGCCCTCACTGGACTCACCTGGCAAGCTGAGCTCTCCGTCCTGTGGGGGAGAGAGGTCCAGGCAGATCCAACAGCCCAATGCCTGGCTCCGAGATTGGTGTCAACAGAAAAACTGGGGGTTTGTTCACCACAGAATGATCTACCCAACACCTGATCCACTGACACCTGGCAGGAGGCACCTTTCTCACAGTGGAAAAAGAGTTCCAGCACAGGAGCTAGCGGGGTTCATTGACAGGGCTTTAAACTGGCTTGCAAGGGGGAAAGGGACAAAAGGGGACTAGCTCACTAGTAATGAACAAAGGCATGGTGTGCCAAAAATTGAACAAACAAGCACGAGTGGGATCCCTCCATCTGCTTCAGGAGCTCTTGGCTACAATGTACCACATCTGAAATGTTTCTACACCAATGCCCTCAGCATGAGGAACAAACTAGAGGAGCTCGAGGCTTTGCTCCAGTCCCAGATACTTGCATCCTCGGCATAAGTGAAACTGGTAGGGTGAATCCTGTGACTGGAGAGCACTGGAGGGATGGGCAGAGCAGGAGAGGTGGAGGGGAGGGTATGGAATAGCAGGGTGACAATGTCTGGGGCTCACAGCTGGCGGTGGCACAACTGAGGGCCTTCCGATAACAACCAAGGAACAAAGAAATTGTGTGGATATCACCGTGGGAGTCCCCTCCCCACAGGAATCTCCCCACAGGACAGAGAGCTCAGCTTGCCAAGTGCGTCCAGTGAGGGGATGGAGGGTGACTGAGGGCCAGAAACACCTCTCGGACAAGATGGACAATCCCAAGGGTGCCCCGAGCATTTGGCATCCCTGTGATTCTGTGGATCCATACAAGTGCATCTCACTTACATTGACAAGGCAGAAAGATGCTTCTGAGCGAAACCAACATGAAGAAAAGACACTGAATGCAAGAACTGAACCGGGAAATATTCCTGCATTTGCATTATGCCATTATTTAGTTGTGTTTCTTTGTTTTCAATTCTGTTCTCAGAATTCTTAAGATCAAGATTTTATGAACTGAAAAAGGGAGGAAAAACGTTGAAAACAGAACTTTGGCAGCGCAAAAAACCCCCAAGCATTAAGGAAACATACACTGCAAGCTAATTTTCTGAAGTGCCATAGGATCACTGCAGCTTGAAAGGTGTTTCTCTGAAAGGTCCATTAGCGATCAGATTTACCACATGGAGAATGCAGACTTTCAGAAGCAATTGTCCCCCCATTCAGTTGCTGACATTTCTTGTTGCTCTCTTACCCCATCTCAGACCTGCTGTGCACGGGCCGGCTGCCGAAGGATGTTGGCAGGAGCTGGGCAATGTTTTCTCTCAATAGATAATTATCGCACTTTCCAGCAGCCAGTGCCTGCGCACTCCGCAGAAACACTGCAACCTTCCCACTGCACACATCACACACCCACACAGAGCAGTAACTGGCAAGGGACCAGCAGTGAAACAGCTGCAGGCAATTTCCATTTCTCCGTGTGACTTTAGCTTTCTCCCCACAACCTAAACGGTGTCAGGCACTGACAAACAAGTGTTTCTCCTCTACCCAAAGGCCCCATGTTTAGTCCAGCATGGGGACAATCTCTGCACCAGAACTCTGGCCACGGACTGATTTAGAACTTCCCTGAACAGGAACTTGTGCCACAGGGGGTGACTTTGGAGCTGGCTTTGGCTTTGAAGTCAACCCTGCTTTGTCCACACAAAGGTGTTGGTGTTGGACAAGAATCTTTAGAGAACATTGCCAGCTGGGCTTGTCCTTCATTTCTATGGCTGTAGAGCTGCATTTGTCAGCGACTCCAGTGGCACCAAGGTCAGCTGAGCACTTGCAGTTTGGGCATCAGACCCTTCTTTATGATCCACTCTCAAAATGCTCCCTGGTGGTCTGGTCTTTCTGTGGCAGAAGCAGAAATAAAAGCTGCTTCTGCCGGTCTCTGCTGACTCGACTCCTGTTCTTGCCAAAATGCATGGATGGCATTTGGTCACTTCATAAAAGATGATGAGAAATATCAAAGGGTGATCCCAGGTGTCCTGATCACCAGTTTGAGATACACTGCAGACAACGAAAAGAAAAGATAACAGGTTGAATTTCTGGATGTTGATAGTTCTCCAAAAGACATATTTTAAGAAGTTTAATTAGAACTTTTTTTTCCCATTTTTTTCCTTTTAGAGATTTGCTCCTGAAACTTGAAGGCAGGTGACAGATTAACTTCAGCAGTAACAGGAGATCCCTGTGTAACAAATGACTGAATTTCATTTCCACAAGCGACATCTCAGCATCTCTGTTTAACCTGCCCTATATAAGACAGATGACAAATTATATACCTTCTTTTTATATACCTGGGCTGGCTGCTGTGAGCCCAGGGTGCTCTGTGCATCCACCACATGGCTCTGCCCAGGAACATCTCCTCGGGTGACAGTCCCTGGTCTCTATTCAGGGGCTTCTGCTCTGCCTCGCTGGGAGAGGCCATCCCACCCAGGCATTTCAGGCCAGT
The DNA here is from genome assembly GCA_013398115.1 of Falcunculus frontatus. Lineage (NCBI taxonomy): Eukaryota > Metazoa > Chordata > Aves > Passeriformes > Falcunculus > Falcunculus frontatus. The sequence goes on along the minus strand of VZRV01007971.1, from coordinate 13,622 downwards.
TCCCGCACAAGACTTTTCCCTTCTTTGTTTTAAAGTCAGAGTTTCTCCTCTCTGCAGCCCCCTTGGATTGAGGGGGAGGGGCAAAGGAACACTTTGCACCAGTTCTTGGGGCTGTGGGACTGTTCCGCTTCGCTTGCCCGATAAAATGGGTCCCCTTGGTGCTGTCCAGCTGAAGTGGGGCTCCAAACCCAGGAAGGAATTCTGTCTGCCATTTCTTTTGGCAGCAGTTTTTTCACTGGCACAATTACAAGGCCGGGCATCCACCCTGGGAAGGACAAGGACACATTTCAAATTACAGCATCTTGCTCCCTGCTGGGCATTGCTGGGGGATGGGAGATGCCAGAGGTGCGGCCAGGAGTGTCCATGTGGCCTCTGTGACCTCACTGGTGACATCAGCTCTGGGAAACGCTGATGTAGCAAGGGGCTTCCCCCAGCCAACTGTGACCTCACTCATGATGTTGGTCCTTCCAAGCTCTGGCATCACAAAGCTCTTCCCCGGACCAATTGTGCTAGCAGTGGTGACATCAGCTTTACAAACCTCTGCCATCACAAGGGGTTCCATCCCAGCCGACTGTGACCTCACCGGTGACGTCGGCTGCGTGAGTCTCTGGGGTCACAAAGGGCTCCACCCGCTCTATGTGACTCCACTGGTGATGTGGCCGTGTGAAGCTCTGGTGCCATAAAGGGTTCCCCCTGATCAACTGTGACCTCACTTGGTGATGCTGGTCCTTCTGAAGGATGCTCTGGCATCACAAAGGGCTTCCCCCGTCAGTTCTGCTCTCACTGGTGATGTCAGCTCTGCAAAGCTCTGGCATCATCAGGGCTTCCATCCTGACCCACTGTGACCTCAGCGGTGACATTGCGGCTGCCAAGCTCTGTCCTCACAGGGGACTCCCCTCGGAGCACTGTGACCTCACTGCTGATGTGGGTCCCTCGCGGCTGCCTTGTCACCGGGGCCGCCCCGCTGCGCTATAAAAGCGGGCCGCCGCCCCCGCGCCCGCCCGCGGCAGCATGGCCCGGNTGTGTGTCCCTGCGTGTCCCCAGGTGGGAAGTTGCCCTGAAGTCTCTGTCAGTGTCAAATCTGTCTTACGGAGGTGGTGGGGTCGTGAATCCCCAAGTGAAGGGAACACAGAATGAGGTCTGCAGAGAGCTCTCGGGCCATCAAATCCAAACGTTAACCCAAAACTACCGATCCCACCACTAAGCCCTGTCCCAAGTGTCACATTTACCCCCCTCTTTAAATCCCTCCAGGAATGGTGACACCACCACAGCCGTGGGCAGCCTGTTCCAATGTTTGACACCAGTTTTTAGTGAAGAAACCTTTCCAAGCAGCCGACTTGAAACCTTCCCAGGTGCAACTCTCAGCACTTTCCTCTCGTCCTTTTTCTTGTTCCCTGGGAGAAGAGCCTGGTGCCAGCTGGCTACAGCCTTCTGTCTGCTGCACTGGGGAGGTCCATCCTTGGCAGGGGGTGTCCCCAGCAGTTTGGGTCTCTGTTCTGGGCAGTCCATGAGATTTAGCAATTTGGATAAGGACAGTAGAACAGAACAGCACTTTTCTCAAGGACTGCAGAACAGAATAGCACAGCCTTGGACAAACAGATAAAGGATGTAACTTAGGCTAACAGAAGCCGTGCCAAACGCAAGCAGGACACCAGCTCAGCTCTGCAAGGCTGAAGTTATGCAAAACAATGATACTGTGAATACTCAAAAGTGAGGGTTGAGGAACAGGTCAAGGAACAGCCACCTAAAAAAGGACACCAGATGTTGAAGACAGACCCCCAAAAAAAACATACAAGGACTTCCCATAATGGGTGTGACCACGTCAAAGAAAGTCAAGGAAGCAGGGATAGCTGATGAATATGTAATCAGAGTGTGTGATAAAATCTCTGTTCACCCAGCACTCATGGCACTCGAATGGAGGAAGGATCCCCCGAGTGCCCAGCACTGCAATAAAGAATGCCTGCTTTCTAATACTCAAACTGTGTTAGAAAGTTTCTGTCTGGCTGATTTCAGTATCGTTTTTGGCAACTCCAGATGGGATGCTCTGCCTGATCTCCCGTGGATCCGAGGGGTCTCTGGATCTTCACGCCAGCACTGGGACTTTCCTGGAGAAGACCACAGACCCTCGGACCCGTCCGGGACACAGGTAAGACCCCAGTCGATAACAAGGCATTCTTTTGGGAATCCTGCCCAAGTAAGACGTGTGGATCTTCCAGCACAGTGGGTGGGTTATTTGGTGTTCCAGAATTTGGTATTTGACTTGGGTTTATTGATCGATAATTGTTTTGTATTTGTACTTGTATTTGTATTGTAACATTTTGGGTCTGCTATTCGGAGATGGGCAGTGGACAGTCTAAAAAGGGCACCCTGGAACAATCCCCACTTGGTTGCATTTTGCGACATTGGAGGAAAATTGGCGAGCCCTCTGGGGGAACACTGACCAGGGAGAATTTGATTAAGTACTGTAATCAGTGGTGGCCGTTGTATGAACTGGAATCTGGAGAAAAGTGGCCACAAAACGGAACCTTGAATTACAATACATTGTTACAGTTACTGTTGTTTTTAAGGCGGGAGCAGAAATGGGATGAGGTGATGTATGCTGGTATGTTTCTGACTTTGCGGAATCATCCAGAATGGCAGAAAGACTGTGGCTTGAATCCGGCCCCCTCAGACCCTTTGGTGCTGCCTCCTGAAGAGGAGAACCAAGGAAAACGGTTAAAAGACGCTATAAGCAGCACTGGACAAATTTGTTCTAAATACCTTCCTGATAAGGAGGATGATTTAGATCTTAGGATCACTCCTAACTGCAGGTTGGATGGGGGAAGAGATAATCAGGCTGCTGAGGCTGATACTGTGAGGGAATCGGCATGTCTGGAAGAGAAGCTAGAGAGGATCGGGAGGACGCATCAAGGAGCAGAGGAGAAGATAAAGGAAATACAGAGGATGTGCCGAGAGGGAGAGGAGAAGATAAAGGAGATAGAGAGGATGTGTCGAGGGGCAGAGGAGAAGATAGAGAGGATAGAGAGGGTGTGTCAAGGAGCAGAGGGTTTTAAGGAGAACTAGAGCTAAGCACGGAGACGTGACGGTAGCTGCCCTCCATCAGGTGGCGGGTGCAGATGGTCCAGTCACAGTAAAAATGCCATTTTCAAGTAACAGACCTTAAGAATTGGAAGGGGATGGCTGGCACTGAAGTTCTAAGGCCTGAACAGCAGGCCCTGAGCCAAAGCTGACCTCTAGATGAAGCTTCCAACCAAATGTTATCCCCATATTTGCTCATTAATGACGTATTGTTGTATTCGTTCATCTGCTGGCAAAACACGTGTCTTGGTGTGAAAGACAGGTGTCTGCGAAGGGAGGCAGGAGCCTCCCTTGGAATGGAAGATGCAACCCCCTTCCCTCCAAATTATTATAAGCTTGAAATTAAAGGGCTTTCAGGCAGAGATATGAGGAATAGCAGTAACAGTTCTTTACTTATATATATATATATATATGGATAACAAGGCAAACGAACAGCAGTAACTACGGCAGTGACACCCAACAGCCCCAGAACCCCGTGACACCTTCTCGGCTGCCGGCCCCTTTCCCCTCGGTGCAGTGACGCTCACGGCCGGCAGGGGGCGCTGTGGCTCCCGGTGAGCGGGGCGGGCGCGCTGGTCCCCCGCGCCGCCAGGGGGCGCTCCGCAGCGAGCTCGGCCCTCGGGCGAGGGCAACGGCGGCTCGGCCGAGCCGGGAAGGGACGGAAGAAAGGCTTCGCAAAACCCCAGGGACAGCTGAGCCCGGTGCCCCAGCAGGACCCTCGGGAGCAGCGAACTGGAACGGCAGGAATGAGCACAAATCCCGGGTGGTAGACGAGATGCATCAAACTCCACAGGTGCAGCGGGAGCCACGGGAGGTCTGGGCAGGCACGGGATGCGGGCCTACAGCGCAGCGAAGGCTCGGAGCAGCGGCAAAGGAACGGCGGGGCGGGGCAGAGGCAGCCCGGCTCCCGGCGGGGCAGGGAGAGGCGGGCTCAGAATCCCAGGGTTTACCTCTGAGGCAGCGGAGCAGATGGTGGAAAGTCCCTCTTTTAGTGAGGGAGGGTGTTACATAGAGTCCCAGTGCAATGGCTGCTCCCCCGAGCAGAGCTCCACCCACAGTAGAAGGATGGCAGTAGAAGGCAGAACCCCGCAGTGGCGATGAATTCTCCCTTCAGCAGCTTCTCTCCCCTCTAAAGCCGAGAGCGCAAGAGCTAGGGGCTGCACCCAACCCCTTTTCCCCAGTCCAAATCTCGCAGCATCTCTGTCCTCTGAGAAACCCCCAGATAAAAGAGAGTAAACACCTGGACCCCTCCCCTGAGCTGTGGCCACGTCTTTTGTCTCTCTTAAGTATCCGCTCATTATTGTCTCCTAGCCACATGTGTAGGGGAAAATTCCTTAAGAGAAAAAAAGAAACAAAACCAAAAGGAGAACTCCTAAAACCCCAACAACATATATTCACCTTTCATTATCTAGAAACCGGCCACATCTGGCCTAATTAGGGGGTATAGGATCAAAACCAACTTCCTTGGTTTCTCCTTGAGCCCTGGCCAGGCTTTGGGAGAAGGCCAACAGGACAATGAAATCAGAAATAATGTCAGCTTGTTTGTTAAACTTGTTTGTTAACTTTTTTTGTTATAAAAACGGGGCTTCTGTCACAGCAAAGCAGGGGGTCCTCGTGGCCTGCAAGGTGGATGCACCACAGGATTTCCCAGTAAAAAGAAGTTTGAGTAGTGATTCTGTACTACTTGTTGGTGCAACAGGGAATTGCAAAACTCGGCCATTTTCCAAGTCTGTTTATTTTAAATTAGGAAAACCATGGATGAATGACTCACCAGTTTCTGTGTCTACCCAATTTGCCAAAGCTTCTCCTCGGGAGAGATCTATTGGAAAAACTAAATGATGAAATTAAATTTTAAAATGTCAAAATACAGGTTATTATTCCAGAATCTTAATTATGTGAAGCTTCTATTTTTGCACTACAGTCACCAAAATGGGGCGTGATCCATGTGCTAGTGTCACTTGGGGATGCAGTGATTCAGACCGTTTGGGCTCGAGAGGTGCCTGGGAGATCCCAAAGAGCAGAGCCTGTAAGAATGAAACTGAAACTTGGAGTGGGAATGGTAAGGCAAAAGCAATACCCTTTGAAAATAAAAAGTGGTAAGGAGTTATTACCCCTTGTGGAAAACTTGATAAAATATGGCCCATTGAAGGAATGTGAATCCAAATTTAATAACCCTATTTTGCCAGTGAAGAAGGCAAAATGAAGGGATTACCAGCTGGTACAGGACATCAGAGCCATAAATAAGATAGAAGATATACACCTGATAGTAGCAAAACCTTATACCTTGCTAACAAGCGTGAGTGAAAAATGGAAATGCTTCACGGTATTAGATCTGAAAGATGCCTCTTTCTGTATCCGTTTGAGTACTGAAAGTCAAGAGCTTTTTGCTTTTGAATGGGGAAATCCAAACACAGGGAGAAGAACCCAACTGGCTTGGACGGTTCTACCGCGGGGGTTTACAAACAGCCCCACCATGTTTGGAATCAATTGTCAAAAGAACTGGAGGAGTGGAAAAATCAGAACCCTCTTGGAGTCTTATTCCAGTGTGGAGATGACATTCGGAGAGCCGCTGAAACCAAAGAGCAGTGCTGGGATCAGACTGTGGCATTGTTGAGTTTCCTGGGACCGAGTGGATAAAGGGTATCCAAAGACAAAGCACAAATATTCCAGACCACGGTAACCTGCTTGGGATTGAACAAAGGAGGCTGGGACAGGAAGGAAAGGAAACAATTTGCCAACTCCCACAGCCATGAAAGGTAGGAGAGTTGTGTGCATTTCTCGGGATGGTGTGATGGTGTCACCTGTGCATCAGCAGTTACGGGCTGCTGGTAAAGCCACTGTATAGCTCTTGAAGACAGCTCAGAAGGACTTTATAGCCTGGGCTGATGATTCACGGGCTGCCTTTCTACAGCTCCAGTGAGCCCTTTTGCAGACCCTGCTTTGGGGCTCCCAGGCCCCGTGAACTGTTTCCCTCTGAAAGACGAAACCCAGCACTGGGAGGGCTGTAACAGTTCCTGGGAACCAGAGCTGTGGCTTTTTTTTTTCCAAACAAATAAATAATGTCTGCCAAGGCTGGCCTGGTTGTCTGAGGGCAGTGGCAGCTGCTCTTCTCTAGGTCCAGGAAGCTCGAGAACTGACTCTGGGACAAAGTATTGTCATTTATGTACCACACATGGTGCAGTTGGTACACCAGGTGATCTTGCTTGTGACACTCAAAACAACTTCCATCATTAACCCTGCTATGTTCTTGTCTGCCCAACAAGTAGGAGGAACCCCATGGTTGCTTACAGATTACAGAAGAAGTGTATTCCATCAGACCTGACCTTGGAGACAGACCCTTGGAAAGACCTGACTGGGATTTGTTTACTGATGGGAGCAGCTTTGTCCAAAATGGAAAGCGACTCTCTGGATACGCAGTGACTCCACACCATGAGAGAATCGAATCAGAGGTGCTCTTCTCTGATGTTTCAGCCCAGAATGCAGAACTAATTGCACTCACTTGAGCTTTGGAATTGAGTAAAGGAAAATGAGTTAACTTTTGGACTGATTAAAAATACACTTCTGGAGATGTACATACACATGGGGCCATCTAGAAAGAAAGAGGCCTTTTGACATCTCAAGGCACGTCAATCAAAAATGGAAAACAAGTCTTGGATTTACGCAAAAGTGTCCAGAAACCAGCAGAAGTTGCCATCCTGCCTTGCAGAGCACACCAAGCAGGCAAGACCAAACCAGAACTGGGGAATCATTTAAGCTGATAAGGCTGCCAAAGAGGTTGCAGAAAAAGGCATGCTAGAAAATAAAGTTTTGTCTTTAATACCCCTGCCCGAGATACCTTTCCAGTAGGAAAAACCAGAGTATAGTGCTTAAGGACTGTCAGTTAATTGAAACCTTAGAAGCAGCATTTGATCCATGAGGATGGGCTGTTACTCCAGCTGGGCAAAGAGTAGTGCTAGAATCGATTTTGTGTGAAACAGTGGATCACAAACACAAAGCCACTCATTGGAGTACTGAAAAACTCTTGCAATGTTTCCAAAATCTATAATGTGGTCTAAAATGGCTTGGATTGTACAATCAAGAATCTGTTAATGTATAGTTTGTAAAAGAAACAACCCTAACACGGCTGTCAAAGTCATGCTAGGAGCCATAAAACCTGGAAATGTTCTGGGGGAATAGTGAAAGATTGATTTTACTGAATTGCCCAAAAAGGGGGGGTATAAATCCCTCCAAGTTCTGGTGGATACCTTTTCTGGGTGGCCAGAAGCCTTCCCATGTTGCACCAACCAGGCTGGAGAAGCAACTAAAATAAGTTTGAATCAAGTAATACCTAGATTCAGGGTGCCTTTGGGAACGTCAGCAGGCAGAGGTTCCCACTTTATTGCAGAAGTGACACAGCAGGTTAGGAAGGCCTTGGGAATAGCTTGGGATCTTCATACTCCTTATAGCCCCCAAGCTATTAGCAAATTAGAGCACATGAATGATACAATCAAATCGAAATTGGGTAAAATATGTCAGGAAACCTTGACACAGGTCCAAACCTTACCTGGTGCTCTACTTAGAATTAGAATTCAGCTGTGGGGCAGCAGCAAAATCAGCCCCTATGAGCTGCTCTATGGTCAACCCTACTAAGTTCCACACATTCCAGGAAACACACACATAAAAGGAGGGGTTGATTTGAATAATTACCTCGTTTCTCTTAGTAAGACTTTACAGGATTGGCAGCGAGCAGTGGAGATCTCCAGACCGACGGGATTGGACAGACCAGGGCATGAGTTCCAACCGGGAGATTGGATCTGCTTGAAAGTCTGGGGAACTGCTCCACTCCAGCCAAGGTGGAAGGGACCTTTCCAAGTACTACTGACAACTTTTTACAATGCACAGCTCAAGACAAGGCCTCCTGGTGATTTGAAGAAATCTGGACCAAAATTAACTCATAGTTACCCAGCTGGACTTGGTGAAAATAGCTGTTTATAATGGTCACCATAATAATTGCTGTATGGTTTTAGCTTGTATCAAGATTCAGTGTTGTAGCTGTTGTGATGCTTTATAGTCTAAAATGAAATAGAGATATTAAGAGACCAGTTCCCATAAGGAACTTAGTCTCAAGAAAATGGGGAGCTCGATAAGGACAGTAGAAGGCAACAGCAATGATACTGTGCTTACTCAAAAGACGGGCTGGAGGAACAGCCACCTAAAAAGGACACTGGACATTTGTTATATATGAACTCAGTTATTGACTTTTGCTCATTTAAACCCCCAGTTATAAAATTAATCAAGTTCATTAAAAAGTTCCAAGTTCTGATTGTTAATGAATTCAAGATGTTCTAATTGTTCTCATGAAGTCCCAAGTTGTTCCCTGTTTCTTATTTATGATTTAAAGTTAAACTTTCAGATTTCCCTTCAAATGTTTAAAATTTACAGTTGTTCTACATTTTACATGTAAGTAAATGTTCTCCCAAGTTGAAAAATGTCTTTTCTGTATTTTTTTCTATGCTTTAATGTATGTTTAAATAAGTTTTAATCTATGTAAAGGATTGAGGGCT
>VZRV01007970.1:2269165-2360265 GCA_013398115.1 Falcunculus frontatus | reverse complement strand
GGGGGCGCCGCGCCCGCCCGAGCCCCCGGGAAAAGTTTCCCCCGGCCCGGCTCCCGCCCCGCGGCCCCGCGGCCGCCCTGCCCCGGGACACGGAGGGGACACCGCCGGCAGCGCCGCGGGCCGGGACAGGGGATGGAGGGGAGCCGGGGACAGGGGACGAGCTGCGGCGAGCGGTGGGACCAGGGGTGAGCTGCGGGATGCGCTGGGGGTCAAACGATGAGCCCAGGGGCGACGAGTGAGCTGGGGGTCGGAGGGGGAGCCAGGGACAGGGAACGAGCTGCGGGATGAGTTGAGGGTTAAACGCTGAACCGAGGGACAGGTTGAGGGGTCGCTTGGTGGTTCAGGACAACTTGGGGAACACAGGAAGAGCTGAGAGACATGGAAAGAGCTGAGGGATGAGCCAGGGAACAATCGGTGGGTCAAGGGACAAGTTAGGGAATAGTCAGGGAATGCGCTGGTGATGAGGGTGCAGGACAGAGGAGCTGGGCAACCAGGGCTGTAAGTGGGCCATGGAGCAGCGTAAGGGAACCGAGGGTTAAGAGTCATGGAGATGGAAGCAGGAGACCCTGTTCATTAGCTCCTGCTCCCTGTCCATTCATCTAGTTGCGATTTCATTTGGGCTCTGCAATGCACGAGGGGCTGTTTCCCTTCTTGTTTCCCTGCAGTTTCAGGCCCTCTCCTCTCTCCAGGATCACCGGGCCAAAGGCTTGGTCCTCAGGCATTCCCCTGGGACAGGGACTGGCTTGGTGGCCGACTGAACAGCAGCTCAGTGCTCAGTCCCAAGGACAGCACTGAGGAAGGTGTGCCTGGATCAGGGCTCCTGCACAGGGCTGTCCTCCATATCGCAATGGTAGCAGGACTTAATCCTCCTGTTATCATCTTTTATTGCACACAGTCAGATATTGCAGCATGTTACCATCACTTCTGGGTACTCCCTTCCTTGTGTGGGGCTGGCTTTGCTCCGTTGGACTGACTCAGCTTAATTCCATACATCTTCAGCTGCTTTCACCTTTCCTGGGGGGTAGCCTTTAGTTCTGGATATGAGAGACATTAGAAAGATGTTGTGAAATAAAACCTAAAGAAGTCCACTGAGATTCGTGTGTAAGGGGAAAAAAATCCATGAAGGAGATGCAGAGTTAGTGGGAGCTGTGGAAGTAAGGGAAGCCAAAAGATCTCCTGCTACCTGGTCCCACTGAACTGTGTTCCAGTTCAGGCATCGCCAGGGATGGTGGCTTCATTAGGCTCATGTCCCCAGAAGTGGCAGGCTGGCAGCTGGGTGTCTAACACGCTCATCAAATATTTCAGTGTGGGCACTTCAATGCCCATCTTCCCTTCATTTTCTTTATGTTCCTGATCTAATTGTAACAACAGAGTAGTCAAAAATTAACCTGCTTCCACCTGGCCCAAACACGCTCTTTGAGAAGGGTTTCTGGTGTCTACCTCACTTAGACAAGCGCTAAAATAAATGTCATCCTCTTAAAATGTAGCATGGAAACGTCATTTAAATTTAAGCCATTTAAAAGCAAAGGTAGAAATCCCATGTGTGGTGCAAAGCCTCTTAATGCAAATAGTCAGTCATGCATTGCATGCCTCAATCACACTCGTATCGGTGTCATTTGTGTCCTAATAAAATCCTATAATCTTTTGTGTGCCAATTAAAGAAGGAAGATAGCTAAATCTAGCTGCTTCCTCAGGTAGTTACAGGCTAGTGGGGAGCCAGACAGTTATCTGTCCTGTATTTTGCTGGACTGTGGTTTTCCAAAGGGTATTTCTTCTCCTGTTTCATTAAGTGACACTGTAGTATTTTTTAAATATTTGGTATTTGAAAGGCACAACCAAGATCCAGGAGATGGTTGTTAATGAAAGGTCTTAGTTTAGATATACCCAGGTAAACAATGGATTGGGTTTAACAACTGTATTTGCTTTACCAGTATTTTAAGGGACACATTCTAGAAACAAGCATTTACACTGAGTTCACTAAGTTATTTTTACACTGGTGAGCCTGTTCTTTTATTTACAAGGTAATTTCTATGTTGCTTATAAGTACGTCATAAGGGTAAGTCATTAAAAAAGATAAACTGGGGCATTTTTAACAGTTTCTCTTGCCAGTGCTCATCTCACTCCCGTTGTGTTATAGGCCCTCCATCATTAATATGCATTTCTAGTTCTCTTTTTTTCATTCACTTCCAAATTTGCTGACCAACAAGGACAGTGGAAATTGCCTGTAAAGTTCCTTTCTTTATTTCCTGTCAGCAGGGTCATCAAGATTCTCATCCCGTGTTTACGTACAGGAGTTTAATGTCACTGGGAACGTAAACCAAAGGTGCCTTCTGGGGAAAGTTGTGAATACCATTATTTTTTTCAATTAACTCCACAAATTCAGCAGCACTACGATTGTCCATAGTTATTCTCATTTTTGTATATATATTTTTTCTTGTTGAAAGATGCAGCAGAAGGGTCATCCAAAGGAATTAACAAAATCAAACAGTCCACATGGGAAAGGATGCCTCTGCTTGAAACAGCATCTCTGAATCAATCATGCCTTTCCTTCCACCAAGGCAATTTCGTGTTTTCAATAGAAGGCAGACCTACAGTGGTTTTGTTTCCCCCCAGCATCAAATGGCATTCTGCACAATGATATTCATCATGTTATAACTCTAGGTGAATGATAATGGATCAGAGGGAATGAAAACAGATGGATGTTAAAACAGACAATTCCCTGCCACAAACCTGGGAGCCCTCCACTGCTGCCTAGTCCATTCATTCAGTGGATAATTGTATTAGACATTCCAACAATGGAGAGGCCTTCTTCATTAATCCCGAATTTACTGAAAAGAAGCTTTGCAGACTATAGCCCTTTCGGTGCTTAGACAACATCAGGCAAGATTTACCACAGGCTTAAATGTCTAAAACTCAACTGGATAGAAACTAGCACAGAAAATTCCAAAAGCAAGAGAGATGGGTGGGTGAGGCCAGGGGACAGGACAACCCGGGAGCAGCACTGCAGGTGGGCAGGAGACACGAGTGCCTCTGCTGCAGAGCTGCAGCTCAGGTGATGCCAAGGAAATTTATTGAAAAGCTTTCCTCTTGCTGGAGTGCAGGCGCAGCTGAACTTATCAATATTGGACCTGGGTTTGAGCTGATTGTCCGCTTCCAGCAGCCAGCCTCCAGCTTGCCACATGAGCCAGTGAATGCCAATCCCTGCCATGTGATGGGGCACAACCGTTCTGTAACCCCGCTCTGCATCAGGTGACTGGGGCTAAGCAATACAGATCAAGTCTCTCACCAGCTGTCCTGTGAGTCAGACCTTGATTACAATATTGACATTAACATTTTAATCACACGCATGCTGCTGCAGATTTTAATGACCAGCTTGCTATGCCTTTGCCTTTTGAGGATCAGAAATTAGACCCTCGTTCATAGCTCGAGTGAGTGTGGCATCAGAGCAGCAGCAACCATAGCAGTAAACATGGCATTGCTCTTGCCACCAGCCTGCCCCTGGACATTAACCTTGCTGGCACCGAGCACCTCACTGGAACAGGGACTTTGTTCTCAATTACTCTGTTCCTGTGTCTGGGGCAGTACTGGAAGTCATGGAAAAGGAGAAAGGCGGTGCTTTTGTATTCTCTGTAGCCTGAGGGAACATGAAAATCTACCCAATCCCTGTGTAACTACCATTTTCGATTCACATGTACTTTAATCAGGGCAGAGTAATCCAGAGACATTTCCTTCATCCAGTGGAGGTGGAAGCAGGGTTGCAACTGTGCTTTTTCTGCTCAGTGCCATCAGAGTGAGGTGGAGAAAATTCAGTGCAAATGAGAATCGTGCCCCAAAGCTGCGTTGTTCCTCTCACCCCAAACACACTCCACAATCTGTTGCAAATGCTGCAAGCTGCGTCCGCGAGGCTTTGCTTTGTTAAAGACTGTCATGTCCGAGGTGGAAGGACAACCAAAAGGTCACAATAAATAAACTGAATACAAAATTGCTTAAGGCAATAAAAAGAGACCACAGACTTTCATTACAGCTCTGACATGCACCAGGAGACACTTCAGGATGTTAAATAAGCTGGGTTTTGTGTCGATGGGCTTCGTTGTTTTCTGTTGTTTCTTCGCCTGCTACCCCAATACTTTGCCAAAACAATCAGGCCTTAACTGCTTGGTATCCCTTTCATAAACATGGGCTGCCTTTATCACTTGCTTCATCGTGGTCATTTGCACTGAAAATACATAATCACTGTCAGAGTACAAAGAATCATTACGAATAATTAGTTACTTCCAATATGGCAAGTCAGTCTCATAAATCTTGAATATTTGGCTTTGGTTTTGGAAAGAGATTCCTTAATGGCTACACTTGTGAGACTCTGTTAATTGATATAAAATTGTATTCAAAATTAAATTTGTTTTAACAGATCTAAATCACCCCAATAAATCAGCTTCAGCCTATCTGCTCTAAGGGTTCAAGTACACTTTTTTTTTTTTTTTGCCTTTGGGAGAAACTGTGAGCTTGCAATCAATGCTTAGAGGGCTGGATCTGACCCTCCCCTCATTGACTAACCGCTTCCATATGCTGACATGGGGTGATTTTGCTGGTCTGAGGAGTCATAAAGGAGGGGCTGGAAGGTGCAGCCTCTCTCCCCAGCCCAGCTGTAGGAGCTCTGGGGCACTCAGCCTTCCTGCCAGGTAGGTGTGTGGGGAGCAGGGGGTTCTGTCCCAATTCACAGAATTGAGATGTGAGGAAGGAATTGTCTGCCTCTGTTCTGAGTGGGCAAAGGAGAGGGAAGTTTTATAAGAAAGAGAAGGAGTTCAAGTCTAGTTGTAATAGTCAGATATTGAGGATTTATGCTATTATAGGTAATAGCAATGTGAATGGTAGTTCTTACGGTGCTTTTTTTCCCTTCAGAGAAACTGTCTTTTTCATCTGATATCACGGGTGAGAGAAGGTGAGAGTTAGTAACAATAGCTTAATTTTACTTGTCTGTATGTACTCTATTTAGCTCCTGAAATTGTTTCAGGACAGGATGTTATTATCTTTATCCTTGCTTTAAACCACAGAAATGGAGCTTGAGAGACAAAAGCCCAGTGTTCCTCTCCCATGATGTCTTCAGTAGGCTGTATTCCTCACCTATGCAGCAGTGAGCTTCCCAAGATCCTGCGTGGTAAAAATCTCTTGGAAGAATTCCCCATTTACATCCTGCCTGCATTTGCTGTCTGTTATCTTAAATCTCTAATTTTTTTTTTTTTTCCTTCTCCTCCAGAGATTCCTTCTTGCCTACTTCATCTCAGTAAAGCTTTCCCCACCCTCCTCATACCCACCTGTGTTTCTCCCTGTCTGCTCCCGATCAGGTCCCGGCTGTGGGACCCGCTCGGTGTGGGCAGGCTCTGGCTGCTGCCCGCAGCCATAGGAAGGGGATGCTCAGTGCCTGGGATCTGTGTGTGCGTGGGGCAGGTTTGGGGAGGCTCAGAGCTCCTCTGGCCTCACCTGGGAAAAGCCTGCAGAGCTCCGTGCCTGCTGTCAGGCCCTGCAGCGCGGTGATCACCAGCTAATGCTGGGTCTTGCTTGCCTGGGGATGCCTGGATCCTGTTGGGCTCAGTCATCTCTTTAATGATTCTTTTCCTTGCCTTTAGAACACTGTGAGTGCACAGCCACTGTCTCCAGTGCTCGGTGTGGTGCGGGGTGTTTAGGGGTGAATAAAAGTGACAGTCTTTTCAGTTTTACTGGGTGCAGCTGTTGCAAGTGTTAGAAATTTTCCATGGGTAGAAGTTGCTTCGGTTTCCAGGTATCTTGTAGGTTGTGCTCAATTTACTCTTAGATTTGTTAAAGCAATACATTTCACTTTGATCCTTCGGTGCATAGTATTAGTCAGCTAATACTTCAAAGAAAAAAATATTAAAAACTCCCAAATGAACACCAAAAAAACCTCACTCAAGGTTTCCCACCCACCTTGGGAAACCTAAAGGTTAATACTGTAAGTATGGTTTGCTGTCCTAAGCCTGGAAAGTGAGGAGAAAGCTAGTAAGAACTGATTCAGAGAAGGTATATTTGGCAGTCTGCATCTTGCAGAGCTCTCCTAATAAAGGCTGGCAGGGTGTGCAAACGGAGCTTAACACATGGTCATGATAAACAGGTGCTGAAACATTTCTGCAGCATTTCTTCCACTAATATTTTGTCTCTTTAAAGCAATCGTCAGGAAGATGTGTCATCTTAATTACAGAATCTGGGAGTAAGCAATTTACTAGTAGCTGTGTAACTTGTTAATAAAGGCTTCCCTGCAGTGGGATTTTGGCTCTCTGTGTACCAGCAGCAGGCTAAGCACTAAGGGAGGCTGGCAAAATCACAATGATATATAATTTACACTGGGTCAAGTTACCCTTCGTGGCAAGTAGATGAGCTGGACAAGTGTTAAACAGGGCTTCACCTTCACTGCTGCCCATGCCTATAATGGGAAATTTATTCCCAGAATGGATGAGGCTTGACTAATTACTGCACGGTTGTATGTCCTGATGTCTTTGGGTCACCAGACCAACTTTGCACAAGCCAAATCAGAAATAGATTCAAAGACAGGAGAATATAATTGTCCAAAGTATTGGCTTTGCTGCCTGGAATCGGTTTGCAAAGAGAAAGGTAGAACTGGAAGTTAGATGAAAGGAAAACAGGAAAGATGGGGATGGCTCACTCCCTGTTAGAGTGAATGTGTAATAAGGACTGGATTATTCTTAACACAGAGTATTATTTTTTACATGCACCTCATACTATTGCTAATCTTTTGTTGTCCTTCATCTGATTCACTGATTTAATTTCACTTCTGTAAATGAAGCAAGGAGCCTCAATTTATTGAGGGGGTTGTGAGGGCCTTTGGAAGGGAATGTATTGAATTTCAGAAAGCATTTTACAAGAAGGTAGCCTGCCACAGTCTTGTGCTGTAGGACTTCCTTTGGAAGCATATATTTCTCCCCCATAAGTCTTTTGAACAGTTTTATACCACACATGTTTCAAGAGAATTAAATCAATAACAATCTGTACCTTTCTAACCTGAAATGCAAGCTCTGCACGGCAGGAGATCAAGCTATGCAATTAACTGTTGTCCTTTCAAAGGAATTCTGACAGATATTTATAGTTTACTGTATTCCATTTTCCTGCCATTGGAATATAACAGTACAACTGAATGCAGCTGACTGGAACTATGAAATAATTATAGCAATAACTGTTTCCCTCTCTACTGGGGAAATCTTGTAAAGTGCTGCATGTGGGAACTGCTGATGTTCTTGCCCCTCGAAATCCGGTCCTTACCCTCAGTTTATCGTGCATCCCTGGCTAAGTCACCCAAGAGAGAGTTTTTGTTCCGTTACCTTCAGCTTTTTCTCAAGTCATGTTCTAAATCTCACGTTCATCTTGATGTGGAATGAATCAACACTGTAGAAATAAATGCACTTTAAAAAGCTTTCTATATTTGCGCACGGACAGTGTATGAAGTAGAAAGACCTCTCTGTAGTAAAATAAGTCATATCTTTGTGTGGGAGTTTGGAGCAGTCTATTAAGACGAAACTATGCAATATTACCAGAAGTGAATAGATTGGCATTTGACTGCTAAGCACTTTGCAAATTTCGATATAAAGGCACTTATTTTATACCCTGAGCTGTCACTGTAACTTATGTGCTCGTGCTGGTGACTTAGTAGCATAATGACAGGCCATTGTTACTGAGCTAATTAATTTTAAGCAATCTTTCCTAACACTATGCTTGAGGATGACATTCATTTGCTGCAAACGTGTGAGACATTGATGCATCAGGAAAACAGCGATGCTGAATCTTTGAGCTACCTCTCTTGCTGGCTCAAGTATGAGTGTCTTATCAGGGGATAGTTGCTGTGTTGGACACTTTAGATGCCTCTTGCCACTAGTAATACCCTCAGCTACTTAGCTTACAGCTAAGGGCTCTAAACTTCCAGCTTTAGGGCTGTAAACCTGCAGAGGAACACAGTAACTTCCAACATATGGTGGGATCTAATGGTTGCTTTGCCACATGGCCATTTTCTATCGCTCTGCTGAATGTCTGCAGATGCTTCCCAGGACCTTGCAAACCAGGGTCAGATACAGCTGGTGATTTGGGGAGCAGTGTGCTGGGGGATTGTGGTGTCATTTAAAAAAACCCAGAAGTTCAGAGTAGGATAAGTTGAAGTGGAAAAGTCTCTTCAAATAAAGTATTGGAATTATTTTCCTAACAGTGTTCACCGAGGTATAGTAAGGAAGGAGTGTCCAGATGCCCTTCACCTTTACCTACGTGGACTGTGCATGAAGTTAAACTCTGCTTCCAACATGAAAAGAATGAGAATAGGGAAGAGAAACTATTCTCACTTTATTCTCACAGGTGGCACCAACAGCTTGTGGCTGTTGAGTAATACTGTATTGTGCAGCTGCCTTAGAAACTGGTGGTACTGAGTCATTCCTAGGTAATAATTTTGTTTTGCAGTCCCCCCAGCTTGTGTTAAGACTGGGTGGATAAGAGGTGGTACCATAACAGGAGGAAAAACTCAACAATCAGCCTCTCCCAAGTTTGCATTTCCTGGGACTGTTGTCGTAAATGTCAAGTCCACTGGAAGGAAAGAAGGGAATGGAGAATGTCTTCTAAATTAACCAGGTCTGGGAGCTCCCCGTGTTTTTCCATACGGGGCTCTGGAGTGCAGCTGTCTGACTCTCTGGTGTAGCAAAGCCTGAGTCTGCACCCCAACCTGTGTGACTCAGCTTCTGGAAGTCTACTTCTGTGCACAGAGGGAAGATTTGGGGTTTCTGCACAGGGAGCTGGTGCGTGCGGATCAATACAGAGCTGAGAACTCTCCTCCTGACAGGCCTGCAACAAACAGTACATTATTTATGTGCTCCTCTCATGTTTCCCTGCCCGTTATGTAAATACTAATCAAGGTGAAATTGGACTCAGCCACGTCTAATTTTGACTTGGGTTTATTTTGGCAATATCCACGCAGAAATCAATCTAGTGGTCTTCTAGAGGGGTCCTGAGGTTTTCTAAGGCTTTGCATGGGTTTAAGGCAGAGTCCCTGTGTAGGCTCACAATTGCTGGAATCCCCAGAGCTGGTGCTCTGTTGCTCCCAAGCCTTCCCCTCTCCTTTACCTATAACACAAATGTGAAAATACCACGTCTTGTCCAGCCATTGCCCTTTGACCACAGCTGATGTTGCTCATTCTGATAAGCAGCAGTGGGTTTTATTCCACTTATCCAACATTTTGTTAGCTTTGCATCCTCTCCCCCACATCCTCTAGTTTTTCACTTTGTGTTTATGGCTCTCTCAGTGTGTTTTTATTCCAGTTCAGCTGGGAGCAGGGGATTTCTTTGGGAATGTTTCACAGTTTTCAATTTGTTTTGTGGTTTCAGGAGTCTAGTGTTGGTTGTTCGTATTTGCTTACTTATAGCACTGCTATATTTTTTTTCACCTGTCTGTTGATCTGAGAAAAAAGGTGCTTTGCTGGCAGTGTTGCCAACCAAAGTCTCTTGTTGTTATGTGGTGAGAGCTGGGGCACTGCAAGGCTGCAGTGATGTGCATGGGTGTGCCTGCTGAGCAGGGCAGCTATTAGTTCTGTGCATGATGATGGTTTCTGTGATGTGCATGACTTTCTCTGTTGGGAAATGAACTGTGAACACCTACTCATTTTTCATAGGCCAAATTACAGTGCTGTTTCAGCTCTCTGAATTGCCTACACCTCAAAAAAACCCGTCCCTAGGACCCTTTAGTGCAATAGTAATGAAATAGCTGGGGCTGAGCAGCTCTTCTGTTAGCAGGAACCACCTCTATAAATTTAGCCATTTGCTTTCTGCCTGGCAGACTTCTGATGCACTTGATGTACTACTTCACCCTTTTATTTTTTTTACACTTGAGGTAGTCTTTGTGTGCTTGTTGCTCAAGCTTTAATTGTGATTAAACCGAAGGAACAGATTTTGGAGTCAGTGAAATTTTGCTTAGACTTCTGTGTCACTCTGAAAAGCTCCAAGGCAGCAGCTTAGGGAAAACAAATTAAAGTAGACATTACTATTTTTTATTGAGGGAAGGGGAAAAGCATTACCAGTAGCATTGCTGCTAAAATAGATAATACAAATTCAGACCTTGGAAACAAGGGAGCTCAACTCTCGAAGAATTAATTCCAAAGTTGGAATTCAGATGCTTCCACACTTGCATCTTTGGATGATTATTAAATTCTCTTTGTGCTTTCTAATGTAAGAGTTCCCCAGTGGTACTCAACGGCTCAAATATTTTTTTTATTTCCTTCTCCTCTAGTTTTGGGGTTATTCCTGATTTGGTCTAGCAGAAAAAAAAGATGCTTAGGGGAAGCTTTTGACTCTCAAGGTACCAGGACATGGCCAGTAATAAACTTGTAATGGAGCAGAGCCCAGCAGATGAAGGGGACAGGGCCCTTGATGAAATGGGAGCTGTGGGACCTGTCTCATCAAGCAACTCTCAGAGCTGTCTTCCTCCCCCAGGATGACCATGGAGAATTCATGCCAGTGCATTACCTTCTCCCAGGGAATCAGGTATGTGTCTGCTTACAAAGATGGCTTCAGTCTCTCTCTGATTTTCCTAATGTTAAATCACAGCATGTGTGTATACACAGCTGTCTTTTGTTGTCTTCAGAAAATAAAAATCCATTTTTCCTCAATGAGGAGCTTTTTATGTTCTGAGGTTTGGACACTGTGGTCAAAACTATGAAAGGTTTTCCTTAAAATCAAGCTTTCCAATGCAGCAGGACAGAAAGAATACTGCCAGACAGTCAATTTGAGCTTCAGAGCTGTGCAGGTACTTAGAAGTGCAATCCATCAGGTGCTCTGATCTACAAGTCTGGCTGAAATCTTGCAGCCGTCAGCATGACATTATTCCCAGTCACATCAAGTGTGACGAATTGCTAATAGATGTTTTGAAAGGAGAACTTAAATTAGCTTCCCAAAATTCACCTCAAGAATACAGGATCTGTCTACAGCCTGGATGTTAAGGTGTGATTTTAGCCTGTTTTGATAAATCACTAACACCTAGGGGTTTTGTTTCTTTTTTATTCCCCCCACCCCCAAAGCTGCCATTTTAACTTGTGTTTAGCTGGCCGTTAAACAATCCTGTGTTCTGCTAGAGCAGACAAGCTGTGTTGGCAGGTGACTAAGATCAGAAGGAAAACTAGATGCGTTTCTTTCTTCTTGGTGGCTGTGGCTTTCAGTTCAGAGCAAAGGCAGGCGTTTAAAAGCATGTAATGAGGATGCTATAGGATGTGTGTGGGTCTCACGTCAGCTCCGATTAACTTCGCTTGTACACAGAGTTCAAAGTAAACTGCCACGTGATCAGTGGAATGAACTCAACCATTCGGTCATCCTGAGCAGTGGGAAAGAGCGTGTACTGATTCTGGACTCCTCCTGAGAGTGCAGAGGATGTTCATAATGTGCTTCCTCAAGGCAGAAAGAATTCGAGTCGGCATCTGCTGAGTGCAGAGTTCTTCACCGAGACAAAGTTGCTCAGCTTGGTGCTGAAAAGCTGCCCCGAAAAACAAATGAGGATGAGAAGGGTGATCCTCTGAAAAGAGTGGGAATATGGAAAAGCAAATTTCCAGAAAGGGTGGGTGTAGGGATTTAGCTGTACTGCTGTGTTACATGTATTGCTCCATGGCCCAGACTTGGGTTCCAGCAAATGTGCCCAAAAGTCCGAGTGTCCATTATATATCAGCCATTTCCTTGCCTCAGCTGTCTTTCTCCCCTCATTTGGATTGCCAGTTCAGCAGGGAGCAGCTGCAGGGGACAGTAGGACAGAGTGCTGGAACTCATTTTTAAGTACCTGTTTTATGCTTTGCGAGAGCAGCTGGAGAGAAGGGATAAATTACTATAAATTGCCAGTCTATGCAAAAAGGTGTTTGCATAAATTATTGGAGAGCCCACTTGAACTTGTTGAGCAGTGCTCCCACCAGCATTAAGAGGTCACTTAACCCTCTGTGCGGCCCTGCTGCGGAGCCCAGTCATGCATTGCAGAATTCAATGAGTTCCACCATTTTTCTCCTGAGTATTGCCCAGAACTGATGCAAAGTGACATCTGACAGCCCAGGCAAAGCAGTGACAATGCTCTGAGACACTAATAATAGCTGTAGAGCTAGAGCAGTTTCCCTCTATCCTTATTTTTTATTAGATTCTCCCCCCTTTGGTGAGGAAATGTTGTCATCCCTGGCACAGTTTATCCTTGGAAACCACCTTTGCTGAGCCATTTAATCACAAGGCTGGCTGCACAGTGGAGTCAATGTGCTAGGAATGCTCCCACCATAATCTCTTTAAAGAACAGCTGATACCTCATTGAGAACTTTGAAAAAAACCCCCATTCCTCTTGGGTGATCCTTGCCAGAAGTTAGGAGCAGTGAGGGGTGCTGACGGGGAGAGGCTGAATCATCTCTGGAACAGCGTGGCAGCAAACACCCCTAGAAAAGCAGGCTGCAAATCCTGTGCAGACTCCTTCTCTTCCCCCCTCCATTTCCTTTGTTACTAAGGAGATTTACATTGAAACAAGCTCTGCAGGAATCCTCAGGTTCCTTGCAAGGGGATCTTAATATTTCTACTCCTTTATAATTAGTAAAAGAGAGAGGATATTAGGCTTCCTGTGAGGGATTCTTGGGGCCAAATTACAGTAAAAAGGGGAAAATTATGAGTAGCCCTCAAAACCCCAATTGTATGGCTGTGGTCAGTTTGATGAGAACCCAAAGGCAATCCCAGGGGCAGAGCAGAGATGTGAGTTGCTTCACTAGGACGGAAGTAGATCAATCTTTGTTATTGTTTTTGTATTTTTTTTCATGATCTCCTGCTGTAGTTGCTTGCTCCTTGCACTGTTGCCTCTTTCTGAAGATTATTTCTCTTCTTATCTATTTATCTGTTATTTATCTTCTGTTTAACTGTTGGACTAATGGTCTTAAAGGCCTTTTCCAACCTAAACAGTTCTATGGTTTTATGATCTCACCCTGCTGTACTGAAGTCAGCTGCAAGGCTGCAAAGAGCAAATGAGGTTCCAAGATGCCTGGATTTATTTGGATAGTCAGGTGTTTTTAACTGTGGATAGGGAAGACAAGGGGCAGTGGTTTTTCTGTTTGATCGTTTGGTTGGGGTTTTTTTGAGTGCTGGAATTACAGGAAGGAATGGATGCCTAAGGAGGACCTTAAGGAAGAATTTAGGCACCCAAATCCTAAAGGATAATCCTGGCAGCTCCCGCCTACTTCTGTAAGCGGCTGAGTATCACCACCGAGAGGGTTCCTTAGGTACTCGGAGCTCTCCTCTGCACGTCTGGAATTATCCAAGTCCTGTTGATGCCAAACTGCTCAAATCTGATCTCCCTCCTAAGCCCTGTCAAGATTAACAGGCCGGGCTTTCTGCTGCCTCCTGCGAGGCCGTGCTGGTGGCACAGGCAGAGCCCGCCTGCAGCAAGGCTCTGCACCAGCAGCACACAGACAGCTGCTATTTACATTCCAAAGCAGGGGAAGAGTCAGGGATATCCTGCTGCTATGAAATAGCACTGAATATTAAATGGCAAGTGAGGAGTTGTTGCATTAGCAATGGGGGTTTGTCCAGTCCTGTGTGCTCCTCCACTGCAGCAATCTTGGCAGACTTTACGTTTTTGCTTTGCAATATCCTCGTCTCTCCCATCTTCCCGATATCTCTGTTGTCATTTCCCTCTACCTCTGACATCTTTATGTATCTCCACCATGTTCCTGTCATCTTCTCATAGCCCCTACATTTAGCTGTGTCATAGCTTCTGCTTCCTCCTGTGTCCTCTGGCTACTGCTGGGAGGGATAAAACCCAATGGCTGGAGGGTGGGTTGTTGGGAGCAGTATCTATGCTGGGCAATGTGATATCCTGTGTGTGTCAGTTGGAGAAGTTCTGCAAGAAAAGGAGTGCTGAGCAGTTTTCCAGTGCCATCTGTCTGAATCCACGTGGCCATGGAAGGTCTGGAGTTTCTTTACAACTAAAGCAGTTGAAAGTAATTTTGATCAAGGCATAAATTTTCAGAATGTAGTGCATACGGTGGGCAATGTGGAAAATGCTTTGAGAATGGAATTGTTGGAGATTATTCGGTGTGAAGGTGAATGGAAAGAAAGCACAGAGAAGGGAGGAATTGGTAGGTTCCTGTAAAAGAGCAGTTGAAATCCTAGAATGATAGTTTCCTCCCACCTCAGCCCCCATCTCATCTGCTGGTGTCTTAGTGTGCATTCAGCAAGCTAACAGCATCAGGTCCTCTTTCACCTTGGCAGCACCACTGGTGATACTATTATACACCTCTGTGGTTACTGATTCTTTTTGCCAAGTGTTCCACACCAGTATTTTTTTCCCATGTTGATTATGCAGAATCTTCTGACCTTTAGAAATATGGGACTTCTGACTGCTTCAGTGGAAACCAGCCTTTCCATTTACATCTCTCCTCAATTCCCAGAGCATTGCTATGAAGCACACTTCTTTCTTTTTTTTTTTGTCCCTTCCAATATATTATATTCTTTTAGATTTAACCCTCAGGAAATCAACATTTAGTACCAATTATTGTTCTTTAGCTGAGGTGGCTGAATCTCCTGCCTTACAGCAGTGAAGGTGTAGAATTCCTTTAGCATGGGGAGTCCATCAGGAAAGGCAGAAGCTTTCTGTGAGATGAGGACATTGGCACGATTCCCAGCACCTGTTGGTAGCACAAAAGGGTATGTTACAGGCTGGGCTGTACAATCCCAGGGTAAAGAACACTATAAGGCCATTAAACACCCACTTTGAATTGCACCTTTGATCAAATTCCTCACCAAAGGCATCATCGCTGCGCAGTCCTGTGTTCGTGCTTTGCAGATTACATCCCCAGATGTCCGAGATCTCTGGAGACCAGAGGGGAAGGAATGTCATGCACACAATAGAGCTGGAAAAACCTTCTGTCTTAATGGTGTCCCATCAAATCTTATCTGATAACCTCTCCTTTCGAAAGTATGTGGAAAGCCAAAAATAAGAACAAAGCAAACTGTAGACACTGACTTGCCCTGACCTGTCTTCTAGGCTGTATCTCTGTGGAGCTCTCCTTGCTTGCTCTACTTGTCTTGCTGTGACCTCTCTCTCATCTTGCTATCAAGCTCACTTGCTGGTGTGAGAAGTTCCCCTCCCTTCCTCCTTTCCTTCTTCCCAGCCTCTGCTGTTTGTAACAGCCTCCTCATGCTTGTCTGCCTTATCCACTTTGTCTTATATTTTCAGCAGAGATTAGAAATATCTTTTCTTCTGGGTCTCAAAGTTCTGAATTCCTCTATCTTCCTGCCACTGCTTATCTTGCTGCTGTATTTTTAAACTCTAATACACTCCAGGATATGGTTGTCACCAGGGACACTTGAACAAAGTAAAAGTAGTGTAGCAACCTTCCAAAATTCTCAGCAAAAAGTGCTTTGTCAAAAGAAGAAAGTTCAAGGCATAAAAATCTATATCTATATTTTTTAGTTGTTGAATAGTGACAACATATGATAGCAGAATGATTTTGGAGCATGTTAACTGCATTCAACCCCTGCCTGAGATACCCAGAGCTGCTTTTGTGGTAAAATCCATTCTATTCTGACCCATCATGTGTTGTGTCACTCCTAGTTTGAGGCCTCTGTGGGACCGGGGAGCTTGCAGTAGCTAATTACCAGCAGTCTGGAAGGTAAAGGATTGCTGTTAGCCCAGTCTTTCTGATGCACAGGTGAAATATCCAAGCAGAAGGAGGAAGCATGGCTCGTAGCTGGTATCAGACCAGGGAAATGAACTCTGACTTCCCCATCCCAGCTAACAGCAAAGGCTGTGGGCCATCCTTCCTCTCCTCTGTGGTTCCCTCCAAATATGAGGTGTGAGATTGTTATCTAGGTGCTCGCTATCCCTGAATCCCTTGAACCCTTTGAGCTTAATGGAAAGGCCCTGAAACACCTCCGTTTTCAGAGTCTAAAGAAGTACCAGATCTTATTGTCGTTCAGCTGAGGAGGTTGCAAACAGTTTGTCTTACAAGCTATTGAAAGTTTTACCCTAAAACCTTGGGCTGACACCCATGTGGTTTTGGAAGCTCTTACTGAATATAGACTCAAGTGCTTTCCATTTGAAACTTTCTGCTTGGTCCCTAAGATACCTTTGCATGTTTTACCTCAAATGAGGGCCTGTTAGGCATTGTGGGGGTAGTAAATAACAATTTCCATTCTTACTGCTGCCCACTTGGGATTATAAGTTGCCATATTCTGAACAAGGTTATTTTCTTTCTCTTTGGTTTGCTGAATTATACTTGCCCTGAAGACAGCTCTAAGATGCATATCTAGCTTTTGAAACGATGCCCTTGCAGTCCCTGACGTTCATTTTCACATTGCAGTGCCCACAGCTCTTTTCAGGAGCCTTGTCATTTTTCTAGGACTGGAGCATTAGTAGTGTGCAGCACAGTGTCTCCACTCTAAGTTGTTTACAAGACCATCTTTCTGTCTCCCCTTTAAGTCTTGTGCTCATTGTGGCTTCGTCTCTCTCCTCATTTCAGGAGGCTTTATTACCTTCTTTATGGAAGTGAAACACTTAAACATGTGAAACTTGGCTGTTAGAGAATCACAACAAGGTTGTGGCCTCTGCGGTGTCTGGGCACCTAAAGAGCACTTCCCTTCCCCAGGGGAGGAGGATGCCCAGAGCCTGCTCCAAAACTGGCAGTTCCTAATCAAGCAAGGGCCAGGCTTCCACCTGATGTGAACCCTGCAGCTCCAGTGAGACAATTCAACAAATCTCTTCTAATGCTACATCTATTTGCTAGGAAATGAATTAATTTTTTTTCCCCTAACTGGTTTTATTTTAGGGATGGTAAGTTGTTGCTTTGCTATGGGGGGAAAAATATAAAAAGAAGAGGCAAATGATTTCTGCTTCTTCTGAAATAATGGTTTTGTTATGCTGAATAGCTGCAAACTATTTGCATTACAATGTAGAGTAAATAAGAGATGCCACCAACTGAAGTGTAAACTGAGCAAAATGTGGGGAGCTCTCAGCACAACCAAATTTAAATGGTTTGAGGTGAGATTGGACAGAACTCTAAGGTGAGAACACAAGGTGCTGAGTTTTGGGTCTCAGACAAACCCAGTGGTCAGCAAAAGCCCTTACTCTAAGATGCCCAGATGATCTTAATTTTCAATATAAGTAATGTAACGTGTGTGGTATAGGTGCCAAAACTGTCAGGCAAAGAGAATGGGAGGGAATATGAAACCCTATAGAACGGGATTAGGCAGGATTAAAGTCTGAAATGATCACACTGCACCGGGTAGCAGATATTGCCACAGCCAACTCAGTAAAACTCAGTGGGACACTTGACATTGCACATTTTCAAGCAGCAAGTCTTAAATCTATATTCATGTGGGATCTTCTGCACTCCGTCTGGTGGGAACAGAAACACAGCACAGCTTCAGGTGCTGGCTTTGGGGGAATAAAGCACAGGCTGCTGCCTTGCAGGGACAGATCTCTGCTAGGAAAATGGAAAGCAATTGAATGATGTATGTAATTATGTTTGTTTGCAGGGCTATGTAATTTCTACAAACCTACTGAGAATCCCTTAAACCTGAGATTAAAACCAGCTATAGATATATTTTTAACAACAGTTGTCTATATATAATTATATGTACCTACATAGCAGTTGGTGTAATCGTGTAATAGCTGCCAGTTCAACAGTCCAAAGCACACAAACATTTACCTTTATAAATTAAACTGCATACTTAAGTGCTTTGCTGGACAGGGAAGTACTTAAGCATTTTGCTTAAATGTTGGGCTGAGTCAGGTCAGAATGAATTTGAGTTCTTCTCCTTTTGCTGTTGGTATGAAACCCGTCCCTTCAGAGCTGAGCAGTGTCAAAAAGGTGTTCCAGAGACGTGTTCTTGCATCAGCATTGCGTGTCACCAGCTCTGTGCACGTGGTGCCTGTGCTGCTGGAGCTTTGGCAGCGTGGGAGGATCAGGATGCGGGATCCATGAGGCAGAGCCGGTCTCAGTCTGGAGCTCTTCACCCGCTGCTCTTCAGGCTTTGCATCAAACACATCTTTGAACTGTTGCAGACTCCAACCCCGCCAGCCCCTAACCATGAGGTAACCGTTTGCTAGGTCCAATATGAGTCATAGATGGGGAGGATATTTCTGGTTTCCAATTAAAAAGAAAGAAATGGCGAAGCTCATAATCATGAGCAAAGGGTCTCTGTGCGGTAATGGGAACCAGCTGGTGTGGCAGGCCATTGCAGACTCAAATCTGTCTTTGTTCAAAATGTGGCCCCACCATTATCACGGTTGGAAACAGTCCTTGGTGCTGACACAGTAACGACAGCTTCATGTTTTAGACACATCTAATGGCACTAAGTCCTGATCTTAGCCCGCATTTATCAAGATAAGTAAGCCAGTCAGACAAGAGCATGGTGGGCTGACTGTACTCCTTTAGATAACGACGTGCGTGTTTCCTCTCTTGGAAGAATAATGAACAGAATATGACTGTCAAAATATTTATCTCTGGAGAGATTCCAAAATAACTGACACTTACATGAGCTCAGTACCATCAGCACTGTGAGCTTCCTCACAAACCTGTGAGAAGTGGAGCTGTGTGACCAAGAGATGTGAGGATTTATCCTCAAAGCAAATCAAAGCCTGGGAGAATTGTTTTGTCACAACTCCCTGTAGTTCTCACTTGCAATTGGACCTCTCTTGGGAACAGCTTCACTTTCAAGGAATGAGATGGTCCTTTAGAAGCTGAGGGACAATCCTGGTCATTTCAATGAGGTTGGTTCTCATGTAGCATTGTCTTACACTTGCTTTATCTGAAGTTTTCACTAGAATTGGCCAATCCAGCAGAGAATCAGCCCCTGCAAGTTCGACTTTATAATTCTGGGATTTTCCTTCCTAATCTGACTGGAAAATAGCTCAGCTAATGACTTGTCTGCAGAATAGAGTGCACGCACAGACTCATGCAGAGCTCAATGTGCTTGTCTGGTGCAGACAAGCCCCCTCTTCAGCTCTTTGCCTTTGAGAATTCTGGGAAGCACATCTCACCAGCAAAGAGGCTGCTTCTAGGAGCAGTGGTTGTTTTAGGGAGGGTCCCTTAAAAAGGCACGGCTGGGAATTGGCAAGGCGTTGCACAGAGTGCCAGTGAGCTTCTGTCTAACCAAAAGAGGAGCATGGTGGGGGTGTTTGGAGTCAGCTGGTGCTGCTTGGGGCTCAGAGAGGGGTAATGGCCCGTGCACCCGGGATGTGCTGCTCCTGGGATGGAGCAGTGCATGGTAACGGTAGAGTAAGCGCCAGCAACGCTGCAGCACAGGTCAGGGCTGGAATGTGGACACAGAGGGCTCTCCCTGCAGAACAGGTCAGGTCATGCTGCTGATTAAACGTGTCCTGCCAAGGTGTCATAACACTCTCCAGTCTGGGCAGCTGCAAATTAGGGCATCAGGGTTTGCAAGACTGGATTAAGGTGTGTTTTTTCGCTTTTAATGTGTTCAGATGCAGATTTGTCCCTGTTAAGCTGTGATGAACTTACTTTTTGCAGTCAGCAAAGGGCTGGCACTCATGCTGATGGAGTGACTCTTGTATTTTTGCTGACCTCTGTTCCACGCTATTCACTGCAGTTTTCATGAATTTTCTGTATGGGCAGCCAAGAAAATGTCTTGTAGCTAGGGTTAGGGGGCGTGTGTGTCTGTCAACCTTTCAGCTGCCGAGATCCCCCTCTTCCTGAGTGTTTCAGGGTTGTCTGGGGGATGCTAAAGATGACCAGGACAGCAGTAAAATAATATTTATAGAGCTGTGTGTTTGTGAAGGTGACGGTGGTTTTTTAGGTAAATAGTTGCTGGATTATGCAAAATACTGTGTATGTCCATCAAAATCCTCGTGTTATGGGGAATATCTCCCACACAGTTTTGTAGAAAGCTTCTTTTTAAGTGCTGATGGTAAGCCTGTAATGCTCCGTTAGGTTTTTTTATAGCTTGCAAAGGTCCCTGATTGATTTTTCACACCTTTATTTCCACAGCAATAAGGTTTTACATACCGAGATGTGGGAAGAAAATAAGAAAAAACAACCACTCACAGGATGTTGAACGTGTTTCACAACCTGAGCCTAAGCGTCTGTCCTTCAAAGGCTCTCAGCCTGGGGCTGGGTAAACTAACAGGATGAGAGGTGGAAAGTTTGCACTTTCTCAAGTAAGGGATCACTTAATTTCCTCAAAGATGAGGTAATTTGAACGAATTCCCTGATAAACCTGGCTCAGCACGGTGCTGGTGTCACACGTGGAGCGGCGTGGTCTGGCAGCAGAGCTCAGCTGTGCCTTGCTGTTCCATCAGCTCCAACACCACTTGCTGCAGCACTCCCTGAATTGTCATTTCACTCTATTTCTGTGCACTGTCAGGGCAGAGATCAGGGGCTGGTTGGGTGTGTGGGAGAAAGGATCTGGTGATGTGGATTCGGTCCCGGTGCTCCCGCTGTGTAACCTCGGCCGGCTCCAGCTGTGCTGTTCTGCACTGTCCACTCAGGCTGGAAACCCTCCCAGCAGAATGGAAGGGAACACCTGATGGGATACAAGTGACAGCTACGACCCAGAATCCACCCCAGGAATTGTCCTTACGAGTTACATTTCAGAGATCTGCAAAGCCTTGATGAAGTTTAATGGGCTGTAGGCGGTTTTGTCGTTTGCATAGCAGACGTCGTTATTGGGGATATTTCCTTCCATATCTCACAGCAGCCTGTTGGAAGACTGGAGTCCAGCCTGGTTCTCTCAGAGCTTCTGAGTAAACAAACAAGCATGCATCCTACTTTATAAAAACAGACTGGCAATTAAAAAAGACATCTTGCATTGTGCAAACAGGAAGGGCTGTAAAACACACTTTGCAGGGAGTCGGTGGAAATGCATTCAGTCTAGTTTATAATCACAGCACAATGAAATACCCCGAACATAAATAGCAAGAAATCAATTTTCCTTAGAAAAAGTAAAATAAAGAACATTAAATGATCATTTGAGTAGATAACTGCAGTTTACTTGGTGGTATAACTGTCATCTTGCCTGTGCACAATAATGGAATTAATGCAGAGGGAGTATGGTTTAGATGTCTCCTTCTTTACAGTGACAATAACTCCCTTGTTTTCTCTAGTGAGTAGATGTTTATATTCTAATTTTGTCTCTGCAGGCTACACAGAGCCTTAAACTTGCAAAAGGGATTTGTGAGCAGCCTGCTTGTCAAGAGCAAATACTAGTCAAAAGAAATGTGTGACTTATTGACCTTGGGTTCACTGAACCTTCATCTTGATGCTTCCGTACCACTAAGGAATTGCCTTCTCCAAAAATTAAAGTTCTCACATTAGGATAGAAGCTTCAACAAAGGACCTGTGTGGCTTTACAAATACACATCGATTAGAGGACTTTAGGAGAGCTTTGTTAGAAAAGTGGAATTATGAAAAGCAAATGTTTGAGAGGTAAGAAATGGATTGAGGTCAAAGTTGATGAAAAACAGTCTTTTGAAAATATAGAATTTCTTATTTGCATTTTGGCTAAAAATCTTAACTCTTTGTCCTTACCTGTTACATTATTGTGACAGGATCTGGCTGCCCTATTCATCTTACCAAGGTGGTGATGTGCTGTGGGGAGAGGTGATGACTTTCAGGAAGACTCTCTTTTGGTGTGTGCCTAATATTTGTTTTCTGTTATCCAATTCGAATTAGTTTGTTGTATCTTACAAGTTTTTATAAGCTTACAGAAATATTTCAGATTCCTGCTCTTAACGTCTGTGTTTAATAACTACAAAGCCATGACATCTTCTTTTTTTTGTTGTTCCTGAAGAAACATCTCTCAAGAAATCAGCCCAAAGATTTCTATGCAATGTTAGGACTATACTCTTAACTTGGTGCTCCAGCTTTTTGGAGGTTCAGAACTGCACCTCTTTTCAAGGCACCAAGATGAGTTTTTGTGCTAAGATGAAATTTATAACAGATTAGTAGTTCCCATACAGAATTATGCAGAGGAAGTGCATTCTTTCACTGCAGAGCAGTGTATTTGTGCACGTGTGACCACGATGTGGATGTGTTAAATACTTCTGTTATGTGTGTACATATCCACAAAACCTGATAGAATGGTTTTTAAAAGCATATATATAATAAAGTTGTGTATTCTTTTCATATGCTCAGGAAACATCTTCTGTGTGGATGGTAAGTAATTTTTAAAAATCAATTTACTACATGGGTTCCAAGGATTTACTGCCTCTATATTTTACCTGTTTAATTACACAGATATTTGTATGATGAGAAAACAGAGAAAACTTGTTTTGCTCATCCCGTAATCTGCAGTTTGCTTTGATGATAGTATGTCATAATTCCCCCTGGGTGCCAGTCAAAACAAAGACTTTGCCCTGTACACAAGCAGTTCTTGTTTGGATGGTTTTGGTATTTTGAAATGTGGAGTAAAATCCAAGACAGATTATTTCCCTTCCCATAGCTGAATAAGGATAAGGCTGAAAGTGTGAAGAATCTTCAGGCTTAAAGTAACAGAGAATTCAATCCCCTTAACACAGTGCCACTGTGATGCTGTGCTGTATCGTGGATAGCTTGAAAGCAAAAGTAGGAAGAAAAAAACCCCTCAAAACCTTTCAAACTGTCAACTTTTTTGCTGAAAGAGGATTCTTCAAATGCTGTTATCAATGAAACTGGATGGGAAAATATTTCTTTAATATTTTGAAGCTTCTAGAGTTAGAGTACATTTTAGAAGTACTCGTATTTTCTGCCATATTTTCATATTTCTTTTTCTTCTACCTTACCCCATTGACTTGAATTAATAGGTACCGGTTGGGGCCTGTTATCAGGAGTTTGCTGTAATGGCACTGTTGAATTACGTGACTTAAACTACAGTTGTTGTATTTATGTGCACTCACTGATATCTTTCTGGCTAGAAGAAAGCTTCAATTTTACTTTTGAAACTTAGATGGCTGGACAAAACAAAGTACTCCATGAAATCATGTATCACAAAACCTGACAGTCAATACTGTGAAATGCCATTTCCATGACTTGTTCATGACTCTGGTTCACTGCTGGAGCTGATTACTGCCTGTCTTTATGTTCCTGCTGGAGGATCAGTTGTCTGAGCCTGAGATTATGCTCATGTTTAAAGACAAGCTCAAGGTTCTGATTTGAGATATCAATTAGAAGGCAAGGAGGAGGGAAACATGTTTAGCTGCAAACTTGGAGGGGAGCCATTTGCTGCTTGTGTGTGTTCCCAAAGCAGTCCAGGGTCAGGGTGCTGGCTCCTGCCAGGACTGGAATGGGCTGGGGAAGGGCAGCCAGATCAGTCTTTATCCCATGGTCTTTCTCTTCTGCCTTATTGCAGCCTTCCTCAGCCAGCAGTTGAAGGTTCTATCTCAT
Source organism: Falcunculus frontatus (assembly GCA_013398115.1). NCBI lineage: Eukaryota > Metazoa > Chordata > Aves > Passeriformes > Falcunculus > Falcunculus frontatus. The sequence continues at coordinate 2,336,890 of VZRV01007970.1, read as the reverse complement.
ACCTTGACAGCCAGTTTTCATTTGTCCTTCTTGTCTGGAAGACAGGGGTGATTTTTATTTTCTGGTTTGGTTGAAAAGGCTTCATAGTTATCAGGATTAGCTATCCCTTTAGTGAGTCTGTTTTCGACATTACTGAACCCAAACCATCCAATCTCTTGCTTTGCTTTGAGTTCAGAAATTGCTGAGAATTAGTTTTTAGGCTGAGATAGAGTTTTACAGCCTTCTAGTAATCTGAACTGAGATAATCCACTGTCTCAAGTAGAAGATAAGAAGAAGAATAGTGAACAGCCTCAGACAAGACACACAATGCAACTTTCAGCAGTGTTCCTGAAGTGTCTTGGGAGAGTTGATGATATCCCTGCAGCAGCACTGGCTGTCAAAGCCCTGTTTGCTGTGCATTCACACAGGGACTGCACCTACCCTGGTGGTGGTGAACAGGGGAGGGCATTGGCTGCACAGAGCCAATGCAGCCACTGCTGGACCCAGGGCTGTGCAGGTGGCTTTGTCATGCAGATGGCTCCAGATGGACGTTGAAGGTGTACCAAAAGCAGTGCAAGTGAAAGCTTATTGAATAATGCAAGGGGAGGGCAAATCCCAGGAGCTGTTAAAAATACCAGCACAGAAGAAACTTTTCTGATGACCATTTTCCCTTGGGGCCATTGTCAACCCCAGGCTATTAATTTTTTTTTTCCCTAGTTTGGATTTCAAGTGGAGAACAGCTCTGTTTTAAAGATGCAGTGTCCAGTTGAGTGATGGTAGGCACACAGGGAAAACAGCTGCATTTTGGGCTGCCTGTGGTACCCAGGAGCTGCACTGGCTGTGAAGCTTGTAACCAACCAGGCAGGGGTGAAAAAAGGTCAGGAAGAATCTTGCTGTTCCCAGTGCCTGTCAGTAAGTAATCATGCAGATAAAAATCACACCACACCCTCAGCTCAACAAAAAATTTCTTTATCTATATATCCATATAACATTACAATACAAGCCTTGGGGCATCTCTTGTCCTTATCTAAACAAAAGTCTTCTCTGGAAACCTTAGTCATGCAAGTTATGGCATGAAATCACCCTTTCAGCAGAAAAATGGTAATTTTGCATCTGGAGTCAAAGGAGGACTGGCTTGGTGTACAAAGCTATTATGTTTCTCAGATCCAATCACCCTTAGTAATTCAGGAGCAACTCACAGATCAGTCTGTGAGGGTTTTATTCAGTGCAGGTATGCATCCCACTGAACTGTACCTGGCTTTTTCTGGGGGTCCTGCTGACATAGGAGTTCTGTGTAGTGTTATCTGCCTTCTCTGTGAAGGCATAAGAAAAATTACAGACAAAAGCAATTAAATGTGAATGACCTGGCAAACAAACGCAAACCCACAACTCTGGATCATCATGCTGTGAGCTGAAGTGAGGAGGAGAGAAGGGTTTTTCTGGGGAAAAGCAGGAGTTTGCTTGTTGAATATGATTATCAGTTGCCCCTTTTTTGTTTTCTGGATTTGGTGCAGAGTAACAGATTTACCTTCCCTCTGATGTGCTGGGTGACTTCTGCTTCATGATCCCACTTGTCTGTGGGCAAACACACAAATTAAAAAGAGGAGGAGGGGGCTGTGTGCCCTGCTTGGGCAGCATCTGCACAGCTCTAGGTAGGCTGTGGAGGATGCAGGTGGGCAGGCAGATACAGCTATCTCCTGGGAAGCAAATCTCTGTGTGAGAATCCTTTCCCAGACAGAGAAACCTCTGTGGGTTCCTCAGTGTGTGTAGCATTAACTCGCACAGTTCACATTGAAAAGGGTGTTAAAACAGTTCTTAGAAATAATTACACATAACAATCCTTTTCTCTGTCTTCATGCTTTCAAAATAATTTATTTGCCCTGATTAGTGCAGGTAAGACTCAGAATTGAGCTGAGCCTTCCTTTAAATAATCCCTCTCCCTGGTGGCTGCATTGTTCACCCCAGCCTGTGCGAGAGGCAGCTTAAAAGCTCAGTTTCCCCTTCCTGACACCATTAAAATGAAGCCTGGAGCCTGTCCCCGTGTGGGTGGTGGGATGCTGGGCAGGGGTGGCACTTCTTTGAGCTGGCCACTGTGGGAAGGGGGCTGTGCCCAGGGGAGAAGGAGCAAACTCTTCTGGCTGGCTGGGAAGGAGAAGGAAAACAGAGCATGACTGTTTTTAGGGGTTTGCTGTCGTTGTCTGTAATGGCTCTGTTACTTTTATTTTTTCCTTCCTGGTGCTTCTGCAGAGTGCATTACTCCGTGGAAAAGATCCTGTAGCATCAGCTCCCTCCCTGCTCCAGACAGATGGTAACTGGTAAGCTTTGATTTCTTTCCTTAATTATAGTGTCTCAGTGCAAAACTTCAAGAAGATCTTTAAAATACTGCTGATTATTAAGAACTGCACTCCCTGCTTGCAACATTTTTTCTTGACATTGCTTCTGACTTGCCTTTTTTTCCTTCTTGGAGAGGTGAAAAGCAGGCTTTTGTAGTTTTCCTCTTTAGATTTTAAATAATACTGTGTTGCTTCTGTTTTAGTTTTAAATGTTTGCTTTCCCTCTCACTGGAGACCTGGTCTCCCACCTCCTCCTACAGTCCCCAAATGCAATGGGGGTTTTGAAAATGCTGTTTGTTCTTCTCACTTCACTGTTTATGATGCTGGGCAGTGATGCATTCAGATTATCACAGCACGGGTAAAATAATACCCAGTTCTTCACTTACATCCTATTACTGCACCTCAGAGAGCTCTCTCACTTAGATTACTCAGGGGAAAGTCAATGACATACAGTCTTTTGATTTCAAATACAAATTGTTGTGTAGAGATTTAAAAGATACCCTAATTTATTTTGAAATGGCCTGTAATGTGCTGGTGCTTTTTTGATTGTTTTATTAGACTGTGATTTTTCCATCTAGCTTCTATTCCCAAAGCCTACCAAATGATCATGATTTACTTAGGACATCTGTTAAATGCTGGGCTGTCTGGGGAACAAAGCAAGGGAGCTGCAGCCCTGATGGGAATATTGAAGGAGAGCAGTGAAACTGACTGTGAGCTCCCAACAGTAGGGCAATTTGAGCCAAGCCTTCCTGCAATTCCTGGAGCTTGCATGGCTTTTGCACAGAAATGTGTACACCTCTGGAAATGCTGTGATTAACTGCTGGTATTAAACATAACTATCTCAAGACCACCTCAAGACTTTCAGATCTATTGCTTTGACATTTTTTTTTTCCCCCAAACAAATCTGGAGCATAAACAGGAGCACTGACAGGATGCTGGGACCTGTTTGAATTCCCCCACCCACAAATGCTGCAATATTTCTGTTTTCAGCTGTCACTATTAGTGTTTTCTCAGTTCTCCTCCCCTCCGCCCCCAGTTGCAACCAGTGCTAAAAAGATTTTTTGATTCTGTCTGAGCAGTTGAAGCAAAGCCTGCTGCATTTTAGCTTCCTCCTGCAGGACAGATTTACTCTCTGTGGTTACCCTGTGGTTGCCACATGTTAGTTACATTAAAGGCACTGCTCCCATATCTAATGAAACAGAAATCCATGAGATATATAAAAAACATTCTACTATTTTCAAGAACATTGCCTGTCCTTCCCTCTCTCCCCTCAATAATTTCATGAGTATGGGTTCAGTCTGTTGAGTGTTGGGCTGGGTTGTTAAAATATATCCACCCTGTTTGGCTCTCAGCAGTTGCAGTAACCAGGAGCATGGAGGTGATACTCCTGTTTGAAGAGGAGTGATGGATATTTATCTATGAAATATGAGCCAGTATCTAGGGCTCTTAATTGCCTGATGGCAGTGAAAAAACCATACTGTGAGTCAATACAAGTTTTACTTGTGCAAAGATGATTGAAATCCATACAGAAAGGGACTCTAAAGGGGATGATGTTTGATATCACAGCCAGAGATAGTGAGATCTGCTCTGTTTGTACCTGAAGAGCAAACTATAACCTGAATAGGGGGCTAGAAAAAATATTCAAGACAATTTTTAAGTATGTTGATGCATCAATCCTCACAAAGTGTTGAAGGAAATGTTTAACTTCAGCCACAAAACAAGCAGCACTGTCTTGGAGACTTGAAATGGTCTGTGCTTCTGCATTTATAAGTTTTATTGCTGTCGTAATAGGAAGTTTAAGAGTACATAGGGCAGGGAAAAAAGTCTTTTTTTTTTTTCTGCTTATAATTTTTCAAGGGGATGGATCACTGTGTAGGAGGGTTCAAATGACTATGTGAGCTGGGAGTTCTGTTTCCCTCCAAGTGCTTGAACTCTCCATAGACTCAGATCATTTTGTATCTGGACTTCAGTATGAGGTTTAGTCAGAGATGACAGCAACAGAACTTCTTCATGAATCATCTACTTAATCCTGCTCCAGACAGAGGGCTCTTCCTTTTGCTCTAGCTCCCTTGTCTTGCTTTTAGATGTGCTGGTTATTGCTGGTTTGGGTTCTTTCTGAACTAGGTTATTTTTTCCGTGCTCTCAGTTCTTGTGGTGGTGCCCTTTTCAGCCATTGCAAGGATTTTTGTTACCTCTGCAGGGTAGCCCTGTCTTGTGCCATGCTCAAGCAGATTATTTCCAGTCCTGAAGGGAAAACTGTCTGGGAGGTTTCCCATGAAGAAGCTGATCTAATCCCTTTGAGCTGGTAAAAGACTTCTGAGCTTTGAAATGTGCCAGACTCTTCCTTACAAGTAATTCAATTCTGTAGCAAGGCAACAATAATTTAAAGAGATGATGATATCTACAGGTCTGCAGGTCTGTGACCCGAGAGGAGCTCTTCTGGTAGTGGCTAGAAATTTCTATAATGAAATCCCAAACCCTGTGAGAGATCCCAGGCTTCGCTGCCAACCTGAAACCTGAGTTAGGGTTTGGTAGGTCCATGAAACTTTCAAGAGAACTGTGGCCAGTTTTTGATTTCAGCTGAGTTTCACAGTGGTGCCATAGGTTCATTTAAATGCTGAATATGTGGAAATGAGCGCCTCTCCTTCCATGTGAATGTTAATTTAGTACACTTTGTTTAGCTGCGATGGCAACACAGTTTTTGGAAGCGTTCTGTGTGCATTAGTCATCAATATCTGAGCGATGTTTCTATTGTGCTCATCTGCCAATGGTCCTAAAAAGCATCAGCAATTCATCTATTCCAGCTGGGACAAGAAAGCCTGACAAACTGCAGTGCTGCATTGAAAAGCAACTAAAAATGGAATCATAGGGCATGTTTATTGTATTTTCATGACTGCAGCAGTCAGGGTCTGATTTTCTAGCATACTGCAGCATTTGGGATTACCGCTGTGGGCTGTCCTGCTCCATCCCACAGGATGACTCAGTTGGAAGTCTCTGCAGCCCCGTGTGGAGGATTGGCCTCTGATGGGTACTGGGGGGGGGAGGGAGCTATATTTGAGTCCAGCTGCCTGGCATGGTGCTACTTTTACTTTGACAACCTGGTGCTAGGATGGCAATCCCACATAAAGTTGAAGAGTTAGCACATGTAGGGCTGACACAGGTTCAGACTAAGAGGATTGCACTGGGAGGTTCAACTGGGGTCCTGAGCTAGAACCTCAGGAATCCAGGTTTGACTTCTGCTCAAAGTGTGACCAGAGGTTTTGTTTCTATCCGCAGGGTGAAGATGTTGTTTCTCCATCTGCCTGCCCTTTGTTTCTCTAATTAAATGATGGGTGAGGATGGGCCTTAATCAATGAAAAAAGAGAGGGTTCTCACAAAGCTAACTTCAGCTGACTAGTTTTTTTTTAGTGCCTGTATCTAATAAGCTCTTCCAGAGGCTGAATCAGAGCTGCTAAATGGCAATTCCCGCTCTGAATGCCTTGATTAAAGCTGGTCTTTATGAATCCCCCTTTTTCCTTCACACACCAAATGCCACGTCCACCTGGGTTTGGAATGCTGTTACATTTTTGCCATCTGTTTTCAAGGCAGTCACCTTAGAGAGAGGTACCTCTACCCCACTGCAGCCTGTGCCCTGCCTGGTGCTCCTGTACTGATGCCTGTGCTGCTGATATTCGGGACCACCTGCCCTCAGATGTGTTGATTTATCTGCAAGTTATGAAGAGGAAAACAAAGCATAAGAGAATTTTGCAGAGCAATGGTGCCCTGCATCTCCTCCTGGCTGGAGCTGCCCTGGCTGGCTGCTCCACCACATGCTTGTGAGGAGGGGGACTGGGACTGGAAGGTTTTTAAGGTCAGCACCATCTATTCAGAGCAAGAAGAGAAGGTGTGACCTTTTTCAAATGGTAAACTTTGTCAGTGCTCCCATTGGGATTTTCCCCCAGGTGACTGCTTAAATGTCACTTGTGGTAAGGCAGGGCATTGGAAGCACTATGAACTTCCCTTTCTCCTTCGTAATGCAGCACTGGGACATTCTAATTAGCTGCGAAACAGAGAACCTCCTGTGCCTTCCTAAAGTCAAAAACATCAGAGAAGTGAATAGCAATGTATTTTTCATATCATCTCTCTTTTGTAAAAGCCACACTTCTTGAAGATGTCTGGTTTTTTAGCAATGAAAAAAACCCCCTCCTGTACAGCTACAATTAACACTGCAGCAATAACTCAGTGGCATACATTCCTCGTGTTTATTGATTAGTGAACAAGCCCCCTGGGGTTTACGCTGCTTCCAACATATTTGGTTCCAGCTGAATACCTGCAGTGTGCATTGATCTAAGCGTGTGATTTCTCCTAAATATCAGCCATCCTATTGCACCAGCTCCACACGTGCTGGCGTAACTGAGCAGAACAAGTGGCTGAGAAGGAAAAATCCTGTGAAAAATGAAAGGGCACCTGTTCCAGGCTCTGTTGACATCCATGAGCTCTGTCTATCACATTGAGGTTACACCTGCTTGGCTCACTTGGCTTCAATAGTGTGAGTTCTGATTTATATTTGCATGTATGAGAAGAAACTGAAGTCTCTTGGGCTGTGGCAGCTCAGGGCTTCAAAGAATTGGGTCCCTGCTGCAGAGAAGGACCAGGTACCACAGTTCAAAGTGAATGGATGCTTATTTCTTTACAACTCTTGTTTTCTTTGTGAGCATGAGCTACAGATCATTGCACAGGCATTTCCAGTATAGGTGTGGCTGCAGTAATTACTGCTTATTCTTTTGAAGGAACCTGTGCTTACAGAACAGAGCAGGCTGTGAAAGCAGATGAACATGCTGTCCAGAAGGGCCCAGTGTGGCCAGCTAGAGTTCAAAGATTAGGAACAGAGGAATGAGTTGCTTGGCGAGACAAGGGCTTCAGCATGAGCTGTACCTGGTTAGCCCCTGGAAGGTGCAGGTGGGCTCTGGCTGAGCAAGGGCTGTGCTCTGATGCTGAAAGGACAGGGCAGGTGGCAGAGGGAGGCAAAGGGGGCAGATGGATATGAAGGAGAGGAAGGCTGCAGGGAGAGAGAGTGGTGCTAGTGCTGTAGGAGTAACAAGCTGGGTGTGTTTCAGCTCATCAGCCTCTCATCTATTTTAAAGTTGATAATAAAGTATGAAATAGCATGTGGCAAGCAGGATGGAGGTACAGACAAGCTTTCAAATCAGCATTTAGGGGCAGGGTAATTCTGCATTTCTATTCATAGCTGTGTAGCAGAAAAAGCAGAGGCTGCATGTGCAAGAGTAAGAAGAGCCTGATAAGCAAACGAGGGAGCATTAATATACCAGGAATTGCGAATTTCTTCTTTCAGCTGCATCTAGCACTGGCTCCTACCAAGTATGAAGATTCCACACACACATCTGGCATGGCCTCTCCCAAAACCTGCTAGGAAGGTTATGAGGGTCTGGCTGTGCTGCTCTGGACACGAAGTGGGCTGGTGGAAAAGTGCCCTATTCACTGCAGAGCTGCTCCATCAGGGCACCCACCCGTGCTTGAGCTGCCTTTGCTGTAGCCCAACAGGGATGAGACCCTCTCAAGTTCGGTCCTAAAACTACTTCTCTATAATCTAAGAAAGTGTCCCTCTCCCTTTGGTCTTGGGGATGTGACCTCACCATGGCTTTCTGCAAAGACATGAAGAAATGTCTTTTTTCCAAAATGCAGGGGTTTTTTTAAACGCAGCCTTTCTTTACCTTGCTCTATGTTTTAATGAATGCCGCAGCAGCCATAGCAGAGAAAGCTGTGGCAGGACTGCAGATGAGTGTCTGAGGATGTGATTCCTGTTAAAAGTCAGGGCTGAGGCTTTGGTGGCAGGAGGCTTGGCTGCAGAAAGCGAGGAGGGCTTCACCCTGAGCTCACTTAGCCCTGCTCACCCAGAGCAATCACAGCTGCTGCTTTGGGCTGTGCAATAAGAAGCAGTCTCCAAGGTTCATTAGGCCCTCGCCTATTAAGGGCTTTAAAAACTCGGGTCAGGACCTTGAAACAGATCTGCAGGCTGGGAGTGAGCAGAGTATGTACACTATCCGTGCAGCCAGGGGAGCGTTTTGGTTCAGCTCCAAGTGGATCGGTGCCTGCAGAACAAACCCACCTGGAATTACTTGAGAATGCTGGTGGCCATTTTCGGCAGAGAGGCAGAACCAGGCCAGGAGGCTGGGAACACGCTGCCCTCATCCCTTGGGCACGCTGGTGGAGGCTCCTGTGGGAGGTTTGTGCTGACACTTCCCACGCTGTATGTGCTTTGTGAACCTTCATTTCCAGCGCTGTCAAGAAAAAGTCTTTCCTTGTAATAACAGACATGTTTTATTTTCTTGTAATAAGGTTGCATGCATTTGTCTTAGATATAAGGAAGAATTTTTTGTTACCATGAATATGGTAAAACACTGGAACACGTGGCCCAGATCGGTGGTGGATGCCCCATCCATGGAAACATTCAAAGTCGGGTTGGATGGGGCTCTGAGCAACCTCATCTCAATGAGGTCAATGCAGAGGGATTGGACTACATGATCTCTAAAGGTCTAATCCAACATAAACTATGGTATGATTTGCTTTCACTCTAACCATGCTGTCCCAACAAGAAGGCACTCCTTAGAATGCCAACAGCTTCTTAAATTTAAACGTGGCTTTTCTGCTCTTAGGTACCTCTTTTTGCACAGGCCATGTGCATGGCAGAGTAATTGTGTGGGATACAGGAGTCTACTTGTTAAACCCACAGAGATGAAACTCACCAGAAAACGGTCTTAGGTTTGGCTGGGATTTTTAGGTGAATTCCAAATGTCGTTAGGAGGATTTATGGGCTTGTGTCTGATGAGCAGTGTCCTTTGTTTCCTTTCTATTCTTTGGCTTATGAATATGAAATAATATCTAGCTGATGAGGCCACTGATATTTTAGTATACAGAACAAAGTTAGGATGCTCTGAGTATTTATAAATGTAGTCAAGGATAATTATCCAGATATCCTGTGTCTCTGTCATTTGGGAAGTAAAATTAAGTACAGATAATAAAACCAATACATTCCAGCACTGATTTTTTGTTGGCTTGAGAATCTTGGAGGTGAGGGACTTCCTGCTCCAGGAGAGTCATAGCTGGAAACTGAGTGGGACTGCAGCTGCAAGTCTGAGGAGTGTAAGGCGGAGAAAGGATGCTCTGGTCAACGTCTAAGAGGAATTGATTGTAACCTGCATTGGAAAAGTAGATTTAAGAATGAAGAATGACCTGTGCTGAGGTGCAAGTCCTGTTGCGTTGTATCTCTCGGTGAGAGGGAGTGATGTGGCCAAACAGGGTTTATTGTGCCAGTGGCAGAAGAAGGAAGTCTCTTGGTTCCAGCTCTGTCAACAGACTGTTCATGGCCATGGACAGGCTATTCTGCCCCAGATTTTCAGGTCTTTCATCTACTTTCTCCTCCCAGCATCTCCTCTGGCTTCTTGCCAGGCTGTGTTGTCCTGCATGAGAACTTTGATTCACTGTTCCTCTCTGGAGCTGGGCCTTTCCTCTCTGCCCTCCACCTCTGGCAGCTCTTGCAGAACACCTCTGGTACCACTGAACCTTCTGACCAGGACAGAGATCTCTTGCCCCTGCTGCAGCCATTTTTCCTGGTGCTGGTGCCCCTGTTCCAGTCGGTGCAGGTTTTCCACGTGCACTATGATGGTGTCCGGATGAAACCTGAAGCTGCAGCTCATGCATGTACAGATACAGCTGCTGGACCAGTATTTCTTCTGTCTCCTTTTCAGCTTATTTCAGACACGGCTCGAAACCAAATCTCAGGAAACTGAAGTTCCAGGCCCAAGAAGTGGGGTAAGGTTTTGGAATTGTTTTTTGGGTTTTTTTCTCCTGTTTTGTGTTGTTCCACACAGGTATGGTGGCTTCCTCCTTGCTGCAAAGGAGGTGGGGGCTAAGTTCTTCAAGGGGAAATTCCAGTTTGGGGTAATGCAAATGAAAACACCATGTGTGTCCTTTTTCATTCAAATTACATACAAAAAAATTGGTGATACGAGACATGAGCAAAGGCAGAGAGGAGCCTAGAGTCTTTAATCTTTAAAATCTATTTTACATGATTAAAAGGATCCTGCCTAGAGAAAAGCAAGACTGGCTATTTATATCTCCATTCTTCTCCCCACTGCTCCCCCTTTTTTTCCCAGAAAATACTGCACAGTCTTTCACATCTGAAAGACCACGGCTGGCTGCCATTAATTTTAATGCTAAATCCTCATCAGCATTTCAAAACATTATGAAAATGTCTAAGAAACTGTCTTCTAGTAGCTTGAAAATATCGCAGGCAGCAACCTAAATAATACTGTAAGTGCCCTGGTAAGTACAAGAGCACATGCTGGAAAGGAAAAGAGAAAAATAAAAGGCTTTAGACCACCAAGCAAACGTCAGCTCTACAAAGCAGGCGTAAATGGATTGCAGGATTTCATGGATGCTGAGAGTTTGAATTACAGGCTGAGCTACACCTCACTTACAGAAAATGTGGTTTTCTTTTTCAGAGAACGCATCAAATATTGAATGCTGGTTTGCTGTGCAGTCTGCTCCATGGACAAGTACATAAATAACCTTACATGGAGGGTTCTGTTTAGGCTGACAAATGCAATTAAATGAATGGAATATGGCCAGGCCCCCCATATTAGTGCTCTGTTACACTGCATTGGTGACAATGATGGATGCCAATTAAATTGAAATGAATGGTCATAGGTTAAACAAATGATGACTCTGATCAAAGCACTCCTCCTTCAGCAAGGCATTCAACCTGTCCTAAACTTAAATACATGGTTTTAAGTCCTGCTTAAAACTGAACTTAAGTAATCTCCCGCTTAGGGAAGGGCTGGACCATGCATTTTGGGTTAATTTTTTCAGTTTGGAATACCCATGCTTACCTACTCCATTGTGCATATGCCAGATTTCACTGGGCTTTCAGGACCTGCTATTACTGTCTCGTGCTCATTTGTATTTATAGTGCTCCAGTGGGCTTGGGGAACTGAGCAAGGATTGCAAAAGCTCGTGCTATTTCTGCTTTCATTGATGGTGCTGTCACTGAAGCACTGCCCTGCAATGGGTTGGCAGCAGAGGCCTGATGAGTGGCCCTTCTCCTTTGAAGTAAGTGGGATGTTGCCACTTGAAGATGATTATCCATATCACTAGTTTTCCTTTAGTGAGTATTTTTAACTATTGCCACATCTCTCTGCTTTTGTAAGACTTAAAGTGATTTTTTAAGTCTTTTTAAGAGGTTGCAAACCTATAGCCCTATTTTAATAATAATTCAAATTAAACAAACAAACAAAAAAAAGACATGTAATTTTTCAAGAGCAGAGGGGGAATAAAACCTTTTGTTTTTTCCCAGTTTGCATAGGAACTGGGACAAGAACTCTCTCCAAGCACACAGAGTCAAAATGTGAGGGATTGCTGGGAAATCCCAGGGTTTTGGTGCAGGGAGGGAAGTATAGAGTTCAAAACAAAGGCATAGATAGGACACTTCCTTCAGCTCCTGTGCTGCTTTTTCTCCCTTTGATTATACATCAGGTTGAAGCATCATCAACAGTGTGAATTCTGAAGAATACAAGAGAATGCACTTCAGGTTAGAAAGCCTGTCTTTTATTCAGGTATTAAAAAAAGAAACCACTAGACTATTCTTGAAATAAATCACTGAGAGGGTGAGGCAGGGGCTGGAGGTGCACACTACATTTTTCATTGCCAGCTCCTTGTAGCCAAGGTGTGTTGTCAAGACCAGCCTTGGAAAAGCACTTCCCTCTCTCCGGCCCGTGTGGCTCTCCGTGGTGACATCATTAATGCTGATGGCTATAATTGACCACAAAGCACAGACCTTTAGTCCCCACCTGCTCTTCCCCAGTGTTTATGCACTGCTGGCCTGACCACACAGCAGACTAATGAGCATTGCACTTGACAAATATTGTCACGCCTAAACAGGAGATAGTGATTCTGCTAAGACAAGCAGCGAGCCTGGGGGCACGTCATGCTCAAATAGGAAAGTTAGGAATTAATATTAATTCTCTTCCATTCACTAGGGGCCTGATCCACATCCCTGATGTCAGTTAAGTCTTTCCACTCTGAGCTTTGCTTTCCTCCTATGAAGCAGCACTTTCAAACAAAATACAACCAAGGAGTATAATAATAAACTGGACAGTAATGGCAGATGGCGCAAACTGGTTTTTAACTGGGATCAGGACAGTTCCAGTAGCTGGATGAGGTACTGATGTGAGATGAAAAAAACCAGGTCCTAATTCCTTCTAGGTATAACTGTCTGGAGTCTTGATATATGCTGGATAACGTTCCAGATTTTATGTGCTAGAGCAAGAGATGGTGAGCAATTCAGAAGAAATGAGAACCTATGATTCTCTTTGTTGCCTATTTGCCTCTTGCATGCAGTCTGCATGCAGAGCTTTGGGAAAACTCCCCTCTCCCCACACCAAGGCTGCTCATAAATCCCTGGGAATTGTAGTACCTGTGCTGCTGAGTTGCCTTCCCCCTGCTACCTTATATGCATTTTTCTTGATTATAAAGAGCATCAAAAGTTTTAATGACTTCTTGAGGTTTTCTTTCTAGATGCTATAGTTTATTTTTATTTTATATCATTTAAGATGGAGAGCAATTCTTGCAAAATTAATGAGATTACAAATTATGCTTGTGTCTAAATATCTCTTTGGTTTGTTTTTCTGGTGTCTAGGCCTCACTGTACCTTTTTTTTTTGTCATAAGTTGCCGTGATGGCAACTGCTGCCTCCTTTATAATCTATTTCTGACAGAATTCTTGATGTCAGATAGACTCAGATATTGCTGAAGCTTTGGGCTAAATTAACTAACTTTGCAATACAGCAGAAAAATGTGATGCCAAGTTGAGGGGGTGGCCACGTCTCCAGCCTGCTTCTGCGAGCTGGCTTTGCCATGGGGCTGATTGCTTTTTGCTTTGCTCAGAAACCTTGTAAAATTGAACAGCTGATGAGTTGGGCTTTCCAGAGTGCTCTCTGGGTCTGTTCTCCTCTCCCTGGCCCCATGTGAGTGTGCAGATGTCAGACCAGCATTGCCTGACTGCGGGGTTTGCAGTACCTGGGTTTGTGCGTCCGTCTCAGTGCTGGTTTTTATCATCCCTCCTCTGGGGCTGAAGCACACAACCACAACCTCATGCTCTTGACCAGCTCCTGCATGTGCTGGCAGAGCCTGAGGTCAGGGTGGTCACCTGGGATTTTGGACACCCTGAGCCAGGGAGCGCTGCCTCCGGGCAGGGAGCACATTCCCAGCCGGGCAGGGCAGCTCTGTGCTGAGTCGCTGTTTGCTGCAGACCGTGCTGGAGCAATGTGATCTTGTAAGACAAAGCACTGCTGAGCACTCCTGTCACCAGATATCCGTCTGGGTCAGCACAAGGCAGCCAGCCCCTCCGGAGTGCAGGGAGCCAGTGTGCCACCAGACTGACGCAGAGTCCTTTGGAAGATTGTCCTGTTGACAGGAGGTGATTTACTGGGATACGCATCCAGGGCCAAGTCAAACTGAGCCAACAGAAGCAAATGGATCTCGGTATAGGTCAGGCCTAAATGCAGCCCAGAGTATTTTGCCTGCCGTGGCTGCAGCAGTGTGCCAGCTGCTGGTGCAGGAGCGCTTGGAAGCAGCAGTTGCAGGCACAGTCCCGAGCCCCAGCGAGCACTCAGGCTGCCTTGGGTGTGCAGTGCTTCCCTTTCACCCCTGCTTATGTCCTCAGCCATTCTCCTCTGGGACACACACAATTCTTCACATTAGGATCTAATTCAGTGTTCAGAATATTTTGGGCTAAATGGAGAAAAATAAATAGTTTATCACCGAAAAGAGCAAGGATTCTTTCTTTGCAGTGCTGGAAAGCAGGTGCAGGGAAGGCTTTTCACCAGCCTTGCTTCCTTCCCCATGGGGGACGTGCTCAGTGCACCCATCACCGCCCCCAGATCCCTGGGACACGTGGCCAGCCCTCAAAGCACACTCGGGGCGAGCAGTGTGCAGTAATTGAGCTGTGCATCGTTGCAGGACTGTCTTGATCCATGATGTTTGCTGTCAGCAAGATCCCAGTGGGAACTGCTGCAGACATGTCAATGTTCTGCTTCCTCTGCAGAGAGGCTCCGAGCTGCCAGGGCAGTTTTTTATCTCAATATCACCTCGTTGCTTTCACCTGTGTGCTATTAAACTGTTAATATATCGGGGGAAAAACTCATCCAGGCAAGTGTATTAGGAATACCTAAATGAGGTAGCAAAATATTGTTGTTATTAAATGTTCCCACCAGATACTTGGACAGCTTGCATTGCAACTACAAAGCTAACATTTCATTACAGCAAGATATATATTCATAATGGATTGCAATTTACCAAAATACACAGAGGGCCCCGGATTTGTCAGTGTGCATTTGCTCTGCAAGAAATGCATCTCACTGAAAACCAGATGTCAAAATTAACAGTAGAGATTCTGCAGTGTAGGGAGGAAAACTGACATTTCCGAGCTGGCAGTCCAGCTGTGTGAGCAGCATCAGGGGCTCTGTGTCCTTAAACACATGTTTAGCATCAGAACTGCTTTAATTTGTCCGAATTATAAGTGGTGGAAAATCACCTACACAGTGTTGGTGGCAACAATTGCAATCAAGCGAGATCTTGGATTCCCTCCTACACACCAAATTTACACCCCCACTTTCTCCCTTTCCATTCACTTGCCGTGTTCCTGTCTAGCAAAATTACAAGAGGTCATGAAAATTAGTTCAGTTCTGAGGAAACTGCTGGGGATCATTGTCAGGGTCAAGATTTGGAGAGGGATGAGGGAGACAGGTGTTTGAAAGCTCTTGTAAATGTCTGAGTAACTGTTCTGAAATGTAAATTATTGATTCATATCCTCCTGTTTTCTAATGTGCTTTATCTTCCTGGTAATTTAACCTAGTTTCCAGGGTATTTTTATCTGTAGTTTTCTAGAACCTTTATTACCCATGTATTTTATCTCATCTCTTTCTCCTGTTCTTAGATGTTAGGTAGTGAGTCAGGGCACTGATTAGCTTGACTAATTTGTTGGCATAGTTTTCTGTCAGGGGAAAAAGGATGCACATTTTTAAAACTGGAGATAATTAACTGTTGGAACAACACAAGCACCAGTGTCTTCTTCAGTACTAGTAGTAGCAAAGTCAGGATGTATATTTTCCTAGGAAATGTCTCTGGTTTTCCACTGTCACTAATTTTTGGAAGCCCTATGGCCCGTACTACATGGAAGGTGGATGATACTGATGGGCCATCACTTTTTGGGACTTCCCAGACCTGGTGCTTGGGTGCTGTGTTTGGCTCTGTTCCTCACAGGAGAGGATGGGAGGAAGGGTTTGGTCATGGGGTCCACCCCTGGAGGAATGTGTGCTGTGGAGCTGGAGATCTGTGTCTGAGGCCACATCAGGCGAAGGGCAATGAATTACTTGTGAGCTGGTGGGAAATCTTGGCTCCTGGAAGGCTCCCAGAGTCTCTAATCACTGATTGAAATGTGAATTGCAACCTCCCAGAGCCTCTGATTGTATTCGCTGGAGCAGGTGCCACATTGAAGGGTGCTGATACGGGATTCACCTGCTCCCTGGGGGGGTGGGAGTGGGAATGTGCTGTGGGGACCCTGTCTGGGGACACTGCTGCATGCAGGGTGCAGTGTCCTGGGAGATCATCCCCTCCCTGCTGGGCTGAGAGGCCGGACAGGGGGAGGAAAGCAGCAAAAACGGGGGTAGCAGTGTGGGAGGGGTGCTCTTGGGGAGCCCTGTGGGAGCTGATATCCCACTGATAATAAGAGTTGGTGGATTTATCTGTGGGTGCTGTCCTGGTCCTGGCCACTGGCATCTGAGCAGCCCCAGGGAAAGAGCCTGCTGGTGTGGCTGTGCTGGCTGGGGAAGCAGTATTCCATTTTACAGGCAGGAGGAAGCGCTCGCTCACCTGCGGACAAGGGAGATATTCAATTTCAAGGCAAGATCATATTTCCTCTTTAAAATCCAGATAGATAGAGATGGCTGTTGACCCCAGCAGCATTACGTGACCTTATCTACCACACAGATATTTTCCTGCGGTTTTCTATTAGAGAGGCAGGCCTGGGGCTCCAAGGGTGAGCGTGGGGGTGATGCCGAGGTTTGAACCCACCCACCCACACTGAGCAGAGGTGGCTGGTGGGGCACAGGAGGTGCCCTGCGTGGCTGGCTGGGTGAAGCAAAGGGAGCATCATCTAGAGGAAAACAGCTCCCTAAAGCCAGTGTAGAGATGCTCAGTAAATCACTTGAGTGTGATCTCGAGCATCTCTTGAAATGTTTTGCTGAAGGGAGGCCCAGCAGAGGAAAAAGTCTTTGGGCAAATCATGGTGTATAAATACCTCTGGTGTGAGTGTAACTAAAGCCACAGCCCTGTCACACGGTGCAGTCAGCAATAAATAGGTTCCTGAATTAGAGAGAATCTCTGCTGTATTTCAGATGTGACTGAGCTATATGTATAAAATGGCCTTTGAAACAGCAGCTGTGTCTGCGTTATCTTCTTCTGAGAGATAAGCAATTATGAGAATGTTATAATGATTTCTTTTTTTAAAAAAAGGATTTAAACAGCAATTGCTTTTCAGTGCAGGAGATATTTAAACATCAGTACCTTGAATTGATTAAAAAGAGCTGTACTGATAATGCAATTTTGTAGCTTGTGATTTGCGCTGAGCAGTGCAATGAATCATGATGAAAGGCTGGAGAGGAGGTGTCTGATGGGACCTCCGGCCACTTCGATGGCTCTGAGGTGCTGTGTTCATCTCACAAAGGAAGCTGCACTCGTATCAAACTCCTCATTAGTGCTGCTGTGTGTTTAGTGGCGTGTTGCTGTTCATTAACGGTGAGCATGGGAATACCTTGCCTTGCTGAAGGGCCTCTTAGGAGAGCCGTGTTTCTAAGGGATACTCTGCATTCCTCTGCACACCGATGCCTTCTATACTTGAAGGATTTTAAATATCACACTTGCACAATTTGCATTTCTCCTGACTGTTTATTAGTCAGAGCAATTACATGTATTTTTCAGACTTTCCCACATGCAGAATAGATTCCTTCCACTTGGATAGCTAACTGCTGGAAAACAAAGTCTCCCAGCTAACAGACAGTATCACTGAATTCTTGGATCACAGAAGAATTTGTATATGCTCCTTGAATCACGAGGCAATTTATTTATTCAAGCCCTCTTGGAATCGGCTCTCTTGCAGCACGTAACTCTGGTGCTGGTTTATGAGGAAGGATAGCAGAGATGCTCACTGTTTGAGAGTGCTCACGCATCTCATGGGCAGAGTCAGGATGCTGTGAGCAGATAGAGCAGTTACCAAGGTGAGCTGGACTCTGTCACTTTGTTCTTTTAATTCCTTTTTGCACTGTGTAAAAACCAAAGCAACAACAAACAGCGAAAGGGGGGGGAGGGTGTTTCATTTCACCGAGCTACACTCTGAGCATCATTAATTTCACTTCTGCTTGAGGTGACACTTAGGTCTAGAATCCTTCTGTACCATGGCTCCTGCAATTAGTCTGCTACCTCCTCAATGGGGTCTCAACCATCTAAATCCTTGTCTTCAAGCAAGTACTGACAGCCCCCTCGTGTTAAGTTTTGTAAACACTAATTTGTGACATCTCCCGTGGCTTAAATCAAAGCACTCAAGTAAAAGTAATAATACCACTGTTAAAGTGAATGTTACAGAAGAAAACGCCTGTCACCTGACACTAAATGGATATGACACCGAGCATGTTTCAGGAGATGCTTCTAATGAGGAGGCGCTGGGGAAGCGACGCCGCATGCGCAGCCCCGGCTGTCAGCTCCAGGGCCTGCTCGGCAGAAAAAGGGACAACAGTGCTTGTTTCCAGGCTGGTTTGCATTTTGCTCAGGTGCACCTAAAAGGAGGAGAATGACCTGGCTCCTGCAAGTCTTTGTGTGCATGGCAGCTGTGAGATCTGCTGGTGCATCGGATGGCAGAGAGCAGAGCCCTGTTTGTGCTCGGTGCTGGACACGGAAGTGTCTCCCTGTCCTGGAAAATTTAGTTTAGTAACCAGGAGACACTATTACTTGAAGCTATGCTTAGACTACAGAGCTCTTTTCTATTTGTCATTTGTCTCTTCTTTTTTTCTTTAACCCAGCCTTTCAGTCTTTCTTCCATAATCACATTGGATAAATTGAATGCATCTTTCCCCCTTTTCCTCTGTAATGCCCTGAACACTGTTGTTGTGTTACATGAACTCTTCATGTCTGGCAATACTGAAAACAACAGGAGCCCTCGAACCCAAAACTGTGTGTCACACTCAGTGATTTTCAAAGAAACTTCTGTGAGCATTCATAGCACAACCATAATACAGAGTTTCCAGCAGGTAGCTGAGCTGCTTGTACCCATCTGCTGTGTTTGAGCCTATTGAAGGATAAAATAAACCTCTGCCAGCATGTAAGAAGCCCAGGCAAACTGGGAAAGCAGACAAGATTATCAGTAAGAGAAACATCATGCTGTGTAAATTCCTATCCCGTGAGAGGAGCAGGGAACAGGGGAAAATGCCTGCGGGTGCTGCCTGTGCATGAACTCTGGGCTGGGAGGGGATGGGTGTCAGCACTGTGTGGTGGGTGCCCACTGGGTCTCACCAGCCTGGAAACTTGACAGCTGGTCTTGTGCTGAGGGCTTCTGTCTTTTTCCACAGGCATTTGTCTGAAACTGCACAATGCAATGAGGGTGTGGAGCACAGAACTGGAGTGGGAGGGAGAGAGCAGAGACAGGAGGAGAGGTGATGCCCAGGAAGCAGCGTGGACAACTCAGCTGGAGCTGAAGGTAAGAAGCGAAGGCAGGAATACAAGAAGCACCTTCAGTGTAGGAGGAGGTGGTGGTTTTGCTTCATGTGAGCCACGAGTGCTCTTGTGCCTCCCAGAGACACGGCTGGGCAGTGAACCACTGCAGGGCAGCCCATAAGCCCAGTGGCTGGGGTCTGCCTCGGAGCTGGGGTGCAGAAGGCAGCAGTGCCCTACACTGCCCAGCTCCTCCCCTTCCCAGTGCTCAATAATCCTTTATTCATAAAAGCATAGAATTAGTAAGGTTGGAATTAAACCTTTTCAGGAGCTCCTCTGCCAAGAATATTTCTAATGCCTTTCTTTTATTTCCTTTTTAATTTAATTAAACTGGAAAAAACCACTTTTTTTTCTTTCTTTCTTTCTTATTTCTCTCTTCCTTTACGATTAGGGGAAACCCCATCTAGTAAGTCTGAATGCTTCTATCGTGGAAATATTTAGTACCAGCTCTGGCATATTTATGTTGGCTCTCTGATTAGACAATGTGCCAAGCTGTCCTTCGTGGCCTTAATTATCGCAACTTCAGGCCAGCGTTGCCTGCTTACAGCATAATCCCACGGCCTAGAGTGAACCCTGAAAATGCTTAATTAAATGACATTCCACAACAGATTAAGGAGTCAGAAGCCCAAGATAAAGAAAAAGGGAGACTGTGACCATAGGAGTGGCAGGTGCTCTTCCTTCTCAGGACAATGCTTCTGACATGGACTGTTTCATTTTGAGCACATTAAAAAAACCAACATTATTTGGTAACAGTTCAGGGTCTACACTTGGCTTCTTACATTTTCAGTGGACAGTGGTTCAAAGAGATCCTGCCTTGGGATGCAGTGTGAATAGCACTGTGGACTCTCACTGATTTTATACCAGCTGAGGATCTGTGCTGTGCTCAGGTTATTTTTTTTGGGTACCTGGATGAGGCCCTTTGCCAAAGTCAGTGGATGCCTTTGCAGTTCTGAAATCCAGGGTGAGCATCAGGGTCAGACACCAAAAATATTTTGCTTTTTTTTTAAAAAAAACCCTGTTGAAAAATCCCTTACCCCAAATAAATCTTTTTCCTCATGTAAAATCCAGTGTGCAGTTATTTGGAACAGACAGGATCACAGTGTGTTAGGAGCCCTGTGGGAGCCAAAGCCCACGTCTAACCACAGAAGATCAGCACACAAATACAAATGCTGAGATAATGTTACAGTGCCCAGATTAGGGCTCAAATCTTCAGCAAATCTGTTCAGAGCGAGGAAATGACAGCACGTGGGGCACGTGCAGCACACTGAGCACGTCTCATTCAGAGGCCCATCAGCAAAGGCAGTTATTGCTAATATTGTGTTTTATCGTATTATTCCTCAATTATTTGCTCCAACAACTCTCTTGTCTCAGCTAAATAAACTGGCTGTGCAGAAGCTGACCTGATGTGATTTCTTCTTTGTGCAGAGAGTGTGTTGTGTTTGGGTGTCACGATGTTTCCAGGGGTTTGGTTTGTATGGTTTGTGTCCTTCTCCTGCTCTATAATATAATTTCAGCAATTAAACTACAGGAGAAGGGAGCGAATTAAATGTCCCTGCTAACACAGGAACAGTCCTTAGGGGAAACAAAATACAGAGGATCTGAGTGAGGGTGGTCCCTGGCTGGTGCCTATGGTCAAGGGGAGGGGAAGTAGTCCCAGCCTAAACCCCAGTGGGCCTGTGTTACTCACAGTACAAAATGTACCCCATGCTTTGACACGAATGGAATCTTTGGGTGCACAGAAGCAAGGGGTTTTTTATATTTGATAACAGAAGCAAGGCACATTATTCCTAAGCCCCATCAGCTAAGCTGTGCAAGGGACCGTAGCACATAATTTCCCTATCTCTGAAATGGAGGCTTTTTTTGCTGAGCTGGGCTATTCAAGTGATGAGTTTTTAGCATGAGGGAGGCCTCTTGCTGCAGCTCAGAGGCTGCATGTGCTTAACCCCTTACCCTGTGACTGGTCATGGTGGGGTGCAGAGCAGCAACCTGGAGCATGTCCCAGCATCAAACCAGCCCCAGGCCTGATCTGCTCTCCTTGGAAATGCTTTTACAGAGCCATCATCTGCCTGAATGCTCCACGACTTCACCCAGCACAGTGCATTTACCAACATTAACATTTATCATCTTCTCTGGCAGCTTTCTTTTTTTGCAAATGAAAAGTAGAATGGTATAGAAGAAGCAAGTGAAATCTGACAGCGAAAACCTCTTTTTAGGTATTCCACGGAGGAATAACCCAGGGCAGTATGTGAAGCAGAAGTATTTCTATTTACCTAGAGGTATTCTGTGCTTGGAGTCAACAAGTCTGCACTGATTCCTGTTCAGAGCTTTATATGCAATAAAAAGCATCTCCTCAGATTTGTTTTCTTTATTCTATGTTTACTATCTCTCTTCAAACTGAAAATTTGTCTTGTTCGAGTCTGAAGACACGGTTCTGCAGGTGTTAGAGCATCCTCAGGTTCTCCCATCACATCTCCAAGTCATCCAGCAACATGAAATTTCAGACAGAGTCCAAGACTGGGGATTTTACCCAGTTTGGTCTTCGTGAGGCTTCTGTGTGTGTGTGTGTGTGTGTACAAACTGGGACCCCCCTCAGCTGCAGCAAAGCTCTGTGCAGGTGAAGCCCAGCCTGAGCAGAGCCCAGCTGAAGGCCTTCTTTGTGGCTGGAGCAATAGAACAGTTTTTAGATCCAGTCTTCAGCCTTGAAAGTGCTTCTTTGAAGTCTCTGGGTCTTCACATGTCCTCCAGACTTCCATTTCGTGTACTGGTTTTTTTGGTGGGTTTGTTGTGCCCTTTTTTAAGGTTTCAGGTAAGATTTCAACAAGCTGGGGATGTATCAAAGTATAAAATACTTTTCTTAAGTCTTAATCAATCCAAACTGTTCTCTTAAGAAAGAAAAAGAAAGGCTGTTAAAGCCAGCCAGACACAAAGCAGCAGATGTTTCTCTTTATTGTCAGAACAGCAATCTTTATTAAATACTAAAGAAAGCCCTGCAAATCCAGGAAGGCAGTCGAGTCTATGCTGAGGACACCTCTTCCTGAGGCCAAACAGCCTTTCCTGAGTAATTTGTTTTTCCTGCTGATCTTTCAGTGGTGTTTCTGTGACATAAAAGCAAAAGGGAAAATGAATATTTAACTGTGGAAATAACCTGATAGTTTGAGCTTAAAAAGAGAAGGGAAAGAGCTGGGATGATGCCATTCCTACCTGTGTTGACTCATCCTTGGCACCAGGACTAACGTGGGACCATTCCAGGGGACTCCTGGAGATGCCCCAGGTGGAGCAGGGAGCTGGTTTGTCTGGTCACCACACAGTTAATGGGCAGGCATGTCTTCTCCCAAGAACACGTGTGAGGAAAAGCAAAGAGCACGTTCCTATTGCCTGGGAATGGCAGAGAGAGGTCTCTGTAGGATGGAGAGAGCTCTTTGGGGGCTGTCTGGAGAGCACTGGCCATAATGAGCCTGGTAGTTTTCATTAGCATTGCTAATGGCATCTTCCACTTTTAAGAAATAACAACAAGGTTTCATGAATTAATAAAAGGAAGATGGTGATTGACTGAACAAAGGGTGTGCCAGCCTGTGCAGCTGGTCTGTTTTAACTAGGTAATGTCCGTAGATACGGCATTAATTTAATTCTCAGTTGAAATACTCCAGAGGAAATGTCAGATCAATAATGTAGGAAAGGGCAAAGATTTGCTAAGCCTGGCTGGCTTGCATATGTTAACTACCATGAGATAGATATGGATAAATGCTGAACATTAAGGTGAGTAATCACAACTGTCTTGGGTGTCTGAAAAAATTTTCTGCATAAACGCTGCACAAAACAAACATGTTTCAGGCAAGAAGCTGGGTAACAGGTTGTTATTTCACACGCAGCTCTGCAGTTAACATCCACGGGCTTGCTTTGTTTTTCTGGAAGAGGACAAAAAGCCTCATTTCAAACATTGTCCAGTCCTCCTTAGTGTGGTGCTGAGAGTCCCTGTGCCCATCCCTACTCCGGGGTCCTGCACCAACACATCTTCGTGCCTGCACACACGTGGGTACCAGTACTAGCTCTTGGTGGTTTTGAATCCTGGTTTGCCTCTGAATTTTACCTTTTACCACATTACTTGTGAGATTTCCTCTGGACTGTGTGGCAAAGGTGCTCCAAAAGCAAATCCCACCTCTCCTTGTCAAGAAGCACTTTGGTTACAGGAGCTGTGCTCAGTTGTGGCCATGGCTGGCACGCTTTCATTGCAATGAAACAAGAACAGACACCTTTCATGGCCTTTGGGCCTGAATCTCAACTATTTGACAGTTGCACAGTAATTTTTCCATGCACTCTTGGCTAAACCACTCAGAAACCTTGAGGATTTATTTATTTGAATAACACTATCTCCTCCAGCACTGAGAGTGAGGGCTCTCCCAGAACCCGTGTGTGTGGAGTTTATGGGAACCCTGTGATTTCAGAATTGCCAAAACAAACAACAGGTGCCTGTGTTATTTTGCAAGTTGGAGCTGCTCAAATATCAGACTTTGGCAGAGAAGAGGCTTCTTTACCACACTGATCTTCTTACCCCAAAGGCCCCTGGGAACCTGGGTGGTGTATTTATGCTAAAGGATGCCGAGCTGGAAAATATTTTGAAATCACCTTTGATGAAGAAGTCTTTAAAGTGCCTTCCCAGCCACTTGTTCATCTTCCTAATTTCTGCTTTCAACAGCAGTATGGATCAGTATCAGGTTTAAGTACAACTGGAGAAGGCACAGGGTGACTCAGAGAATCCTATAATAGCCTTTTTCCTAGGGGCTTGGCTTACCTACTCCAGAGAGCTGAGCATGGGTGTAGCTACACTGAGGTCTGTACCAGTACAAACCTGTGGTTCAGAAACAGGGTGGGATTGGGAGAAATGCTCACACCAGTGCAGGGAGCCCTCCTCAGGAGCTGTGCAGCTTGCACGGATGTCCAGGCAGAGTTTGTCGTGCTGGTGGCTAAAGATGGGTGTGCTGTGGGAGTGAGGCTGTGCAGAGCACTCCTTCAAGTGGGGCTTCTTCCCTTCTCCAAAGGATGCAGTACCAACTGCTGGCTTTTTTGGGATCTAGTAAAACCAAGGCCTTCCAAAGAACCAGCTCCTGCCTCAGGAGCCACCCACTCAGTATTTGCCATATCATGGTGCTGCTTTCTCAGCAAGGTGACGATGGACAGGATCTGTCCCCTGAGTGTCAGGGAGCCTCTGCCTGGGCAGGACAGCATGGGAGATGTGTGTTGCTGCTTGCCACGGTGCTCTCTAGGGATAGGGGGGCTTTGGGAAGAGCTGTGAGCAGCCCAGTGCCTCCATCCCCAGTGTCAACCGGCTTCTTACTGGGCTGTTCCCAGCCGGGTTTTAAAAGGAGGAAAGAAAAGAGCTGACGGAGCTGGAACTGCTTTAAGGTGGAACTGAAACAATAGCTTGTGGCTGTCTGAATCAGTTCCCTTGTTCCATGAATTTGACTCAGAGCTGAGTATTTCAGAGCCTCAGAAAGAAAAGGCTTATTTCAGTTTTGGTTCTAATGTCACAAAGGTCACAGCAGTTGGGAGGAGAGGGGAAATGAAAGGCACGGGCTTGGCTGTTTTCTCTGAACCAGCTTCACCCGTTCCTGGTTACGATCTCAGCAGAATAATAGCTGATCCTGAGCAAAGCCAAGAAATGAAATTAACACATGCAAAATTACATTACAGCCGTGTCAGGATCCTGCTGCCCGGCAGCGTGAGCAATGCATCCTGGAGCACATGGCAAGGACAGCACAGCAAAACTGATGGCTGGGAGCAGAGCACCTTGCTCTGCCAGGCACAGCCCATCCCTGCATCCCTGTGCTCTGAGGCACCTGCAGCCCTGGCCTTGGGGCTGGAGAGATGCTCTGCTACCAGTACACCCACGGCTCAGCCTTCTCTCAGCCCCCTGTGGTGCTCTAATGTGCTGTAAATCCAAACTTGAAACCTGCCAGGAAGCTCGAGGCTGATGCTTGAGCTTCTCCAGGGACTTGGCCAGATTTCAAGAGCGGATCATGGCACACACCATGAGAGCTGCCTGGGAGCAGCAGCCAGGACCCCATGCCTTATGGAATAACCCAGCAGCAGGCACTTCCCTGGCTCTGATCACCTGATCCAGGTTTATCTTGAGGGGTGGATGCTCATCCCTCAGGCTGGTGTGCCCCACTGCCTTTGCTGTGCCGGGCTGGGAGCACAGCGTGTGGCAAGAGCCCAGCAGGGCTGAGGAGATGCTGGCAGGTGGCGAGGCAAGTGCTGGCTGTGGGGAGTCCTGGCCAGAATCTCCCACCTGCTCCTCCATTTCCAGCTCCACATGAGCCAGCAGCAGGGTCAGGCCTCACACAGCTCCTCTCACTGCCCGTACCAGCAGCTGGGAGCTGCTGAAAATGTGCCAGCACACCCACTTTGACCCCTGTGGCTCTGGTGTAAAGGCAGGTTTGCTCAGAGATGGGAGATTAATATGACTATTCCCACGATGTGCTTAACGACATCATTTACTTCAGAGGCTCTTGGGACAGCGCTGACACTCGCTTTAGCAGCTGAAGTGTTTAATGTGTTCTCCAAGGCACTCTCTAAACACAGACAGAGCTGAGAGACACAAATGTATTTGCAGAATGTTTTAGGGTTAGCACGCTCCAGAGCCATGCAGTCAAATGCTGGTGAGCACGAGGGAATGGATCTCTGAGAGGATCATGATTCAGCAAGGGGTCGTGATTATTAAATACATCACAAGGCTCCCTCTCGGTATTTTTCATACCTTGTTCTCAAAGTATTACTCATATAATTTTCCCACTGAAAGTTATTACAGGTGACTCACCTTTAGCTCGAGTGAGCAAACATGACCAAGTGTTTATTGTGTTCACAGCTGAACAATTTTAAGCCCAGATCCTGACCTTAAAAAAGTCCCTGAGTGAGGATGGTGGGTAAGACAGTACACCACTGGTCCCTGGAGCATCGTGACTCAGAGGCATATTTCTTATTAAAACGCTTCTGCTTTTAACTCGAGGCAGTCACATCTTGCTGACTGACATCCACAGTGAATTTCCCGTCCCACCCCGAGCAAGACCTGGGCTGAGCTCCCACCAACTCCCCAGGTCCCTGCTGCTGCCAAAACATCATCAGCCTGAGGCCTTTGCTGCTGTCCCACCCAAGTGCTGGAGGAAAATATGATAGGAAATGCCTATTTTCTTCCATAAGCAATTAATATAAGTCAGGATGGGTCCACTTGTTGCTTCAGGGGGGAAATAAAAATGAGCATCCCTGGGGCAGGGGGAGAATGGGGAGCAGGGGCTCAGCTTCCCCCCATGGCTGCTGCCAGCTCCTCACTGCTGCCCCACCTGAAGGCTGGTTTGGGTGGGATTTTCTCTTTGGATCAAGTTCTATTTTTTTTTTTCCTCCTTGGCACTTGAGATCAGCAATTTCATTTTGCAGTGACAGCTAAGGGAGGGCAGAGCGTGTGCTGCTGTCCTGCCTGTGAAAGCTTCTTTGTCTCCTGCTGTTAGTCTGAGCAGTTTTGCAGGCTCTCGATGCTTTTGTCTCGAGTTTTGTTTTCAGTTTGGGTCTCACCAGCAGTCCCACATGGTTTCCTGGCTGGCAGAATGATCTCTAAGCTTAGCAGACAGAAGGCTTGTAGCGTGTCCAATGAGCAGGTGAGGGAAACCTCGCATCCTGCGAGAGGGGAGCGCCTGCAAGGGAAAGGAAAAAAGGCAGTGTCACAAACCCTCTTCCGGGCTATTTGCAGAGAGGAAGGGACTTTGGCAGGGGACCAAGAACTCTGGGTCCTTGCACTGGTGTTTATTGCAGCAAGGAGAGATAAAGGGAGAGCAGTGACAGGGCTGGGCACATCGCAGCCCCTGCGCCAGGAATCACCCCCGAGCCCTGAGACACAAAAATGTATCCTGAGCTCAAACCTGTGTGAAACTGGCTGGGAGGAGGCTTAGGCTTGGGAACTGGTGCCCTAAAAGCTTCTGGGCCCTGGAAGTTAGGATTAATTATTAGCTAATTGGCGAGGATGTATCTCATTTGTAACAAATGAAGAGAGGAAGGCTGGGAGGCTGTGGCTGATGGAAGTGGAGCTGGTTAACTCTTGGTTAAGCTGGCATAAGAAGCTGTTATCCTGGTCTGAAGGAGGTAAAGGAGGGTGTGGTGATGCCTTATTCAGGTGTGTGTCCACAAGAATTAGAGGAGGTCACCTGCAGGCTGTCACCCACCAGGCCTTCTTGCTTGTGGACAAGGCTTTGGAGATTGCCTGCCACTGTGCTTCATGGGCTGATGCCCTCAGGAAGACAGGAGTCAGGTAATGTGTGTTACATTTTAGTAGCTTTATAACCTGGGAAATTGCCTTTTGAGAGGGTTGGGGATGGGGGAATAAAGCAGAGTCACTGTAATTCTCAGAGCCCTAAACTCTGTGACAAAGCTGCTGTGGAGAGGCTGAAAATTTTTGTCAGGAAAGTAGCATTAATCTCTCATTGCCTTCTTTTATAATGCATGATTTAAAAACATGTTAGTGTTATCTTTGTATGATATAGGAAGCAGCCATGTAATACTGTCTCTTTGAAGGTTGTGTTAGAGCTCACTATCTCTGCTCAAATAGCTACAATGTCAAATCCCAGCTGATATCTCAGAGGAATTGTAGAACAGTTGTTGAGTTGAGCCTCTGACTTGGGTTGTCCCTCCCCTGGCCGTGCCATAGATGCTTGTGATAGCAGCTAACCAAATTAATTTGTCTGTGCTCCCCTCCTGACTTGTGAAACTGGGATAACAGCAATTTGTTATCTTGTAGATTCTGTGGAGATCAGCCCAGTAAAAGTTATGAGGGAGTGCTGATGGGATCTGTACCAGAGCATGGGGAAAAGAAATCAGAAGGACTGAGTTTAGGGTTGAAATGCAGCAGTCTGGGTTTCAAAACCGGTAATCCTTTGGGAAAAACTGATTTAGTGGTTTCAGTGCTGCATCTCTTTAAGCAGAAACGTTTCAGTGAGGGTGCTAAAATGTAATTAGCAGAATAATTCCAGTTGAACTGGCTCTGCCACCAGCTCCCAGAGCCACTTCCCTGTGTTGTGTGCTCCGGACATGCTGCTGGGAAGGTGCAGAGCCCTGAAGCTCCTACTCTACCTCCCTGCTCCCCAAATCAAGCAGTGTCAGTCCCTGGCACTCCGTGTGAAGTGTTGGCCTCATTTGCTAACAGCTTTGGTTTCTCCATATCTGAGACAGGATTATTAATATGCCTTCACCTCCCAGGATGACTGAGGTTAATTGAGATTTGTGAGGTGCTGAGAAGGTGCAGCAATGAGCATGGTAGAAAGTGGAGGCAGCAGAAATGTTGGTATTTGAGGGAAGAGTTTTAAAACCAAGTCTGGAAATCATCAGAAAATAAAAAGAATAATTCCCCTCTTTTTGTAACTAGAAAGTTTTAACAGAAATTAGTGGGAAAAACCAATTTTGTGCACTTTTAAACAAAACCCTCTGCTCTTACTCTTATCTGATGGCAAAGCAGATCAAACAGAACACTTTCTGATAAGGGTCATGTATTTGCCAGTTGTTTAAACCGACATGTGCAAGCCTTACCTTCAATATTTGCCTTTAGAGGTGGTGGGGGACAGTGGCTGCCAATGCCCAGGAGCTCTGCAGACCCTGGGGAAGAGGCACAGAGCCTGAATGGAAAAGAGAAATCCCACGAGTGTCTGCATTGAGTTAACTTTGTGGTAGTGATGTTAAAAACCCATGAAATAGGGTGTGTTGGGTTGGAGGACACACAGCCAGCTCTGTGTGGGGCCAGAGGAACACAGGACACATTCGGAATGCCAGGGAGTGTTCCATGGCTTTGGAGGAAGGTTCCTCCCCAGTAGGTGGGTGTCTCCCAGACAGGGGGTGCTCAGGATGGTCCCCCAGTGCTGCCCTGCTGCTCCTCCCTCAGGTACCAATGGTGAACTTCTGCTACTTGAGCCCTAATCCTGAAAGAAGCCTGAGGTGGGCCTGGAGCAGTGCTGGATCTGTCTGTTCTTCCCCATCTCAGGAGCAGGGCCTTCGCTGTGACTTTGTGGTTTGCTTACTTGGCTTGTTTGGGATATTTTTTTTAAGGAAAAACGAGGCCTTTGGTTTGGAACTCAGAAATAGGTGTGCAAGTGAAAGGTTTGCTCCTGAAAAATCGCACTGAGAACAGCGTGGGGAGAGAACAGTGTGTGCCTGAGCTGCTGATGTCAGATCTGTTTGATGTGTCCTTCAGGGTGGCGAGGGTAAGGATGTGTTTGCACACACTGGTATTTGTCTGCCACTGGTTTGCTTTCTGTATGAGAGGAGATGGAAAGGTAAAATGGAACCTGGGATGCTTGAAGCTTGTGTAATTCAAGTGCCAGTCCTTTTGCCATAATCTAATGGAAACCAGCAGTGCAGGAGGTGCCAGCAGAAAATACTTCTTGTCCTGGCTCTGTTGCAGAATGACTGGGTAACTGATTGATGTTTCACTGCTCCATCCTTCTGCCTCTGCTCCCTCGGTGGCTTTGTGCCAGTGTCTAACCTTGTGCAGCTGTTTATGTGGGGAAAGGGGAAATCCCCTCATGATGTGTGGAGATTCCCATCACAATCCCTGTCCTACCCTGCAT
The DNA here is from genome assembly GCA_013398115.1 of Falcunculus frontatus. Classification (NCBI taxonomy): domain Eukaryota; kingdom Metazoa; phylum Chordata; class Aves; order Passeriformes; genus Falcunculus; species Falcunculus frontatus. The sequence goes on along the minus strand of VZRV01007970.1, from coordinate 2,307,166 downwards.
CCCCATCCCATCTTCACCCCAGCCCTGTCCACCCTTCCCAGGGGCAAAGGTGCTCCTGTATCCTCACTACAGAGGCGATGTGCAGGGAGCAGCACCAGTGCTGGGGTGCCCCTGGGCACCAGGTAACTGCTGGAAGGTTCTCCCCAGCCCCCATTGCCCTGACAGTTTGGTTTTGTATTGCTGACCCTGTACAGCTGTGTGGGGGTGACAGCTGCTGTGGTGGTCCTTGGTCACTAACGGGGCAAAACTGGGATGAGCCCCTGGACCTGTGAGTGCCTGGCTGGCCAAGCAGCACCACCTGCCCCTGGGCTTGGGGCACTTCACTCTGGGACATCACTCCTGGGTTGTGTTTGGTGACCTTCTATCAGCTCAGCAAAGAGCTGGCACTGTGTTCCCGTGGATTTCCCTGGGGTGACACAGTCAGGAGAGCGTCGGGCCTTGTGGCAAGGACTGGTGTCAGCAGCAGCAGGGTCTGCAGGGCCGCCCAGCCAGCCTCATCTCAGCCCCATTTCCTCCTCTTCAGTAGCACAAAATGAATCCCTCAGAAGTGAAGTTAACTAAATAAACAAATATGGAGCTATTTATTTTCTATTGTCAAAGAAATGCTGTGGGCTCAGGCGGGATTTTGTATTCACTGTTCACATCTGCAGCCCTGCTGTGCTCGGGGTGGAGGAAAGACTATCCCTTTTATTTGCCCTGGCCTGGCCAGTAAATCAGATGGGAAGGATCCCACCCTGAAGCCACCCCTCTCCAAAAACCCTTCCCTTTCTCCCCAGTCTGGGGAGTGGAGCTGCACCATCCACATGGTAAACACTGTAAGAAAAACAAACACTTCTTCCTCTCTGGGTGGGGGGGAGAGAGAAGAAAAAGGCATTAGCAATGTCGTTTTTCCTCTGAGCTAAGATAACACAGCAGTGAGAGCTAAGGATGCAGCTATGGTTCAGAGGGGGTTTATTTTTATTTTTTTAATACACCACTGAGAGTTCAAACAACGTGTCAGTGATACGTTGCCTTTTGTAGAAAGCGGCTCTGTTGTCTCCACCCTCTCTGGGTTTCTCCTTCCCTTTTTTTTTTTTTAATTTTCGTGAAGCATTTTATTCACCCTGTTGAACACATAGCTCATCTGGATAAAAGCCTCTGCTGTGACATCCACAGCCTGGATCCGCAGTTGTTTGTTTCAAAGCAATACTCTGGGAGAATTTATTGAACTGGCATCTCCTCCCCGCCACCTCCCGTGTAAATTAATGAAATGCATGTTCTGTGGCACTTGTTAAAAAGCAATAAATCCTCTCTTGCATTTATTGCTTTGAAGGTAAGGAAAAGAAGACGTGGTTTAGTCTTGAGGTAGGGTGGCTGGAGACACTCTGATTCCCCTGGTGCTGTCTCAAAGGCAGAGCGCTTTGTTTCAGCAGCCAAAGCAGCTTGAGAACCCAAAGATGCCCCTGGACCACGGAGGTCTGATCCTGTTGGCTGTCACCCAGCTGAAGCCCCATCCCAGGTGCATTCAAATCCCACGTATTCATCTGGAGGGATCACATCTCCTGGCAAACCCAGCCCCAGGCTCACAGAGATACTCCAGAAGCAATGGAACAGGGGGGCTTCTGTGGGCTAAGTGCCTCTTCATGTCTATAGGCAGCTCTGTGCATCTTGACACTTGGTGATTAGAGATGTTAGGCTGCACTTAGCAGTGCCTGAGTATCTCTCAGCGCTTTGCAAATCCTGATTAAACAAACCTTAGTTAATGGCTTTTTGATTTTTTTTTTTTTTTTAAGTCCTTATATTGCCAGGATGTGGTAAAGCCACTTTGTTAATTTCTGAATCTACTGAATCAATGGCAGTGCTGCAAACAGAGCCAGGTGCCCTCAAGCTGATCACTGTTCATGGCCTCAGCATGAGGGCTGGGTGACTCCTGTCCCTTTCTCCCAGGGCTTGGCCTGAGCTGCCTGGGCAGAGGGGCTGATGTAGATGTGCAGTGACCTGGGCTTGTCCCTGGTCCCTGGGCTGGGAATGCCCCCAGTGCAGGAGAGAGGTGGGAGACGTCCCTGCATCCTCCTGGGGTCAGATCCGTGAGTGTGGCAGCTCACACTGACGTGTGTTACACGCTTGGTGTCCCTGCATGGCACACACACGTGGGGAGAGGAGCAAGGCTGCTGGCCCCTTGTGCAGCGTGAATTTATAGTCAGATGTGAGCTTTTACGTCTCTGAGAATGCTCAGCAGGTTGAGGAAGTAAGTGCGGGGTGACACAGGACAGGATGGTAGGAAGGGGGATTTGTGACCACAAACACAACCTTTGCCTGACCTGTGGCCTCTGCTGCACCATCAGCCTGAATCACACAAAAATCAGGACAGAAAGTCCTTCTGTCTGCCTTACCCTGACCACCTTTCTCCTCTTAGTCTTTGACTTCAAATTCTTCGTGGCCTGCTGGCCAGAGGCGAGTGCAGTTCCATGGGCTGTGCCTAAGGGGAACATTGGTAATATTGAACCTTCACGGTGGGGGAGGACAAAAAAGTGATGGCAACACCAGCCCCCACAGCATCCTGAGCCCTTGAGTAAGCCCCTGCTGTCTCACAGGGAGGATTACATGTATTTAACTCCTATCAGAACAGGAGAGCAGGAATGGCTGGGAGGATGTGGTCAGTAGGCACTTAACACTTCCTTTGAAACCACAAACCCCAATATACTTTTATTTTTCTCTGGAATAATGCAAAACCAACTTGGCTTGTGGCATTTTCTGTGAATCAAGCTGAATTAAGGAGTAGCTGTATATACCAAAAATTCTGGCGAGGGGTTCAGATGCTGGGCTCGGAGGTGGTTTTTTGCAGCTTTTTCCCATTCCAGCTGCTCTTGTGGCTCTGAGGAAAGCAGAAACAGAGTGACCTGGGCAGAGCTTATTGGGCTCTCTCAGATGAGCTCAGAGTGGCAGGAGCCTTGCCACACACATTAGATTAGACAGTGAAAATAGATTAATTTCTTATCACTGCTTGCAGCATATTTTGCAACAGGGTTTTAAGTCCTCCTGTTGCGAAGTGCTCTCAGCGCTGCACAAATGTGTGTACGTGCTCAAAAGGAAGAGACCAGACCAAATGTCACCCTCTCACCACCACCAATGCAGCTGGCATTAGCATTTGGCAGTGAGGATCCTCTTCAGCATCCTCAGAAGCTTCTACAAACGTGGGCTTTGTGCCCATAAAGGTTTAGGTTTTCTCTTTGGATCTGGTGGTTTGGAAAGTACTTGCTCACCAGAGGAATCATCTTAATTCATGTTTCCCTGCAATGGAGCACCTACCGAAGGGATTTTCTCTCCTTCTGTGCATCAGAGAAGGCCTTAAATGGCCATGTGAGCTGCACGCTGCCTTTCCCTGCCAATAACCCCTGATAGCAATCACAGCCACGAGGTCAGTGTCCTTGGTCACGCGTTTGTCATCGCGCCTCACGGCTCACAGAGCCTTGGTTCTGCCTCTCAGCTGCAGCATTGAGCTGATGACAGATGCCAGTCCTCCCAGCTCCAGTTGTGCTCTCTGGAGTGAGTGGGATTGCGTTCTGTCCGCTAAATGAGGATTTCAGTGCAGTGCTGGGGAAAGGCACTGGCTACTCCCAGATGTGTTTGATTCCAGTGTGAGGATGGGATTTGGTACTCGGTGTGGCTGGAGCAGTTCATGTGGAGGTATCATCATATCACAGATATGATCCCCTGCCCTGGAGCTTGGGATGCAAGCACCAAACCCTGCTTGGCTCTGGGACCCAAGTGCCTGTTGCCCTTGGAGACCCCAGGCAGGACACCTCAGCAGGATTTGTCCCTCTTTAGGAGTGCTCTACACCCAGCAGCAATATGTGGAAAGTGAGATTTTTTTTTTTTTCTTCACCTTATTTATTTACTCTGGAAAAGACCCATGCCTTGTATTTTTATGGAACAGCGGAGGCTAATTTTTAGCACCTGGGGCTTTAAAGCAAAATAAATTATAAAACCCAAAAAGGTTTATTTCTATTTCCAAAACATTCCTGTGTTTAATTCAGCAACATGAGTATAACTCTTGACTCTTTCTGTGAAACAAATTATTACCTGGTAACAGCAGGGAAAACCATTTCAAAATCTCTTCCAGGTATCCAGAAAATCACAAAGCAGAGTTACAGCCTGAAAGTGAAGCCCCAAACCACTTCTGAGTGGCAGGTTTAAAAGCAGCTGAGGTGAGAAGATGCCTGAACATGCATATTTTGTAGGTGGATAGGCAGCAATGAAGTGTGGCGTTTCCTGCCTTTTGGAAGGGTTTTAGTGGCTGGCTGATCCTGATCTCCCGAGGTAATGAACAGGGATGGGAAATGGTGCCTGCAGCTGCAGGGAGGGAGTGAGGAGAAAGGAGGCAGGAGGAGAAATAAATGAACAGGGCTTAGAGACTGGAGGTGTGTGGCTCCTGAAGGGCTTGGTAGAAGGTTACCTCTGCTGATCTGACAGCACTGTGTGGGTGCTCTGGAGATCAGCCCATAGCTGAAACCACCACAAACCCAGGGACAACTGAAACCTAAAGATCTGGTTTTAAACTAAACAAACAACACCGCCCTGATACTTTTCCACATTTTTCTCCAAGGTGTAAAACAGCCCTGAAGGCGATATTTTTATGATACTGTGGGCAAAAAGCATGGATTGAGGAGCCTGCTTTCCCCTTATCTCCTTTGCTATAGATGAACCAGGACTGTTCCAGCCCAACACCATTTGCTCCAAGAATCCCCAAGCCCCGAGCAAACTTGTGATAGTTTCCCTCTGAAGCTCAAGCCTAAGCTTTACTGATTTCTCTATGATGTGTCAACTTTTTGGGTGCTGAGGCACAGGGGTGGCAGGACCTCACAAGGCCCGGGCTCCCTCCCCTTGGCCAGGACAGGTAACACCAAATGTTTTCTTGGAGCCTTTCCCTGGCATCGCATCTGATGGAGACTCTCAAGGTTGCACTTGACTAAAGACTAAAGCCTCATCTCCTCTGAAGTAAGATTCCTTCTTCCCTGTGTTGTGCTGAGATTTACAGCCCGGCTCAGCGCTGCCTGTGGTGCCATGATGTCATGGGGTGTGATGAAATCTGTGCTGTGCTCCCCAGAGCTCCCCTCAGCCTGTCCTGAGCACGTACAGACCCTGGGGTATCCAACCAGCAGGAGGCTGCTGTGATAAACAGCGCTGTCAAACTCTTCCTCGTGCTGCATTCCCTCACCTTGGTCACTTGGCTGCTGCTGCAGCCTGAACTGCAAAGCCCAGTGCTGCTGGATTTACAGTGGGCACAGTGATCTGCAGGGCATGTGTCTCATGGAGTAAATATTCCACGGGGAGAAATAAAACATGGCTTTCTGAGCTGTTTGTCTCCAGCAGCTTCAGCTTGCTTTTTTTTTTTTTTTTTTAATGCAAGCTGTAGAAATAAAATTAACTCTGAGGTTAATTTGGGTTTCTTTGGATTTCCCCCATCTCTTTGCCTTTTGGAGTGAGGGAGACCTGTATGTTTTGCCAAGAAAGATGGATGTTTGTCAGCGACACTTCCCCTATCCTGTCCCTTGAGAGCCATTGATGGCACTTGGGAATTGATGCCTTTGAACCCCAGGAATTAATGCCTCCCAGCTGTTCACAGCACAGATCGGTCCCTAGATTGCATGTTTTAACTAAATTGGTTACAAAGCAAATCTGTCTAAACTGGTGTGAGCCCCTTTGTGTGGACACTCCTAAATCAGTTTAAGAGTGGCTGGTATTGATTTTAACTTAATGTGGTTTGTTACTGAAGTAAGCTGGATCAATAGTGCTAAATAGGTGCCATTTCTTGTGTTGACTTTGCGATGGAAAATATGCATAGAAAAGATGAGCAGAAAGGGAAAAAGATTGAGCTACTTCTTTTGTTGTTTCCCAGTGATCATTTATCAGTTTTTATGGCCAGTTTGGGGATTTCCCCCCAAAAGATACCACTTTAAACAGTACTTTCGAGGTGGTAATAAAGATTCCAAATCTGCCTTAGCAGGGGACTTCTGGGAATGCAAAGCTTTGTTTCACTTATTTATCACATTTGCCTTTGAGCCAGGAACCCATGAAGGGAAGCAGCACCTAAAGTTTCCCAAAAGCTGCAGGGAGGATGCTCCATTGTTCATTTAGTGCCTGGAGCTGTGCTTTGCCACAATTTCTGCATGGCCCCCGGAAAACCATGGGGAGCCTCCTCCTCGATCACCCACAGGTACTGATGGCTGTGTGTAGCAAATATAAAGATTTTCTTGGGCTGATGAATTTAGCAGGAGAGCACAGAAGCACCTGGGGGGATTCGTGTTCAGGCTTACAGCTCTCCTGCCAGAAGATCTCTGCACTTGTCCTCAGGTGAGCCAGAGGAGCAGGATCTGGGGTGTCCTCAGGAAAGATGGGGTGGAGGAAGGTGTAATGAGAATGAGCTGCCCTGTCTCCTCATTAGGACTCGGATTTTATTGAATCCAATGGGATCTTTGCCTTCAACCTCTCTGCAAGCAGCATTTAGCCCTTGCTGTCAGTGCCATGGGTTTCCCCCTCACGCACTGGGCATGAGCCTTCCTTCCTCCCTGCCTCTGCAGCACTGCTGGGTTATCACAACCCTCTGAGTTTAGCTGCTAAATTTCATTTGTTGTAGCTGTCAATTATGGATCTGTGCTGACCATCAGAGCCTTGTGCTGAGTTCCTGCTGGCCACTGTGGAGCAAGTGCTGCTCTGCCCTGGTAGCTGAGCGATGCCTGTGGTGCCCCAAGGCTGCTCCTTGGACACAGGGGCCAGGCTGGCTGTCACTTCACACCCCTCCTGCTCTCACAGCCTCTGAAGCAGGAGAAATCCAAATATCTACACTATAAAACACCTCTGAACCTTTGCTTTCCTCTAGGTCTTGGACAGGTTTCCCTTTTCCCCTTGCTCTTCCAAATCCCATCCCTGAAAGACACATGATGGAGATGCGCTCACACGCTCGGCTCATTGCCATGCACATTGCATTCAAAATCTCATTTTCATTCCAGAAACAAAAGGTCTGTCAACTCGTTTAACTGCTCAGAAAACACCAAAGAAGAAATAAAGCCCAATTAAGAATGAGGAGAAGGAAGAGGCTCAGTATAATAGATTGTTTTGGTAAGTGGTTTTGTCAGCTCCATTTGCGAGCTGTTGCTATGTGACCCTGTGGTCGGGCCGGAGCTGGTTTAGGGGCAGGCAGGGCTGGCTGCTGTCCTGGGGGCTGCTCCTTGGAGCTCTGGGGGCAGTGGACATGTGGATGCTCTGTCCCACAAGGGGCTGTGCCCCCAGACCCCAGGTGCCCCATTTCTCCTGCCAAGGGGTGAGAGCAGGAGCTGGGGTGTTGCTCTCTGACAGCACCTTGTCTCTCAGAGACATCCCTGTGGGAGCTGCTGCTGGACCTGCTTTGGAGGCTCTGCCCAGGGAGCAGCAGATGGAGGAGGCCACTGTCACCATGGCTGGTGACCTTCCTGCAGACACCACCAGGCTGCTCCTGGGGATGGCCCCGTGCTTGCAGGTTTCTCACAAGCTTTCCCCCGACTTTTCTCTTCCCCTCAAGAGATGACCACTTCAAACAACAGTTCTGCTTTCTGATGCATTAAGACTTGGAAATTTGCCATCCATCACAGCTGTGTGTTTGAGCCTGTGTGATTATTTTGGGAAGTGAACCATGGTGATTTGTATGTATGTGCTTTATTGGCGAGCAGGATGTTCCCTATCTACCTCTCCCTGGCTGTCTGCATTTGCATTGGTTAATAAAATGTCTGATGTTCAATGGCTTTCTGATGGGTGAACAAGATTTGGCATACAGGATGTAGTAGTTTTTCACGAAGGCTAAAATTTCATCCTGGGAGACTGAACCCTCTGTGGCAGCCATACACAATCCATAATAACAGAAGCTTTTAACCCATCCGTAATTGCTTTCATATAGAAAATGATTGCTGTAAGTTAACTTCATAATTCTAAATCAGTGGCTCTCAGTAGGAGTTCAGATGCTTTAATTTGCCCTGAATTATCTTTAACTCACAGGCAGTTCATCTATGCTCTTTTCTGATTATGTTCCTTGTCACTCTGACCCAAACTTTGTCTATTTAATTTTCGCCTCCTCTTTCAGAAATTAGAGGAATTTCCAGTGATATTTCACCAGTGGGGATGATACTGACTGGGGAGAGGAGTGGATGAGGTGCTTCCACCTGGAAGCCAGCCCGTGCTGTGAACCTGTCTTGATGTGGATGTGAGGGACCCAGCTGGGGTTCTCCCACTGGGCTGAAGGTGTGGGTACCCCCCAACAAGGATGGGGGAGCACCCCAAGCAGGGCCATCACAGTGGTGGCTTCTGGGGTGGTTCATGTTGCAGATTAACACGATGCTGTGGTTCCCTTTTTTTGGCTGTGAGGAGAAGGGAAGGACATGGTGGCTGTCTCTGTGTGTACCCAGCACGTGGAGCTTCCCTGGGCACAACGTTTGATGTGCTGTGATGGCACATACAGCACAGATGTGGTGGCAATCTGGGGGTCCCTCCCTAATGAGGACAAAGCTCCTGGCTGGGTTGTTTGGCAGTCCCAAAATGAGCAGGGTGGCCACTCCTCCCCTTATGGCAGCAGCCAGCTTGTGTGATTTTGAGTGACAGCAGATGAAGGGATTGCGTTACGGCTTGTCTCTAGAACTGCACATCTGTGTCAGCTCCTTGCTAAATCAATAAACAGGATGCTGAAGGAAAAATACTTTCAGGCTTCTCATGTCTTTATGCATCAAACCTATTGGGCAATGAGAAGCCCGGGTGGCAGCAGGGACTGTGGTGTGGCTGGGCCAATAACTTCTTGTCAAATCAAAGGTGAGGGTTGGGTCCTGGAGAGTGCTGGCAGGTTGTTCTCCTGGTCATGTGGATTCCTTTCCAGTGGCAGTTACTATGCAATTTGGATAGAAATCTTCAACCTAGGAGCCTGTGGTACAGCATCAAGAACTGGAGAAAAATCACTTTGCATGTTCCAACAGACTAACAAATTACCTATGGAAATGCACTTGGGAATATTCCTCAGTAATTGGATTTCAGCTGTTGTTTCAGTGTATGTGCCCCCAGGCTGTGGAGGTAAAAGGACTCCACTGAAATGCTTTGAAATGTTCTCTGGCACCTACAGAACGTGTTTACTATTAAAAAGTGAAACCTGCAAGTCAGAACGCTACTAAGTGCAGTTTAAAAACAAAATTGCACCCCTGCAGCATAGCTCAGGGTGCTGAAGCATCTGGTTTATCCAGACAGTCTCTACCCAGAAACATTCCTGTGACTTGAGTGGAGAAGTCCTGTCTGTGTCCTCTGCCAGGCCAACACGGGCACGGCTGTGTCATGCAGCAGGGTGCAGAGCAGGAACCCTTCCACAACGGCTGGTTGGAGTCCACAGGGCCTGGAGTAGGCTAAGAAACACCAAGGAGGCTTGGAAGGATGAGCACTTCTAGTTTTGGCATCTCTTGGATGCACTGGTCCTGCCCCTGGGAACAAAAGTGCTCTTGCAGGCTTGAAATACAGAGAATTAGCTGCTTTTGCAGAGCATGAGGAGCAATAGCTCCTTAAAGTACCTGCAATGTGTGTGGTGAAGGGGAGATGTGCTCTTGGGACACTGACCCTGGGTGTCTGGCACCTTTTTCTTTACATGTTGGTGACCTCTCCAGTCCTGCCCTTGATGCTGAAACCACAGATGAAATAGGGAGGAATAAACTGTCAGTAACATCACATCATGACCATTGACTTTGATATGGAAAAGGAGTGAAATTTGAAGTGACAATAAGTTGGATACAATTGAGTCTGGATGCTGAGAAAAAATTATTGAATTTGGGAGCAGAAGGGAAGCAAAGCCTTTTTCCTTAGTCATACGTATCTCATAAAGCTGAAGAAATGGTGGGTTGTTTTTCTGTTTTGTTTTGTTTTTTTTAAGTGGTGGTCCCAGTTGTCCAAATTCTGATTCTCAGTAGCCACACGCTGCAGTTGTCTGCTCACACTGGGCATCACTCAGCCTTTTCCAGTGGAGATATATATTGAGATAAAAAGGACTAGTCTTGCCCTTTAAGAGCTGTATGTGCAGTTCCAAATCTAACCATGAGTTTAAAACACAGTACCCTGAAAAGATGCTGATTTTGAAGTGGGAGGCCTCCTTTGGGAATCTCTCTTCAGGGATCACCTTCAACTTGTTTTGCACAGAAACACATTTCTAGGATTCTACAGGGCAATCAAACCCAAACATCCCTGGCGTGAAAAGTAGGAGGTTTTTTTTTCACAGGGGTTTTGAGTGTAAGCCAGATGTTATTATGAGTGTGTAACACCTGTCGAAGAGCAGGGAAATGGGATTTTTTTCTTCTATTAAAATAATGTTTAGACAGGTGACTTACAGAGCTGAACTATACACCTGGCTGTGGGTCAGCCGTAAGCAGAGGCGACTGAAAAATCACCATCTCTTCCCCTAGATTTACTTCTTTTGTCTGAAGACACTGAAAGCTTCCCATCTCCACCTGAACTTTCCAGCTCTTTGGCAGGAGCCGAAAGCAAACTTGGCCCCGCCAACCGCCCTGGTTTGTTTTGCGGGAGCTACACGGAGGGAAATAAATCTGCTCTGCCCATCGAGGCAACTAGTTCAGTGGGTTTATAAATACTGCAATTGAGTGTTTTGACACGGCAGTCAGATATAGTTAATCTTTCCCCTGACCTCCCGGTACCGGAGCGCGGGCTCAGACCGCTGCTTAAGCACGTCCGTCTCCTGTTGTAGCATTCGCGCTCCAGCGCCCCGGCTAATCAAGTGTAATATATCTCTGGGTAAAACACACACTCTGCTTTTCACAGCTATTTAAACAAAAAGCAGACCTCGGCGCATTAGTTACGTACACAAACCACAGAGGGCTGCGGTTCCTGTGGTTGGGAAAGGAGTTGGATGGGCTGGGCTTGTTCCGGGGAGGAGGTGTGGGAAAGGTGTGGGAAATGCTTGCTTCCATCTGCCCAAATATGTAAAAAAAACCAACCCAAACCCCACTTGGTGTCATATCAAAGGCTTTGAATCCTGATGGGGGGATGGTTTTGTGTATGAATATGGAAAATAGCTGCTCGGTGTCATCCCAAAGGTTGTGCGTCCTGGTGGGTGGATGGTTGTGGGCCCAGGGTCCTGCACCAAGCGTTAGGAGAGGTGGGATTGGCTCTGGGTGAGATCAGGAGGATCTTGTACAGAGGCTGCACAAATTATCTAGTCTCGGTGCCTGGTATTGATAAGCCTTTCCCACAGCAAAGGGTAGCTCAGGAGACAGTCAAATTTGGGTAGGACAGTGAGCTACAAGGATTAGAGGTACAGTATTTATTTAAATTGCTGAGCTTTTCTCTTTGGCAGCACAGCTGGATCTGTAAAATCTGCTGTCCACAGAGGTCCAAGGATGATTCTGGTAGCTCAAAGCAATCTTCGTTTGAAAATCCAGTAAGACCCATGTGCTGTTTTTAGACTTACTCATCCCAGCTTTGATTGGAAGAAACTAGGAATGTTTTGACAAGAGGTATACAAGAAGGTGCTCTGTTCTTAAAAGCTTATAACAGAGCATATCCCTGTGCAGTGCTCACAGAGGTGAGGCAGGGAAACCACAGGAGCCCTGATCTCAGATGATGGGGTGGGGTGTGGGATGGAGCCTGGAGGTCGCTGAAGGGAATGGCATTTTGTCTTGGGCTGGTGTGGATGGTTTAGATGGCACCTGTGACTCTGGAAGGTGAGGCCAGGTGTTCACAGAACATCCCATGGTAGCTCAGAAGACAACCAGGAAGGAATAAATCATGCAGGAAATTAAAAAAGAAAACGGGAGAAGAAAAAACAAAATCCTGGTTAAGTTTGCAAGTAAGGCAGTTGTGCCAGCAGGGCACAAAGTAGTCTGTGACTTCTAGATTAAGGAGTGAAGTGATTTTTAAAGGTTTATAAACACTGGACTGGATGACCTCTTGATACCCCATCAAGCTTTATATTTTCCTATGATACTTTGACAGTTTTCCCCCAAAGGATCCCAGATGCTTTCTCCTGTAATTTTTCCAGCCTCCTCTTTGATCTCCCTGGGATATCAGTGTGGATTCACTGATGTGCCTCTGTTAAAATTCGACAAAGCTTCTGCTTGAGAACTCTATTTTACAGAGCAGCTCATCCTGTTGGATATTGAAAAATTACACAGCTCAGGATAAAATACATCCTAACCCACCAAAAGTCGCGTACGCCAGAGCGCGAGGTTCCTCCAGGCAGTACAATGTGTAAGCCCTATATAAATGTCCGTGTGAAAATAAGATACTTAAATCTCTTTTGAATCCTGGCTCTCCCAAGCCCATCACAAAGCCAGTCCGCGACCTCTGCGCCTCCTTCCCTTCCCTGGGAAGCGGAGCTGAGCTCTCCTTGGGGAGCCGGGGGTGAGGCTGGCCGAGCTAATGTTTGTAAAGCCCTTTGAAGGTGAGTGTCAGCGCGTACCTGCAGCAGCAGCCGGGCTTGCGAGCGCTCATTGCCATGCAGGGCATGCTCGGAGAGCAGCTCTGTGGCGGTGTGTTAACTGTGCTGATAAATCTTGTGTAAAAACAACACTCCACCGCGCCGGTAGAGCTCCTTCCACCTGGGAACATCAAAGCCCGATACAAGCGCGGCTTGATCCTCGCAGCAGCGGCGGCGGTGCAGGCGGGGCTCTGGGGACACCCGGGGCTCTGGGGACACCCCTGGCTCTGGGGACACCCCTGGCTCTGGGGACACCCCTGGCTCTGGGGACACCCGGGGCTCTGGCAAGGGAGAGAGGCAATGCTTGGGGTCTCTTGGCAAGGGGCTCTCTGCACCACAATAACCGCACTGACCCCAGGTTTCTATAAATACACCAAAAATGTGCTGCTGGGAGCTGACTGGTGCTCCCAGGCAGAGGAGGGCAGCCTGCGAATCACTACGAGCAAGTTCAGGCTTTAGCAATAAGGAAAAAAAAATATATAGGACATATTTTAAGTCTGTCTGCTGGGCTATGAAAGGTAATTGGATACCATTAGAAAATCAAATAGCAGTGGATATGGAAGCAGGCATGCCAGCTCTGGAACTGGGTGCCTGCCTTGTGCAGAGTGCTGCAGGATTGCAACCTGTACCCTCTTTTAAAGGCTCCAATGTCTTTTAAATGTATTTACCTCTCCTAAAGCTTTGAATCCAGAACAGCTTCAAAATACAAGATACCTGTTATTAAGCTTTCTTCTTCCCATGGCTTGCAGTAAGTTACTTCTGTTAAAAGAGATGGAAATGTCTGTTAGGGAAAAATCATCAGATCAAAGAATAATTTAGGTTGCAAGGGCCCTTGAGATGTCACCAGGTCCAACCTTCTGCTGAAAGCAGGGCTGACCTCAAAGTTAGGTTGGGTTGTGATTTAAATGTGATGACATTTATTTATATAGTGATAATCGTGTAACACTCGAGTGTGTCAGTTTATGTTCAGTCTGGCTCTTCTGGGTAAAGGGATAACTGGAGAAAACGCACTGGGATTTTCAAGATTAATATCTGGGTAATAACCTAACCATCACTGCCTTGGGATAAGTTTTTCCCAGCCTGGCACAAGCCAGGACCTGAAGGATGCTGTGCAGGGCAGGAGGCTGGGGCAGGTCCCAGATATGGACATGGCCATTGGGAGCCAAGGAGGGTCCTGAGATTGTCCCCAAGCCCATTCTGTGGGTATCCCTGTGCCAGGTTTAGCTGCCTACACTGCCCCTGGCAAAGCAAGGGACAATCTTAACCTGTGCACAGCAACATCAGCCCCAGCTCCTGCAGCTCTGCATTCCCCTCCTCTCCCAGACTTCGAAGAGGAGCTGAGGAAGAACAGAGGAAGTTTTAGTTCAGCAAATCCATAAATCATTTCATTTGATGATTATTTATGAACTAGATCAGAAGCTTATGACAGTAGCTCTTAAGAAAGAGTTCCTGGCTGCCGAGCAGTTGGCATAGTTGTCCTCTGAGAACATTAAATATGCATTTGCACAGGTGACTGTGGCTTCTTCCATTAACCCTTTGTTTCCAGCTTTCAGCTGTTACTGCACTTTTTACGCACAAGCACGTTAATACTTTGTAATTCCACCCTAGAGACTTCATTAGGAGTGCAGTGCTCTCTCCCTGATGTGTAGCAAAGGTTGTTTGTGTTGTGTTTGCCACTCAGCAGCCTTGGCTTTCTATTCTGAAAGCTTTTCCCCTCAAACTATATTTACTGCTTGGGGATGGAGACTTCTGCAGTGGGGCAGGACCAGTGAAAGTTGCTATTCTTTCACAGCTGCAGCAAAACATGACCCTGCTGCTGTCCTTGCTGCTCCTGCCATCTCTGGAATGTTTTTTAAGATTATTTTGTTGTGCTGATGCCACAAGAGGCATCCTCCTGGTCCCTCTGCCAGGGAAGGTCCCTGCAGGCCTGCACACTCTCCCAGCTGCTCGGTGAGGATGCAGTAGCCACAATGCGTAAGCTGAGTGTGAACATGAGGGGTTAATGTTGAATGCAAAAGGACTGCAGGGTTCCTCTGCAGCTCTTGGGCAGGTTTGGCACTGTCACTTCGTGGTGTCACTTGACAGTTAAAGCAAATGCAAGCAATGTTGCAAAGAACAAATTAATTAGGTTTGACAATAAGACTGGGGAACGACTTTGGAGTAATCTGTTACAGGAAGGGAAAATATTTAACTGCTGGCTTCTTGGCTTTCTGTTTAAAACAGGTTTCCAGCTCTTGTGTGGGAGCAGGCACCTTTCTGGTGTCCAATAATGGTTTGGATAAGTGAGTATTTCCACTGCTGTGGAACTTGTTACTCACTGTGAACTGGGAAAAAGTTACTGGGTTCCTGTAGTATTTAAGAATCCTGTACCAAATTTCCCCACTAACCTGGGAAGTTGGGTGGATGTGAGCAGCAAGCCTGCCTGGGTGCCTGCCTTCCTGCCTGTCTCCTACAGGGCTGGGTACCAGCTGCTGGTTTGCACCTTTGACTGCAACTGAGTTTGACACAGAATCTTCTAATTACTACAGAAAGTTTGGGAGATTTTATCGCACTTAAATCCAGTGGTTGTTCTTTTCTGGGACCATTTTGCACTTGGTGGCTACAGCAATACGTTGCCAATTTCCAGTATTTGCAGTAAGGTGGGCACACCCAGCACTTCTGTGTCTTCTCCAGGTACAGCTCCCCAGCTCTGCCATGTTACCTCTCCTACAGCTGGAAAAACCTAAACAGACTCAGAATAAAATACATGTCAAACTTAGAAATCCTCTTCATTTCCTCCTTTTACCAAGAGCCTTATTCTAATGTGCAAGTTTTTATGCAATGAGCTTTATTGTGTAGATCTACTAGTATGGGTTACAGCTCCAGTGTCCTTTAACATTGAATATTACTATTTATTATTTATATAGTGCAAACAATGCACTAAGCTCAGTGTAACTGTCTTAGTTACAGATGATATAAACCCCTGATTGTTATTTTTGTGGCTTCATAAATCCAGAACTTCTGATGCTCCAGTTATGCACCTTTGACATACAGAATCTGCAATGCTCTGGCAGTATTTGCCAAAGGTGGGAAACTCAGTTGATGGATTTCAGGAAGACTGTACCTGAGTCCCCCTGCCTGTAGGAATAGACTTGAATGACACAGCTGTAGCACTTATGTGCATTTCTTGGGGATGAAGGATTAACAGATGATGGATTAGGCAAATTAATCTGTGGTTTGTCAGGACTACATTACACAAAGTTCAATTCAGTTTGATGGATTAATTATTTATTATTTATTATTTGCTGTTGTGCGTCAGTAAGTGGCTCTTCCTAACGTGATGATGTATGAGAGCAGCCCATGCCTGAGCTGCTGTATATAAAGGTCATAGTTTCTGTAATTAACCCCATTTTTCATGGACTTTTAATGCCGATACATTAATTTGTGCTGGTCTGGAATGTGACAAAGAAATGCCTTTCCTTGAGTTAGGTTTTCTTCAGCTGGAGAGGTCCAAACCATAGGACTGTGAGTAGAGTCTTTTGGGGTACAAGCACACCCGTTCTTCAGCAGGTTGCCTGTAGCTGAATTTCTCCAACCCAGCAATATTTTCAGGGAGACAGAGAGGACTTAGGTGCCTGCAATGCCAGTTTTAAAAAGGGATATGAAGCAGGGTGATAGAGCGGCATAAACCTGGCAGTGCGAGGTGGGACTGGGACCAGAGCCACTCTTGAATTTCTCCAAGGGCTCACAGGAACCATTGCAAAGAGATTTTTGCAGCAGAGCAACATCCAGGTCTTACAGGCTGCAGGGCTGTGCTATTTTTCAGTGGCTTTTTTAAGGTGTGATCCCATTTCCCACCCTCTGAGCTACCTGACTCCTCTTCTGCAGCCTGCTCATTCCTGCTGGGCTGGGTTTTCAGGATGTGCTTAGGGACAGCGGTTTCTCTGCAGGGAAACCTCCTTGGATCGTGCCCAGGGCTTTGGAAACTGCTACTCCCATCTCATAGCCAGCCTCAAAGCCAGAGTGGAATCTTGGAGGTGAGGTCGCCTGGCTGCTCCAGGTGGGAGATACGCCTTTGCCTGGGTATCAATGTCCATGTTCCCAAACAGCACCAGGAAGCAGGAAAATGCTCTTTTTTCCTGGTGCAGGAATTGGGGCCAGCTTCTCCTGTAGGGCTGAGGTTGCATGTGCAGCCCCATCTCCCCATCTGCCTGCAAGGGCAAGGAAGTGGCAGCGTCCTGCCTGCCTGGCTGCTCCACACAGGCAGCAGCAGGTTTCCCTCTGAATTTCCCCGTCTTTGTGGCCTAAATCAGAACCTTGGGGCTGGCAGAGCGCCTGCTTAACGATACCATGGGCTAATCATTTACAGCAGAATGCAAAGGCAAAGAAGTGTGTTTTTAATCTTTACAAATGTATCTAGATAAGCCAGGAGACAGACTTATCTTTTGTATTACAAGAATGGAGGGTAAAAAATCCACACTGAGGAACGTTGCTGTAGCGTCCTTGGCCTTTTCTTCAGCCTTTGTCTTTTCCTCTGTATCTAGCGCTGTTGAATTAATGGGATATGAACTCTGAATACTTAAGCGATCTATTCATTTTAATTAGCTTCCTAATAGCTTCTGGACAGTGATGGAACATAACGTCGGGGACCAGGCTGTTTACCTCCCAAAGCTCAGGGCACTGCGATTTGCCTGTGCACAGGTCCTGCCCTTCCTGAGCTGCCGAGCAGCCTCTGGGACCGGAGGAGTTTTGGGCAGGTCGCAGGGGTGGAGGGTGTGAATGTGAGGGGGTGGAGAAACTCAGCTGCGAGTGGGATGCCTTGCCTGCCTGAGGCATCCCATCCGTGATTCTTGCATCCCGACCATCCCCATCCCACCGGCCAGAGCTCAGACTCAGCTGGTGGCTGGTGGGATGGGGATGGTCTGGGTGCAGGAATCACGGGTGGGATGCCTCACCTGGCTGGGGCTGGGCAGCCCTGGAGCAGACTGAGCTTTGTGCCAGTGGGATGGGGATGGCCGGGATGCAGGAATCACAGCTGGGATGCCTCACCTGGCTGGGGCTGGGCAGCCCTGGAGCAGACTGAGCTTTGTGCCAGTGGGATGGGGATGGCCGGGATGCAGGAATCACAGCTGGGATGCCTCACCTGGCTGGGGCTGGGCAGCCCTGGAGCAGACTGAGCTTTGTGCCAGTGGGATGGGGATGGTCGGGATGCAGGAATCACGGGTGGGATGCTCGGTGGGTGTGTGCAGAGGACAGGAAAGGCTCCTCATCGCCCGGACACCTCCGCCTGCCGCCCCCGAGGCGCCGGCCGGGGAAGCGCTCCCGGCAGATGGGCCTGTCTGGATTCTGCCTGCATCCTCAGCAGGAAGCATACGGTGGGAGGCTGGGGACAGCGAGGTGAGGCAGCCAGCCGCGCTCCTCGCCTTCCGCTGTGCGCATGAAGCTGTGAATGGGAGGGAAGTCGGGAGCTCCGGAGCAGCCAAGACTGGGGGCAGAGAGATTCGCACCGTTCCAGTTTACCGAAGCTGTGAAGGATGTGATAGATGAATCACTTTTGCAGCAACCTTCTCTGCCTGAGATGTTAAGCTTCTCTGCGCGCTGCGTGTACTTGAGGAAAAGATAGAAGGGATGTTCTCTGAATCAGGGGAGAGGCTGACGCACAGAGACATTTTCAGGGGAATAATTTACATATGCATTCCCTTTCTAAAAATATCAGTCACAGTATTGCCTCTATTTTTGCAGGCAAGGCTCTCCAGGCTGGTAGATGGATAGAACTGGGAATCTGCACTTATATGGATCCAAATACCAAAGGGCTGTTGGGATGGCAGCATGGGATGCCTTGTGCTTTGCTCAGGAGGCAGAGCCTGGAGCTGGCTAAGCTCCAGATGGGGGTGAAAATGGGCATGTTCAGGGTGACAGTGCCCCAGATGTCACCCATGCATGGTCTCATGGGTGTGGCCTGCTGGACAAGGGTGGAAGTCAGTATTGGCCTATTCCCTTCTGGAGAAGGAAGCTGACATGACCGAGCAGAAGGCAATGACCCTTTTGGAAGGGGCAGAGAAAAATGTAGGAATGCTTCATTTCCTTGATCAATGGCTAAGAGAGATGGTGGTAAAAGTGTGTAGCACACCACAGTGATTGTCCTGGAGGCTGGTGGGTAGACATGGAAGGGCCTTTCCCACCACAGCTGCTCGTGTTCGAGCCCTGGGGCTGGAGCCCCGTGCTGAGGGAGAGGAGGGATGTCAGGGTTTTGCTTTGGCCCTGCCTCCTGGCACAGAGAGAAGAACTGAATTTTCAGATGCTTTTGACATTGTCCTGCTCAGCTCTAGCAGAGTCAAAGATGAATTCCCTCTGACAGCTGTGGGAACACATCTGGGTCTGCACTGAGCTCAGCACATAGTTTAGAACTGCTGGACTTTCATCTTGGTGGGGGAAGGTTGACGTGGGGCCAAAGTACACCCTGCCATTTCTTCATTTGACACGGTCCTTTCCTGTGTGCCTGGGGACCCCAACCAAAGAGTCTGAGAGCCTAAAGGGACAGGACTGTCCCTAATGTCCTTCCTGGGGACCAGGTGGGACTGCAGGATAGGAGCACCCACCTCCTGAGATGCTTAAGGCAGAACCTGTGTCTTGGCTTCGTAATAAATTAAGTAGCTCAATAGAAACACACATTTATCTTGAACTTCTATCATGTAACATCCTACAGAAACAAAGTGGAGGAGTGCTTTGATGTCACTCCAACAGCCTTCTCCATCCCTGGGTCTCCCATCTGGAATTTTCCTTAACCTTTGCCTTGGGCCTGTTAGGGACTGGTGAGTAAAGAAAGAAAAAGAAAAGGAGGAGGGGAAATAAAGGTACAAACTGGCCATTAATACACGTAAGCTGGAAAGAAAACAGGCATTGCTGCCACCAGAGAGTTGAGGTTATGAAACAGCTGTGCAGCAACACTGTGTCCGAGTGGTTTTATGATGGAAGCTGATAAATTTATGGAGGGGATTATACAGTCCAGACTTTGTGTTAGCAGGGACCAGACTCTCTGAACAAACTGCTGGGAATTTTGTGAAGTCAGAGCTATGCTGATATAAAAACTGTCTTTGTAACCCTGAGCAAAAGCCATACTCGGCCACAGCTTCACTGCAATGACTGATGTGAACCAGGGCTGATGGTCCCCTGCAGTGTCACAGCATCCTCCTCAAACTGGGCACGCAGGGCTCTGACTAATGGGGACGGGAGAGAACACGAAAGGCTGCAGCTGAAACACCAGGGAAATTTTTTTTTAAGTGTTTTTTTTCTCTTTTTTCTGTGGGTTTTGTTAGTACTCTCAGGAAGTCCCATTAACGCCCACTCACTCCAGTAAGACACATCATTTTGCACCTTATTGTGTCTTCTATGAAAAGCTGGTACTGAGGAAGCAGTCTTGTGCTTCTTTGAAATCGTCTGTCAGAAAAAAACATCACCCGGAACAAACAAACAACCGCACGATCCCCGAGCACGCCGAGATTGATTTGTAGCACTTTTCTCCCCCACCTTCCCTGTGCAGAAATGTTTTGGCAAGCCGTGAAAAATCAGAACCCTCTGCTGTCAAATGCAATCTATTTGTGAGGGAGCTGCACTAAGGGCTCCGGGTGGATGCGAGGGCTCTGCCAAGGAGCTGAACAATTCCCATCGAAGGGATGCTTGTCCAGAAGAGCAAAAGCAGCCGGGGAAGTGTTTTTCAGCCTGTGAACGAGGACAGGAGAGGAGTGAGGAGAGCTCACTGTGCGGGCTGCAGAGAGAGCTGCGGGAAAGAGATGCCACACCAAATGTAATACAAATGGGAGACAACCTGCCTACTCATTCATATCTAGTATTTTTCTAAGTGTTGCTGTTTTTCTGCATCCCGTTAAGCTTTTTGATTTGTTTCCATCTGTTCGGTATAGATCACTTCTGCAGTTTACTTAAAACACAAATACCCTTTATGAATCTCTACAGATGGTTTTCAAAGACTTATAGAAAGACAAAGATAAGATCAAGAAAATCTTGAGTGTTTGCCTCAGGGGAAAAAAATGGGACAGTCGCTTTGCCTTGCAGCTGCAAGCCACGTCAAATCAGACACTTTGATATGTTTCATTTTCTGTCTGAAGTCTACATCTGAAAGGCAGCCTGGCTTATTTCAGTCAATGCGCAATTTTGGTTAGTCGGGGCTCTTTCTCAGCTTCTAAAAAAGATGCTCATTTGCATCCTCGAACAAAGACAGCACTTTCCCCCCCTACATTCAGCGTGTCTTCGCCAAAAACTAATCATGCTGCAAAGCGTGTGTGGGTGTGTGTTTTTTTGAGTGGTTCTCTCCGGCCTCGCTGCTCAAGCTGCCGCAGGGATGGGCGCTCATCCTCTCCCGGAGAGCCTCGTCCACGTCTGTCTGGTTCTTGGCAGCTCAGGCAGGAGCCCAGGTCAGAGCTGGGTTGTGCAGAGCCCATTGGCAGGTGATGGTGCAGCCACCTGCATCCCCCTGCGGGGTGCACAGGGACTGTGCCAAAGCCCTGCAGCCCCAGCCCGCGGGACGGGATTGGAAACACCAAGCAGGAAGCAAGGAGCAGTGAAAGGTGTAGAAGAAGGAGGGAGAACACACTGCTGGAGGACCATGCTCTGCTTGGGCCGTTTCAGCTGCTCTTTGCATTAAGTGCTCCTCAGGCCAAGGCTGTAACTGTGCTGGCCTCGATGGAGATGGTGAAGCCAGTCTCTGGATAATGCACTGCTTATGTGTTTTTAAAGAAGCCCAATCTTTTCCCAGAGAAACCCCCTGAAGTAGGGTAACTGATAAATTTCGGCTACTACACTGTTCTGCTTTAGACTCCTTGCTTGGGAGGGAGGGGACTCTCATTTCTTGTCTTTTCTTTTTAGCCCTGTTAGGTCCATCCCAAAGCCATTTGACATCAAAGGGACTCCCTCCCCAAGCTTCAATAGACACTGATGTGGGCTCTTGAAGACTGGCCTCAGCCAGAATCAAAATCCTTGCAGAAATCTGAGTATTTGCATTGCAGGCTGAACCACCACGAATATAACACTCCACCTTAAATGCTCAGCATTACTTAGAGCTGATTAAAAAAAAAGCCAAACCACCAACTTGCAGGAGACATGCACGTTAGCACTGGACTTTATGTGCAGAGACAAGGTGTGTATTGTTTGCCCAATTAAAGAGATAAAACCTGTAGACCACAGTCAGCGAAATGAGCTGTGAAATGAGTGATGACTCGATGAACAGGCAGGTGCACGCACAAAGGCGTATGCAAACTGTTCTACTTATCTAAAGACAGTTTTATTGCCTGATCATCAATTTGCACCGTGGTTGCTTCTGAACTGCCTTTGTGCTGGGCTCTCAGATAAACAGGAAAAGGAGTAGCAACCCCCGTGCTTTTCTTGCCTTTTGGAGCAAGAATGGTCATCATGAGCGGAAAGGAGGTAAGAGAAAAATGGGGAGGCCAGGGTTGTGCTGGGGCACTGTGTGGGACCTGTGGCAGTGCCCAGCCTGTGGCTCATTCAGTGATGGTTGTGCTGCTGAGCAAGTTCTCCCTGAGCATGTCCTTCACTGGGAGAAATGCATCCAGCCCCGAAATGTGGGGATGTGAAGGGGATGCCTCATGTGCCACTCAGTCCTAGACACAAGGAACTAAATTAGGGAGGACATATGAGCAGTTCATCTGTTTTGCCTTGACCCCAGCAGAGAAATTTGAGAGCAAAGTGTGTAAAAATTACAATTCCTGTCCTACATGGATCCAGCCAGCTTTGTGTAAACGTGTGTGCTTGTAGCAAATATTACTGGAGAGAAGTTTGCAAACCTGGTACTGAACTTGGATTTGGGGCAGCTGTGGTCACCTCCAGCTTTGCCAGTGTTTCTTTGTGGGAGCTGCTCACCTCAGAGTTTTTCATTTGGGGCTGTGAGCCCCCAGGAAAGGGACATCTCCCATGTGTGGTGCAAGAGCTGGCATGAGATAAAATGCTGAATTTAAACCTTGGTACAATAGAAATACCAGCAAGTTCTATGTAAATACGGGTACATACTCAGTGTAGCTTGGTGTGATGTTAAAATGGTTTTGCAGGGAAGTCAGAAGACAGGAACGTTGCCCTGGATCTTAAACACTGCATCTGCAAATGAAGCAGCTTCCTCTTTCCACCTTTCTTTGTAAGTCAAAGACTGTGTGCTTCCTGCAAAAGTTTTACAACCATGTAAATCAAGCCTTTTCCAATGCACGTGTGGCTTAGGGATCTAGGATTTGCCTCAAATGGATAATTTTATATTCTGCATCAAAAGTGTGTTCTTTTCGAGATTAATAAGTCTCATAAGCTCAGCTGTGAGGTTTTAACAAAGGACAAGTTTGGGTTCATTACCTGGAAATGATAACCATATTAGAGTATTTTGCATCCAGGTAGTGAGTCTGAGAACCAATTAATTGTTGGAAAGTTTCAAACTGCTTGAATGGGGCATGTATTTCATGATGAATAACCTCATCTGATGAAACTTCTCAAGAAATAAGAAACTTCTCGATGAACAACTTCGACTTGATTGTCAGCGGCTGAATTCACCACTCCTGATCTCAAGGAATGGAGACAGATGCTTTTTAACCAAGAGGTTCAGGAAATCCAAAGTTCATAAAGCCAACACATCTGGTGGCTGTGCTTGTGATGGATTTCACACTTCAGCCTGGCTTGCTGACATTTGTCTCCAAACAACATTCATTTCAAAAGCAAGGGTGAGAGCATGGCTGTGACAAATTGGTTATCAAATTAGACTGATTACAGATTTTTTTCTTTTTTTAACACCCATTCTGTGAAATTTCCTTTTCTCAGTCTTTAGAGAGACTCATACTAAAGCTTCAGATCTAAGCCCTGCCAAACCTCCAAATTTTTTTCAGTTCTGCCCCCTGTCAATTTAAGGGAACTGTGGTTTCCTCCTAAAGAGACCCTTGGCTAAGGCAAGGCAGCAGAGCTGCTGG
Organism: Falcunculus frontatus; assembly: GCA_013398115.1. Lineage (NCBI taxonomy): Eukaryota > Metazoa > Chordata > Aves > Passeriformes > Falcunculus > Falcunculus frontatus. The sequence goes on along the minus strand of VZRV01007970.1, from coordinate 2,283,754 downwards.
AAGCAACTGCACTTCTGAGACAGGGAGAAGAAAGAGGGATGATCTTTCCAATTTCAGCCAAGCTGAAATTCCAGGGGTTTTGTCCTTTGGCTTGCTGAACAAAGTTTTATCGTAGGACAAAGAGAGAAAGGACTCCTGGCCACTGCCTGTGAGGCTTTTTTAAATGGTATGGATCAAGCAGGAGTTATTTTAGGTAGATGAGTGTGTGCAAGTGTGCCCATGTGCATAGTGCAGGGGAGGTTTCTAGGGACTGATAACCTAGAAAAGAAGGGAAATACCAGATATTTATTGCCAAGTTAATACCAACCTTTCGTTGCTGTACAATGGAAAAGAGAAAGCGTTGTCATTGCCCTCTAAAGGGTCCTGTAACCTACCTGCCCCTCATATGCTTATCCCTGTGAGTGGGGGAACAGCCCCCCAAATCCCCTGGAATGTCCTTGCCTGGGCACATGGATGCAGGAGAGCTCACTGAGGCCTTAGTTAGCTGAAACCTATGGAAATGTGTCACATGTTGTGCCAAGTGTCTGTAGGAGGTGTGCTGTGACGTCCTTACGTGTCACTGCAGACAGAACGATTTTATGAAGTTCATTTTGCAAAGGATTGACCTCATTATCCCAAGGTAACAGCTGCTAAAGCACATGGACTGTCAGGACTCACTCCTGGTTTCTGACACGTCTCTCCTGCTGCATATTGTTGTTTTCTGAGAGCAGAGGAAAGGAAGGAGAAGAGGGAGGACAAGTGGGACTGAATGTGGTATGGCCCTGTGACAACAGCAAATCCTGGAACTGCTCAGTCTGGGAACTGCCACTGGTGTAACACAGCCCATAGGTACATCCATAGCACTGACCCTGCACTTCCAGTGTTATTTGCTAATTCTTTTCTTTTTTTAATGTGTCCATATTCAAAAGAGTCTCTGCTTCTAATACGTCAAATCTGCCATTAAAATGAAGAAAATAGAAGCCCCCAACTTTCCTCTTGACTTTGTGTGTACTTGCCTGCTCTCTATAGCCTCTACAAGAGTCTTTGAGAAAGTGACACACCGTTGCTATTGCTCATTCCTCGCCACTGCAGGTTTTTGATGAAGCTGAGTTACGACCACAGCTGCAAAATACCGTATGGTGCTGATGATGTGGGGATGTGGTTCTCATAATGAATTCAATTAGGGCCTGTGTTAAAATGCAGGCAGTGCAGCACCGCATCCCCCACTGGTCTCAGTGCTCCCAGCAGCTGTGTGCTGTTGACTCCGTGCCCTTCGCCTTGGAGGGTCGCCTCACCTTGTCTGTGCTTGTCTCCATCTGGCTCCCACTGCAGTGGAAGTGTTGTAGGCAAAGGATGCTGCCTGGTGCCAGTGCAGACCTAGGGGAGGGTGAGCAGAACGGGGCCTTGCTTGGAGGATGGAGATGACCTTGCCTGGTGGAGAGGGTGTTTGTGTGACAAACAGTGACAGATGAAGGGAGGGACAGGAAGGATTTGGGGACAGGCAGCAGTGACTGTTAACTGGTGGCAAAATATTCACACAGGGAGACAATTTGTGAGCTGAAATTTTAATTTTTGCCTTTCTATTCCTGACCTTTGCTATAGGGAATTGAGCAGAGCAGTCATCAGTTCCTCCCTCCACGTGCAAGAACGCAGTTTTTGAAATCTATCCTCAGCTTTTAGGACCACTGGGGAGTCCTCACAGCAGCATTTCAAACAAGTCCCTCATGCATAAAGTAATCAGGTTTTTCCAGTTCTCTTTTAGAAACCCCCTTTTGGGATGCTCTGCTGAGGGGCTGTGCCCCAGGAGGGAGAGCACAATAACACAACTATTCTGTCATCACCCTCTCCTCCTTTATCACTTGTTCACCTGGTATAGGGGGACTACTAGGCTTCAGGGGGAAAAAAAAGAATTAAAATTGAGTCCCACCACCGTAACACAGGGATTTTGTAGCACAACTAATAGATGGTGCTTGGGATACATGTTCACTGGATCTGCAAAAGGGGGAATGTGTGGCATGTGTATTTATTTTTAAGGAGGCAATAACGTACCTTGAAAGAAATGTTTTTAAATGTTCCGAAAATCCACCAGCTGTTTGCAATTTTGCTCAACTGCTAGAAATAAAATGCCAGTTGCATGGCACACTTCTGTAAGGAGTCAGCTCCTTCAAATGTCCTTCTGAGCCTTGGTGTCGGCTTATTCAACAGCCACCCTCAGCTGAGAAATCTCTAACTTGAAAGATCATTTCCCCCCCTGTTACTGAACACCAGAATAACCTTTCACAGCATAAGCCTACTCTCCCACGTATGAGCTCAGCCACTATTCCCTGTGCTCAGATTTTCTTGGAATTTCAGCTCTAACCGAAGTTCCTGGGTGATTTGTTGCAGGTCGCTTGGTATCTGTCTTGGAAATGTTTTGGTGAGACGCAGTTGGATGAAAGATTTCTATTTTCAAAGCATTAGCTTCAGCTGACCCACTGGAAGAGCTCATACTCCCAGTTTTGTTATTTTGCCTCCAGCAGTTTGCTTTATTGCAAGCTCTCTGAAAAATTCTCATCCCTCGGAAACATCTCCATTGGGTCAGACAGCAACAGAGCCTCTTCCCAGCCAGATAAAACAAGGCTGGGATTGCTCTCACAGGAGGAACGTGGCCAGCCTGGCCCTGGGAGCCCCCTGCCCCACTGCCACCAGTGCCCATCTGCTGTGGGGAGCCTGGCCCTGTGCCCAGGATGGATTTACCCCAGCAGGGTTTACCTCGGAGTGAGCTCTCCCTTGCACTCACAGGAGCTGGGCAGGACTTTGGGCTGGGCCCTAGGGCTGAGGTGACCTGGCTCCAGCAGCTTTTCCAGTGGGTGATGTAAAGACACCCCAGTTGTGCAAGAACCAGTATGAGGAAGGCACGGTCTCCATCACTCTGCTATGAAACAGGAACAGAGCTGGTTTTGTTCAAAAGCTTTGCAGGTGGCTGGACTTGCCAAAGTTCCTGAGTCACATACAAATCCTGCTGCCAGCCCCAGGTGACCCTGGGCAAGCTGATCTTGGTGCTTCACATGTCAGGTCTCTGCCACAAGCCTGGTTCTGCACACACGCTACAGGGATTCCATCCTGAATCTTCTCATGTGAATAAGCAAGGTTAAAGTGGTTTAACGTGAGAATTTCTCACTTCAACAAATGCATTTCTTTCCCCCAGTCTGAATCATAGAGGAAAAAAAATTGTCAGCGTTTCAGCTACAAAGGATATAAAGCTGATATTATACCTCGTAAAACAAGTGGTGCAAACCAGAGCCGTGTGTAATGCTGAGTGGGCAACTCTGCAGCTAAAGTGCAATAGATTATCTCAAGCTCGAGCAGTCAGGACCATCAGTCATGTGGTTTCCAAGAAACTGAAGATTTAGACAGAGAAACGACTTGCAGAGAAAAACTCTGTGACTGTGTCAGGAAAAAATTGCACATTTAGTCAGATCTGCTAACTAATATGGCCTGGGCACCACACTTCTAAAATAAAGGAGTTCTTTCCTTATCCTAGGGAACTAGATCTGTGTGGTTTATCTAAATTCCTGTCTCGCCTCCAAAGATTCTGTGAAGAATACTGAATGAGAAGCAAGTTAAACCTGTGTTGTCAGTGGCTGCATTACAGGATTCCCAGGGCTCTGGGGCCCTTGGCTGGCCACCATCTCTCCTCTCCCCTTGCAGAGGCAGGCTGCTTGGCACAGCAGAGCAGAAGAAAGGCTTTTCCCTAACAATTAATTTGTGTGACAAGATGTGCTGGAAGGAAAAAAGCAGCAGAAGAAAGGAGTTTTCCTTGGTTGCTTGTTTATTCTTGAAACACGCTCTGTGCACCTGACACGTTTGCTGGCTTCATTCTGGATCTAATGCAAGGAATTGGCACAGTCTCACTGCTGTGGTTAATTTTAAATGCAACAAGATCACGCTACGGTACTTGACACATCTCTGAGAGCAACATCATGACACTGTTGACACTGAATGTTCGCTAATGGCATCCGCTGCCAAACTCCGATGTAAAATGAGTGGGATAACAACAGCAGCATTTAAAAAACTTCATTCAAGGGAGCATTTAAAATTTTATCAGGTCTAACTGGCATGGTAGATTTGCAAATGTGGAGAATATCCAGTTTCCTTTGCTTACTCACAAGCTTCCATGTGCGAGCCAAGTACAGCTCCATCCCCCAGGGCAGGGAAATCCAGAGGTGCAGCAGCCATCCAAACATCTGTCCTCGCAGCTTGTGGTGTCTGGCTGGACTCATACAAGCACCAAGCTCCTGGCATTTTTAGTTCTGAAGAAAAACTTCATTATTGGGTTATTAATGGTCCTAAAACAGTTGCGTGGATAAGTCAGAATGTAACCACTCCAGCTTTTCAGTCAATAAAATAAAATAAGATAAGATGAAAATCAAAGTTCTATAAATAAATATGGCTGAGTTAATCATTAGCTAATGATCTGTTGGTGAGGATGTAAGCAGAAAAGAATTACTGGTTTTCTGTGTGATTGCTGTGAACATTTGTGTGTGTGGATGCAGTTATATTGGCTTAAATTTTATGCAAATACAACTTCATTCTCACTTTTGCTAACACAAGCTACTTTCCTAAGAAGTACTCTTATTTAAATATTTACACAAAAAAAATCAGTGGGTTTTAAAACACATCCATGGTTTGGACACTGTAAGTCACTCATTTAGATTGCCAGGACTGGGTATAAACAGGGCTCCTATTTTTGGAGATGGTGAGAAAAGAATTGTAGGGGAAATACTTTTTTGTACTGATGTTTTAAATCCTGCTCCCTCCCAGCAGAGAACTGTGGTAGAACTAATCAAAATGTTTGAGTCCCATAGGGTTTCCAGTATCTGTATGTCAATGGCATTTGAAATTTAAACACTGTGAATGTTGAAATTTTTATTTGGGGGAAGGTTACAGCTTTTAATCTTTTTTAAGTGGTTCTACTCACAGAAATAGGATTTGCAGGACTTTCAGTAGTCTGGGGCCAAAGCAGAAAGGAAACCTATTATTCTCTCTGTACAACCTGCAGTGGAAATCCTGAGTGGGGCTTTGCTGCACAACCTCAATTCAATGATGATGATAATAAGTTCCTCCAGTTGTTAAGTACGGCTAATAAAGTTGAAAAACACCTTTTGAAAAATGATTAGGTAGATAATAAAGTATGTCAACTTGAAAATATGCATTCTTCATGTGATGACTGGAGATAGTTTATCACTTTATGAGTGACACATCCATTTATAAATATTTATTCTCTCCGGTGGTACTGATAAATCTTTTGAGCCTATAAGCCCATTGATACATACACAGTAATATCATTTGTCTTTCCAATGCATTTTATTTATTATTGACTAATTGCCTGCCAGATTGTAAATATGATAGGGGTGGCATTATGCTTTGATTAACTGTATGTTAAAGTACCCAGAGGAATTTAGAGCCAGCTCTGAGCAAAGACATCCAAGGCAATAAATTGTATATTTTGAAATCAGCTATGCAGTATGGAGCTGCAGCACTAGTTAAACAAGCTGAGCAGAGGCATTTTCCAGAGCAGTTTATTTTGATTAATGGGTTCCCAAAAGCCTCTTGCTGCTGTTTACAATGGATTTGCTGTAATATTTACAATAAACTGGGGTAAGTCAAGAGAGTTTTAATGTACTTCGACAGGTTACTTGCACTTCACAAACCCAGGGTGAGGAGTGTGGTACAAAGTCAAACAGGTAAATGTCTTGTCCCTTCTCTTTTTGGCACATGTGGGAATTTTTTCTTTTTCCTCCTCCTTCAACTCCATTCTCAGACATTTTCTTAGCCAAATGTTTAAAACCAGCTTAACACATCTTGAACCATCTCTGTGATGACTGCAGATAATTTATCACATTAGAGCTGACACACCATTTATAAATATTTATTCTCGGCGGTGGCACTGATAAATGGGCTGAGCAGCGGGGCCGTCGGCGGAGGCTCGCGGAGCCGCTTCCCTCTGCCTGGTTCTCCTGGAGCAAAGGGCTCTGGCACCAGCACCTTCCTGGGCTGGTGGGGAACATGCCGAGGGCAGTGGTACCTCTTGATCAACTCCATCAGAACACTTCGAATTAGGACACGCAAGACCTTGTTAACCACCTGCTCTCATGCTGCAATTCAAGGTTTTCAACAGCACAAATGCTGTCACAGCAGGGGTTCTGTGCTCTGGGTGGCTCTTGATGCCCACCACAAACACAAACGCTTGCTCACCTCTTGGTTTTCCTCTCTTGAAGCCATAAGGGACAAATGTTATTGTCCTGCCCAAACAGAAGTCCCTCTGTGGAAGGTGGCTGCCTGAAACACGGCACAAGATGGGTGGTGTGTTAAATGTTGGAGACGCCTGCCGGCACTGCCAGCCCCTCCACTCACCCCCTCTTCCCTAAAAATTGAACTAGTTTGTCAGGCTGTACTTATGCACCGTGTAATTTGACAGGAATTCCATTGTAATTAGCACCCGCTAATCACTGCTAGCAATGTTAGTTAGCTAATTGTACCTTGGGCATTCAAAACCCAAGCAAACCCAAACCTCGCACATAATTTCGTTGAAATAGATGAAATAGCCAAATGTGTGTGTTCTTGTGAGGGATGTGGCTGGGGAGATGGTGACACGTGCTGGTGGCACCTTCTGAATCCTGCAGAAACCTCTCCCTTGGGGACCTTCTGGACCTTCTCCACAGGTCCCATAACCCGAATCCGTGGGCAGGGTGTGGGTGGTGCTCTGTAAGCAGGTGAACTTCCCAAGACTGATGCAAGAAATCCCCAGGATTAGAGAGCTCCAGAGGCAAAACTGAAAGCAGGAGCCAGGGGCACACACCTTCCTGTCAGGTGGGCCAAGTCAAGGAAGAGTTTGGCATTTCCAGCTAGGGGAAATGATCTTGCTCAGATTTTTTTTTTTTTATTATTCTGTTTTTAGCACTTATTTCTTTACAGTTACAGAAACAGGGAGTGCCATCACCCAGGGCTGTGCAGCAGCCTTTCCTCCACGGAGGCAGAATAACCTCGCTCTCTTTGATTTCCATTATGCTTTCCAGTGGATCTGAGATGTAATTAATTAATTGATTTTTGCTGCCAGTCCCCTAATTAACACTAAATAAAAATTCATGTCAGGGTTAATAGCTTTAAAGGTTGGAGGCAGGAGCTTCTGGTGCTCAGGTCTGTTGCCCGTTGAGCAGTGCATTTGGGTTATATTCCCTGCCATGCTTTTAATTCCTAATCAATTGAAAGTTAATTTTGTTCTTAACTGAAAGGGAGCCAGAAATGGGTTACTGTTCCACAACTGGTTTTGTTTTATGGCCTTACAGGGCAATGTTCACAACAGTTAGAGCACCACTGGGCAAACTGGGATAGATGGCAAGGACATGATCCTGGTGTAATACGGTCCCCAAACCAGTGAGATTTATACCTTGTGCTCCCAATGCTTCCCATAAATGCTGCACTCTTTGCTCTTTAGTGTACTGGAAAATTACCAATACTTAGTATTTGCATGATGCTTCAAGGCTCTGGAGTGCTGGTTAATTTTATGTGTGACCAGTGAAATTTTACTTACAAAAAGGTCAGGCTGTTTTTATCCATTATCTCTTACTGGACAATAAAATTGCAAACCAGACAGAATTATTGAAAATATTGCTTTATGTGTTCGTAAAATGAATTATCTGAACCATCTCGTTTCCTCGCTGGAGCGGGAATGCTAAAATGCCTCAAAGACCTCGACTGAACCTGGGAAAGGTGGGCTCCTGGATTTTGGTGGTCCATTAAACCTTTATAAACATCCCCATGTAAATGATGAGAAAAAATATAAACATTCTCTAGCTGTCTTAAAAAACGGAAGAGAAATAAGAACAAGATTTTCTATCTGACTGCTGCTTTCACTTTTCTGCCCCTGTGGCTATTTGGCTCAACATCTTCCCTTCCCTGGACATACGTGGTGCAATCCTAAATTATACCAGGGAAATATTCAGTGCCAACATCGTGAGCAGAGAAACATGGCCCTGTTTGACAAAAATGAGGTTTGATAAAGACCTCTGCAGGGTGGCTATGAGATGGTGGATTTACATTCTTTTCAATCAATGAAGACCTTAGTTTATGAAGCGGGATTGAAGCAGTTCAGGTAGGAATGTGTATATCCAAGGCCAACATCCTGTAAATCCAATTGTTGTTTGTTGTGTTTGGGCAAACCCCTGAGAACACCCATGTTCAATGGGGCTTTTCCTTCTCCTGGTTGTTGTTAGCAGTACTGTGCTCCTGAAATATGGAAACGTTCATCTTTGTAATTTCTCTTCCATTTTCCACTGCCTTCTGTTCTCACTCGCCCTCGTGCAACCACAGTGTGAGCAGCTGTGCAGCTGCTGTGCTACACCCCAGTGCCCTCAAGGTGCCTGGGCTCAAACTGGTAACAGGGTGCCAAGCAATGGGAAAATAGAGCTAAAATCCCTGCTTCTGTCGCGTCTTTTTGTCTGTGTTTGGGCATTTGCAGCACTGAGCAGTCTGGAAAGAGAAAGGAGCGAAAAAAAGGCAATTTCAAATGAGCGCTTAAAATACATTTTTTTTCCAGTCCATCTCTCCTAGGCTTTAAAATGTTATGGGTATTTTTCAAGCTACAAGGTGGTGCAAGCTGCAAGGTGTTTGCCAGAGCGTAGCATGCTCTGTCTCAGTTGGGATCACTATAGCTAATCCCCAAGCATTCAACTCTGATTTTATCTTTTTGTTATCAACTTTGTTCTTTGATCCAACTGGAGTATCAGTTCCATTCTCTTCCTTTAATGATCTGCTGCTCATTTGCTTCTCTGCTCAAATCCTGTGCTCTGGATACTGCCAGCCTTTAGCCCTGGCCACACTAATACATAATGCAGATGATAAAAGCCAGTGTAATAGAAAAAAGGTCCCAGGGAGAATACAAACCATGACAAAATAAGAAGGAAGCAGATGGTTAGGTATTAAACTGCAGTAATAAAATAACATCTGGCAGAATATCACACACACGCACTGATGCCCATCTGAGGAGTGCACTGATTTAAGTAATATGTTTCTCATTTTGGTGCAATTAACACCAAAATTTGCATAGCAAACAGTGGCAGAGCACACAGAAGCTTCTTTTGAAAAATGAAGTCCAAATATGTCTTTCCTACAAGGAGATTGGGCATAGCAGATGCTGATGGATTTCTATACTGTGGTGTAAAGCAATTAATGAGTCATACCTTCCTGCTGGCCAGAGAACCCATTACTCTGTTTACATGCAGCCTGGCAGATGTACTTGTTTGCAGGGCTGGAAATTAAAAGATAAAAGGGGAATAGGACTTGACCACGTGGAAGATCACTCCTCCTCGTGCTGTAGAGAGAAGGATGCTGTATGGACTGGGTAGATCCTTAAAACCCCACGGAGGTAAATCTGACTGCCTCAGTTCCTCTCCCAAATTTCCCTTTATGAGAGCTAGGGAAAGAGAAACCTTGGGGCTGGGTTTTTCAAAGGAAGTTGGAGGGAAGATGAAATCCCCACGTGGTTTAACAAGCCACAGGCAGCACCAGGTACCCTGCAGGGCAGGGAGGTGCTGCCTTCACAAGCCCTGGCCTGCCCACAAACGGAGCCCAGGGCCAGCCCATGATGAAAAAATGTTTAATTTGTGTTGCTGAGCACATTGGGATGCTGAGGAGGGGGTGTGCTGGGAAAGCTGCTGGTGGGGGCCCTGGGGAGCTGCAGGGTGGTCGGGACAGGGCTGACATCAGTACAGAGCTGGTTTCAGCTGTGCTCTGCTTGGCCATTAGCACAGAATGGAGCTGTTCCATGGAGAAGCCCTTCACCAGCAGCTTTCATAACACCTCGGTGACTGAATGCACATGGATATTGTAACGGAGGGGTGGAGGGAGCTGTGTGAGGGCTCCCAGCAGGACCCTCTGGCTGTAGACCCCTCCCCAGCCTTGGGGGACATCTCAGCCACCTGCTCACCCCACACTCCACGGGACAGGAGCATTTGCAGTTCAGAGACAGAGAGCTGCTGCATCTCCTGCATGCTGGGAGCTGTGTCTGGAGCACTTTGGGATTTTGCCTTTCTCCACAGCAGGATGTGGAGTGTGAACCTCCCTGGGGGGCTCCAGCAGAAGCACACAGAGCTGTCCTGTGGAAGCACCTGATAAAGTCAGTGGTTCATTCACCAAAAGCCCGTGCAATTAACAGCAGGTTGCAGCTACAAGATGACCAGTGTGTGACAGAACAGATGCCCTGTGCTCTGCTCCAGCCAAGGAAGCGCTGGATTTCCACTGCCAAGGGCTGGGCCACACTTCAGCCTGGCATGTGCTTCAGCATAAATGACATTTCCTCTGGGAAACTTTCAGTCTAGCTTGGAATAAAAGCAGCTTTGCTTTGGAATTCCCTAGGAAGTAGAGAAAGAGTAAAGCATGGGAAAAGCTTATCCTCCATCCACCTGCTTGTCCCTAGCAGGAGGGAGGTGGGTGGCAAACATTTATCCTCAGCTCTGCCATCCAGACAGATTTGACCATCTGAGCTGGGCCTGGCTGCTGGAAAATCCCATACACTGAATTTTCTCAGTGTAATTGGCTTTTGTGATGTCCCAGCTGGCACAGCATTACCTGTCTTTGCAGGGCAGCCAGGCTGGCCAAACAGCAGCAGTATTCCAGGGCAGGGAAAGTGTATTCCTTTCTGTTTTGGTGTGTTCAGTGAAAGGCCTGATCTTGTTCTTTTGAAAACGGTGACAATAGTCCCATTGATTTCCTTAGAAGAAAGGAGTGGGAACATGTCTAAAGTTCTTCTTCTTTCAACAAAATGGAATAAAAGGGGCGCTTTCAACACACCTTTATTCCAATTCCTTCTGCCTTTTGTATAGGGGTTATCTGCTGGAAGTCTGCATCGCCCCATGCACAGAGAGATCCAGATTTTGACATGAGCCCTGAATGCCATCACATTTTAAGTGAGAATGTAGTGATTTACTTCCATCAGTACAGCCTTTAGATCATGTGGTATCTACTTTCCTATGACAATCTTTACAAGCAGGAATAACAAGGATGCTTTCCTGGTAGCAGATCTAGGACACTAACAGAAAAAGCTGAGGGGTGAAAGCTAGAGGGGTATTTATGGGTGGAAAGAGTTACTTGTATTAGTAGAAGTATGCACTACTGCAGCATCTCTGAGGAATAAAAGGCAGAATTTTGCAATTTTAGGGACTGTGATGTGAACAGCAAGCTTTTTGCTGCAGTTAATTGTCTTGAAATCTGATTTCCAAAGGCAGCAGCCTTAATTTCATTTGTTCTTTGCTGGGGATCCCATGGGAGTGTGAGCTTCAGTCTCCAATAAATCAGGAGAGCAACATGCACTGTGGGCTGACTCTCAGGCTCGCTGGGAATCTCTTTTTCCTCCTCACTGGGCTTTGGGTGGAGTCTTTAATTCTAAAATGGTTAGAACTGCCTTAATTCTTATTTCTAAAGAAGTAACGCTGCCAAAACCAGGAAATGAATGAGAGCTCTGCACTTTGCCTGCTCCTGCCCCCAGACCACCTCCTCTCTCTTCCAAACTGCAGAGTTCTCGGGGACAGGGCAACTCTGACCTCTGAGAACCAGTGTTCACAGGGTATCGTGGTCCCAGGTATTCCCAAAACACCGAGAACAAGCCAACATCCTTCCCAGAATAGCTCCAACCAAATCTGTACAAGCAAATCCCTGACCCAGGGACCCCTGCAGTCAATGAGCTCTTTCGGCTGCGGAATCTCACACTGAGCACATAACCTTTACTTTTGCTGCGTTTCTGCTGGGTTTAACCGTTCCACTGTAGTGCAAAATGGGGCTCTGATGGTGCCTGAGGAGCGGGTGGAGGGGTCAATGCAGGAACATTTACAGAAAAACTGCCTGTTCCAGCGAGTTTTACCAGCATTTTGCATTTCCCTGAGTTACTTTCCGAAGACAGTTTAATTTCCTATGTGATGCCTGTATTTTGCTTGCATTCCTTCTCTTCAGCCCCCCTCAATGATATTCTGGTGCCTGCCTTCTCAACAGTAATAATAGCTGCAATATATTTAATAGCTACCCACTGCCAGCCTCTCTCAGCCTTCTCCATGGATTCCCCAAGGTACCAGATGCATAATGCATTTCCCAGCTAGAAATCAGACCTCGCCAGGATCTGCCCTCTTGAAAAAAACTCCTTCCTGGACAGGTTCCCCAGCTCTGTGGGAATTAGCAGTGTGTGCAGAGGCACACTGAGGTGGTTTCCTCTCTCTGTTTGGGTGTGAAGTGCAAGGCTTGGAGCTGCATCAGCTGCTGCAGACAAACAAGGCTGCCTCACACCAGAAGCAGTGCCAAAGTTGCGTGTCCTCCCTGCAGAGTCCCTGATGGGACGTGTTGTCCTGTCCCCAGCCATCCCAGCCACTGAGAAGTGGAGCTGCAGGGATGGAGCTGGGTGATGGGAGAGAGATTTTGGTATGAGAAACAGGAAAATGCAGAAAACTCTTGCAAGAAAATCTGTGAAATATTCCCAGAACTAACCCAGCTAACCCAGGCTGACCTGTCAAAGGCCCTGGTCTGACCAGCCTTGCACTCTATCCTAAAAAAATTACTGGATGTGACAGCCATGGGGGTGGGGTGGGGGGTTAAATTTACCTTAAATTTTAATTTCTTCAGAAAGAAGCAACTAATTTCATTATTTATTTGGCTTTCTAGATAAGCAAAGAATGATTTAAAGCAATTTGCTCATATGAATATCTGCACCTGCTGGTGTCCTTCAGGACAGGCTTGTTTTCAGAGGAGAAACCCATCAAATGACTTGATGAAGGTTTAATAAAAAAAAAAAAGGAAAAGAAAAGGCCATGGTAGAGCTGGGAAATGAACCCAGGAATGTTGACTTTGAACTACATGAAACCAGTTGCACTACAGTAGCATACTTGGTAGTTTTGCTTGGTTTTCAGCCACAGCTTTAAAGTTTGGCCAACAAAGTTAAGAAGTCCGGAAGGGGGTAATTTTTATTCTTCAGATGAGAAGACTGAGAAATCTAAAAGCCTGGTGCTCACAATAACTTATTATTGCTCTTTATTTGATGGAGTGACTCATATAGCACATAGCTTCAGGAGCAGGTTTGGAGAAAGCTATAGCTGAAAACACAGCCAGCTGTAAAAAGCTAGCCATTTCCTACACAGCATCTACTTCAAAAGAATAAAATAGATGTCTCCTCTTTTCTGTCCAAAAAGTCACTGCAGAAGCAGCTTTCTTTTGTTATCTCCCAATAAATGTGTCTCTGTAATAGTGGAATTTACTGCTGGGGGTGTGTGTTTCTCACCGCTGCTTCCCCTTACAAAGGAGCTAATCTATCTTGTGCTGGGAGAAGGCAAATGATGTCATGTTTCCTGTATTTCAGCCTACTTTCCAGCTGCTGCAGAAAGGCAGGGCTCTAGGTAAACATTTCTGCAAGGGCAGAGCGGGAGCTGCTGCCTCTGGCTGGGTCGGGTGCTCCAGGAGCAGAGTGATGATCATGGCATTTCTGGCACCTCCACGCCAGCCTGGCTTGGCTTTTCCCTCTGCTTCCCCCCTGGATGAGCAGCCCAAGCCCACGGGATGAACAGAGGCAGCATTCCCATCCCCTGTGCCCTGCTCTGGTGGGGCTGTGAGCTCGGCAAGTCGGGGCACTCTGCCCTGGCACAACCCCGTGCCCAAAGTTTGCAGAGCACCGCCTGAACTAGTTCTCCTTCCAGCAAGAGAGCCCTTGACATTCATTAAGGCTAAATTCACTCTCACATTTTAATCAATGAGATGGAAAACCAACAAAACAGGAATGCATAAGCGAGTCTGACTTCTTCTTTTTTTTTTTTTTTTTCCCCTTTCTTTCCCTTTATATCAGCAGTCTAACAAGCCCAGGATAACACCCGCCTGCGTGCCGCATTCGCCCAGGCAATCATCACCAATGCAGATTGAATCATTATGCATGCAAAGGCCCGTCTGGTACCTGCCACACGCAATGACTCAATCCGAGTGCAGGTGCATGTGCTGCCTCCTGCCTCCGCCCGCTCCTCCCTCCTGCCGACCACCGAGGGGCCCAGCCCTGCCCATCACATCCCTGCCTCGTGTCCCCAGGGAGTGCTGATGGCCAGGGCAGACACTGTGCCCTCAGCCCTTGGGGCTGCGAGGAGGCTCCTCGGCGCTCTGGGATGCTCTGTAGGTGTGGGGCTGTGGGTGATGGAGGATTCTGCAGGTTTTCCACTAATCCTGCTCCAGAGGCAGTGCTGGCAGCAGGGGTGCAATCCACAGCCTGGCTTTTCCCCACTGACAGCAGACCTTCCTGTGTGGATTTACCCCCTTCCCCAGGATTGCTGCCTGCAGCCCCATGGCTCTGCTGCCTGCAGTTTTTCACTCTGTAATCCTGTCCTTTGCCCGTGCACCAGCAGAATATGACTTTCTTCATATATTATACCTTGAGTGCAATACAAGAAAATAAAAATGAGTAACAGCTTGTTTCCCAGCCCTGGATGGAGCAAAAATTTTGATGAATGGGCAGACTACTTGCATGAAAAAGAGCATGAATAATTTGTAATGAATAATATTCAAGTGTTACCTTTTTTTTCCACTCATAAATTGCTTGCAAATTCCCCCCCCCCC